>CM048818.1:72296094-72745843 GCA_026586065.1 Dioscorea zingiberensis | reverse complement strand
TTACCCGAATTTGGGGCATAAGACTCTATCCATTTATTCACTAGACCTAACTTAACTGTAAATTGAGAATCAATTCTGTACCTGACTGGGCCACGTTGCAGGATCAGGTGTGACAAGATTTGCAACGACTATTTTTGGAAGATTTCCAAAGATAGAATCCAAGGAGATTTCGAAGATAAGGAGAGAGAGAGAGATTATTGACAGGCTCGTAGAGCGGCTATATAAAGGACCCAGTTCTAAGGGTTTGAGGTGCGCCACGGGAGAGAAACTTAAGGGAGTTAGGTAGTGTGGGCATCGAGCAATCTAGAGTGCGTATTTGTATATGTGTGAGATGAGTGACAAGGGAGTTGTACTCATGTATTCTCTTTTCTTTTAGGGGATCGTTGTCTCTGAGCTTGGCCCCCCAGACATAGACTAGGTGAGCCGAACTGGGTTACCAATCTTGTGCCTCCTTTCTCTCTTGTTTTGCATTACTTGGTGATTGGTTTTGTGTGTATGAGGTTGTGTGTTTTTGAGAAAAAAAAAGTGAGAGTGAGTTGCCATTTATACTACAACCAAACTTACAACCACCCAAGTCAGAACTTTCAAATATTATTATTTGTAGTCAAATTGGGTGTTCCTTCTATCTAACAAATAATTCACCTATTTATTCCCCTTTATTATTAAATTTTATCCATTTAATAAAAGTAATAATATGATCAGCTGATCGCTAAACGCTAAAGTTGGTCCCTAGCCACCGCCTCCCTCCACTAACTCCAATTGGTGAGGGTGGAGTAACAATGTGACACCCGCCTGTTCGCGAGCTTCAGTTGACTCATACTCCGGAAGAAGACATGCATTGGCGAGAGCATGCTATTACTGCCCCCTAGAAAGGAAATCTCCAAAGCTCTCGGTCCACTTCCAAAGTCATATCGTTCCTAAGTGTTGTCCCCCGTTTGTTACTCTTGCGTGAAGGGGAGAAAGAAGGGCCTGTTGATGTTGCACAAGATCAGCACAAGTAGTAGAAGATCAGCACAGCAAACAGATGAACAGTACTAAAGACAGAGAGCTCTTTTCAATCTCCTTCTAGATCAAGAGTGCAGCTTAGAAATCATCAATTGATTCAAGGATCTAAGCTTCAATTGATGGAGAAAAGGATTGAAAAAGGGATGTGAGATTGAAGAAGAAGAAGAGCATTTCATTCAATTGAGTGATGAAAATTAATGTACAATGAATTACAATGCAAGCTGAATTTATACAGTGAAAATTCTCAACTGCCATGCTGACATGGCATAACAGAAACTTAATGTGCTGTTGACATGGACATAACCATCTAACTTCTTTAACTGTCAACTCATCCTTCATCTTCTTTGCTTCTTCTCTTCCTCTTTTCCAAATAACAGGTCTTAACAACTTCACATTTAACAGCTTCACAACTTCACAACTTCACAACTAATTAATAAAACACAGCATTATCAACACATTAATTCTAACGGGCCCCATAGTAGGACAGAGGTGTTAGAAATCAAACAATAGTCCCATATCGGCTGTTGAAGAAAAAATGTAGGGCTTAAGTAATAATATATCTCAATTAATGTGAGGCCTTTTAGATTAAGCCCAAAAATAAAACCATGCGAACTCAAACCCAAAGCGGACAATCCTAATGGAGAGGCTGAAAACTCAAATCTCTCTCAGATTCCTATTCACTATGACCCATCTCCAAGAAGCGAAGGAGGAGTACGATAGTGGGTGAGTCTCCATACTGATTCCGGGTCCGGTATGAGAGAGACTAAAGGGGAAGTTGACGGATACACTATCACTGAAAGACAACGTGATCCTCAGAGACTAGCAACCAATCTCTCCAATGCTTCTTTCATCCATTCTTCTTGGCACCCTTCTCTCACTTCATCCACTGTCACCTATACCAAACAACAATGGATATATACTTTAAATTTTAGACGTTTAAATTAGTTTTATATATATATATATATATATATATATATATATATATATATATATACTGAATAATAAATTATTCTTACCCATTTTCTCTTGCGAGAATTCATTTCGGGCCACTGAAGTAGTTCCTCAGTAACATTCAAGGCAAACATAAACCCCTCATGAGATATGTCACTTCTTTTGCTTTTATAAGTCCATTTTCCAAGATTAAACTGCAAGAACAACATCAAAGTTATGTTTAGATTTCTATTCTTATAAATTTAAACTTTAATATTTGATCCAAATTCATCAGAGTTTAATGCATGTATACACTTACCTCAACAGTTCCTACTACACCAGCTTCCTCCATTGCCTCTCTCAATGCAGCTTGTTTCAGTGTCTCATCAAGTTCCCATCCTCCCTATATATTTACCACAATTAAAGCTCAAGAGTTTCAAATCTCAATTTATTAATCATACAAAACAAAGAATGGATCGAGTAGTACTAATGCATGCAATTGGTGAATATATGTACCTTAGGGAACATCATCCCATGTCCTTTCTGAGAGGTGATAACTAGAACCTCCAACACCTGATGATCAGATACCTCTCCTTTGTCCTTCTTAAGTCTGTAAGGAATACTTCTGCATATATAAGATCCAAAACACAAACAACATCAGAAGTCTTCTTATAGAGATTGAAGGAATTATATCAAAGTTGATATATATATATATATATACATACCCGACAACAAGACGAGAGCCATTGCTGCTGTATCTTTGCAGCTTTCTTCCCTGGCGAGATTCCAAAGCAACCATTCTTCTTCTTTGAAGAACTAATGATCGTTCACTTGGCTTGCAAAGAAGACTTGCAAGAAATATGCATCCTTGGCAAGTACTAGGGAGGGCCATTATATAGAAGTAGAAAGGAGAATGAAATAATGAAATAAAGAAAGAGAGAGAGTTCATTGATTGATGAAGACTTGGAGAAAGCCTGGGGTTTGATCTGAAAAAAGTAGTGACGGCTTTCTCAGTCTCCTTCGTCAAAGAACATGGATTAAGACTTCATGTCGCTGCAAGAGAAATGTAGCCCGAACGTTCACTTCCAAACTATAATATAATATTTAATAAAGTACAAATATTTTAAACTTTAAACTTTAAAACTAAGACAAGTTTCTTTTTTCTAATTTTTTTTTTCTTCTTAATTTAATATAGATCTGATGTGAGGATTGGCCCGATTGGGTGCTTGAGGTTCTAAGTATTTTAGTTTAAAATTCTAGTTTAGATGACATTAAGCGCACATTTTCTTTTTTTTTATAAAAATAACAAGCGCTTCCCGAAAATAATTAAGTCAAGGATGTGTACAGATGTGCATAGCTGCTCGATTCCGAGTTAGTCCGCATGAGAATAACATCATGCCTCACTATATAGGCGTGGTCGTTGATCCTGGATTATTCTAAAGGGAACAACACCATATATATTTGATTTTCATCTTGTAAGAGTGGGAACAGTATTAATGTGTGCATTGTAAAGTTGGGCTTGAAATACACTTAATTATCTTAATATATTAATAGTTTTTTTGCATATTTTACAAAAAGAAAAAAAAGTATGCCAAACCTATATAGTCAACCCACGATCTCTTGGATACTTCGTGAGTCAAGCTTTCTAACCTGGATCCAAAGCTTGAAGAAGCTCTCTTGTGGAGTTTTATGTTTAATTTCTAATGTTTGCATCTCAACATGTTATTAATGTGGGCTCAAGCTATTTCTAACACGTGTTTCTTGCACACAAGTTTGTTCCATTTGTCTTTGGTGAACCAAAGGAAAGTTTGAATATGATATTTTTATTCATTAATAATTGCTTTCTGATCTAATGTTGTCAACTTTGGAGAGAAAATCTTAGAAAACATAGAAGTAAATAAAATGTGGGAATGTACTCATTATTATAAAAGCAGAGAGAGAATCAATCTATAAAACTTGTTAATCTAATACTAAGATTAGAGAGAAGATTAGAATTAAAGGTAAACCTTAGAATAAGTATGAGTAAAAATAAAGTGGGGGGATATAGTTGGTATTAAATATAAGAAGGAAATAAAAGGAAGATGAAATCTTAGGGATAACTATTGATCTATAACTCATCTTAATTAATATTAAAAAGGAAAAAGAAATGAAGGAAGGTTGGCAAGTGTCTTGGACTTTGGAGTCTATAATGTTCTTCCCTGACATTACTAGATGGGATGATTAATTTGTCACACACGTCTAGGTGTGTCTTGCCTAAGTTTGAAGAGGATTGAAAACTTTGGAGTAAATGAATTGAACAAGCTAGTTTGAATATAATTTGCCTTAAAAGAATTCTTTGGGGAATGTTTTTTTTTTCTCTTTAATATGAGCATTTATCATGCTTTAGAAGTGTGGTCTTTTATTTGAAGAATAAATGTATCTTCTATTTTTTACAAGTTTTTTTTGACAAATAATAAATGGTTTTATGCCCGATAGATCTATAACATAAGCAATTCATTTGTTAATGAGCTTGATAGAGATCTATAGAGAGAAGAAGAAAGATTTATGTATGATTTTCATTAACCTAGAGAAAGCATATGATAGAGTACCAAGACAAGTTCTTTGGTGGGCGTTGAAGAAAAAAAGTATTCATGCTAAATATATAAATGTTATTAAGGATATGTATGAAAGAGCAGTTATGAGTGTTAGAACAGTTGGAGAAAATATGGAGTTTCTTATAACAGTTGGTCTACATCAAGGATCGATCTTGAGTCCATATTTGTTTACTCTATTAATTAATGAGTTAACTAGTTGTATTCAAGATGACATCTTATGGTGTATGTTGTTCGCAGATGATATTATCCTAGTTGATAAGACTAGAGATAGAGTTAATCATAAGTTAGAATTGTGGAGGAACATTTTTGAGAGTAGAGGCTTTAGGCTAAGTAGAAAAAAGACACAATATATGCATTATAATTTTAGTTAAAGTAGGAGGGACGAAGAGGAAGTGACACTAGATGAAGTAATAGTGCTTAAGTGTAATCATTTTAAGTATCTAAGTTCCAAACTCTGTTGGAATGAGGTGTCTATTCACAGTACTGGATAGGAAGTAGAAAGGTTGGAAAATTTTTTAGATGGGGAATGGTTACTAAGTGTCAAAGGATCAAGGTACATCAACAAGAATTATACAAAAGCCTTAATAGCCACTTGTGCCTGGAGCATCTGGAAAGCCAGATGTGACACCATATTCAACAATAGAAGGCATCAACCAGCCCAAATATTCAAACAAGCTTTAACTACTACTCAAGATCATTACTGGAAAATCAGAGGCCAATTCAGGGAGTACCTCCACTCTTCTGTCTTTAACAATTCCATACATATTATGTGTGATGCTGCATGGTCTGATGGAAATTTACATTGTGGTATAGGTTTTGTAATCCTTCAAGGCCAAGACATGATCCTTATGGCAGGATGCTCAACACAGGAAGCTATTTCAAGCCTTGAAGCAGAAATCAAAGCCATATTAACTGCAATGGAGCAGTGCAAATTGAGAAATTGGAAGCCTGTCAATATCTCATCAAACTGTCTTCAGGCTATTCAAATGATCAAACATGGGACTGATGACAATGTCCAACTATTTCAAGAAGACATACTCAAGATCAAGCAGCTAATGATGGAGCAACCACAAATGGATTTAGTCTGTTGTTCCCGGGACATTAACTTTATGGCTGATGCCTTGGCCAACAATGCAATGAACAATCCAGGTCTCTCCCTATTTCATAGGGGAGCTGATAGGCCAAGGTGGCTGGAAAATTTGGTTCTAGCAGCTGGACTACATTTCTAGAAAATTAGACTATTTTGTTAGCTTTCTCTTTTTTTTAATCAGCATGTATTAGCTCTACTCTGTCAAAAAAAAAGCATCTAAGTTCCATTTTCCAAGAGGATGAGATAAGATATAAAGATGTACCCTATAGAATCAGAACACGATGGTTGAAATGGAGAAGTGCTATGGATGTGTTATGTGATAAGAAGATGCCTAATAAAGTGAATGAAAAATTTTATAAAACGACAGTTAGACTAGCCATGCTATACGGGAGCGAGTGTTGGGCAACTAAAGTCCAACATTCTCATAAGATGAATGTGGGAGATATGAGGATGTTTAGATGGATGAATGGTCATATAAGATTGGGCAAGATTAGAAATGAACACATCCGACAGAAGGTGCATATTGCACCAATTGAAGATAAAATAAAAGAAGTGCTTTTAAGATGGTTTGGTCACGTGCTTCGTAGACCCCCAGGTGTCGCGGTTCGAAAATGTGATAGTTTGGTAAAAGAAGATAAGAAGAGAGGTAGAGGTAGGCCTAGGATTACGTGAAGAGAGGTCGTGACTAATGATCTACGTAGATTAGATATTGAGCCAGACCTTGCTTTTGACAGAGTGACATGGAGACAAAGAATCTATATAGTCGACCTCATCTAGTATGGGATTAAGGCTTAGTTGTTGTTGTTGTTGTTTCCGACAAATAATATGATTTTTTATTTAAATTTACAAATAATATGACTTACACAAATACAATATTTAGGGGTGTAAGTACATGAAAATTCATTATTTTTATGACAAAAATAATAGAGTTCCTCTAGTAATTATACAAATTATGTTCAAAGAAGACATCTTTTTCTTTGCCCAAAAAAAAAAAAACTATCTAATCAATTTAAAAAGAAAGTTTTATTTTACACCTTTAATACAGATAAACTTTTGTTTTCGTCACTTAATCCAAAACCCTCACTAAGATTGACAGACATTGAAGATTATGTGTAAACCAAACTAAATAGAAACAAAAGCCTATATGAAAGTCACAGACTCACATATCCAATATTTAAGATGATATAATTACAAAAAAGTACCATATGATTTGCGACTTTTTCAATTCGGTCCTTGTGGTTTAAAATTGAACAATAAAGACCCTGTGGTTTGCCCGTTTATCACTTTAGTACCCTGTAATACTGTGCATTCAAGGTCGTGTCTCCGTTTGGATTTTCAACCATATGGATGGGAAGATCATCAAAAAATAAGCTAGCCTGTCAATTTTCATACAATTTGGTAACTGTTTGGTCTTCCCACTTAACGGTTGAAATTCTGGACTGTTCAGATTCCTATAAAATAAGAACCGTTAAGATGAAGATCCTACAAGTTCCCAAATTATATGAAAATTGGCAGGCTAGCTTATTTTTCGATGATCTTTCCATCCATACGGTTGGAAATCCTTCAAACATGCTCTAGGGGGCCAAACGGGGACACGACCTTGAATGCACACTATTACAGGGTACTAAAGTGATAAACGGGCAAACCACAGGGTCTTTATTGTTCAATTTTAAACCACAAGGACCGAATTTAAAAAGTCACAAACCACATGGTATTTTTTTGTAATTTCCCCTAAAATATATGGAATAAATAATACAAACCGTAAATTCCTACGGATGTGGGTAGAGTTAAAAAGAGAGATAATGTTATTTTTACATGATAGGACCTCCAACTAGATTATTTATTTTATTTATTTTTATAAAAGTTGAGAAACCAACTTGGATGAGTTATATAAAACCACAAACAGCAATGCCATTTAAGACGACGAAGCGACACAAAATGGGCACACAAACCTATTGGATGTGTCTCGAGATCATCAACATGACCATCTTGAGGCACATCCAATGGGTTCGTGTGCCCATTTCGTGTCATTTCCTCGTCTTAAATAACATTTCTCAACCACAAAAGCATAAGATGAGCTCTAATAATTCTACTTGTCAAATAATTAAATGATACTAATTCATTAAAAAAAAAAGATTATCAAGGGATGTACAAAATCACATCTCAAGATTATTATTACACCGAGACTTGTCAAATGAATAATATCATTAATTTCTTTTCCGAGTACATAAAATCACATCTCGAAATTATTACATAGATGGAAACCAAGATTAATAGTTGAGAAACCAACTTCCACAAAGAAAGTTGGCTAGCACATTCCTACTCACAAGATGAGATTGAGGGTTCGAATCACGTCTATGACGTGCTCCAGTGGCTTATTCACATTTATTGAAAAAAATAAAAGACTTGTTGAGAAACTTATTGTATGAGATGAATCAATAGCATTACGTACGAGCCTCCTTTAAGCCACAAAAGTCACCGGGACCGGACATCCCCGGTGATCCCAAGCTATGGCATGCGTTGTCGCATTGTGCTTGGCAAACCTCCTTCGTAGCTCCGATTACCGGCATGCAGTCATGCACCATGCAATCACAGAAGCAGTTTTTGTCATCGTAGTCGTAGTCGGCCAAGCAGCAGCCTGAGTACACCATCACCATGCACACCATCATCAATGCCACCACCTGATCAACCTTCATCTTGTTGTTTAATTGTATTAAGTTTTTTTTGGTTTGTTTTTGGGGGGAGTTGGGAACTTCTCAATGGTGTGTTTATATAGGAACTTTGTCAAACATGCGGTTAGAAACCTGGGGTCTGAAAATTCAGAGAGAATTAGAATGAGAAGAATGCGCATGAATATGCAGGCAGGCAGTTTATGGTTTATGGCTGAAATTGTTTTTGGTTTGTTGGGTGAAGAAAGAGTGGTCTTTAATTAGGCAAAAGTGAGTTAAGTTCTAGGTGTGTCTTTTTTTTTGATAAAAGTGGATAAACCACATTCTTTTATTATAAAACTTAAGTTGAAACATAGATTGAACCCTTTGTGAGTTCTAAGATTGACAATACAGCATGGTTTGACCCCCCATTGGTTTTGATACAATAGAGGTGTGGTGCCCTCCCTGAAGCCCCATAAAACCTTCACTCCCCTTAGTCCTCCTGTGTGTCCTCGAAGTCCCTTCCCGGAGACCGCTGCTGAGTCTCCTCCCTTGTGAACGCTAGGCTCCTCTTCACGATTGATTCCATTTCCACCAGCTTTGGCTTCTTGGATGTGTGAGCTGCATTAAACCAGGATAGTGTTAGGAAGTCAATGTCGCGGATTGTTTTCTCGAAAACACGTCGTTTGTCATGAAAACATCTTCTATTGCGCTCCAACCACACTGTCCACGTAATTGCAAGAGATAGTAGGTTCCAACCCATCCGGGCATTGCTGGGTAAGAGATTGGCGATGGCAGATTGGCCCCATAAGTCTTGTACTTGTGTGGGGGGGTTTCTTAGCTAGTACAACTGTATGAAGTGTTGCCATATGCTTTTTGAGTATGGACATTGTAGGACTAGGTGTTGTACCGTTTCCTCATGCTCCTCACACAGGTAGCAGGTTGACCTATTACCATTCCAGCCCCGTTTTCTTAAATTGTCTAGTGTGAGGATTTTGTTATCCAGCACCAGCCAAAAGAATGCTTTGATCTTATTAGGGCATGGCAGTTTCCAGAAATTCTTCCCAGTTTCTGACCTGAGTCCCCCGTCTATCAAGAATCTGTAATAGGATTGGACGGTGAAATCTCTATTTGGTGTTAGCTTCCAGAGTCTTTTGTCTTGTTCTGTTCCCTGGGCCCCTTGTAGGTTCCTATTGAGTTGTACCATTTCTCTTGTTCCTTCCTCCGTGAGTGGGCCTTCTAGAAGTAGAGGTTCCCCTTGGGCCATGGATCTTAGTGATTCCTGGATTGTGGATTCTTTCTTCCGGGCCATAGTGTATAAGCAGGGTAGAGCGTTTCGCGGTGCCTGTCCACTCATCCAATTGTCAGGCCATATATAACAAGGTTGTGTTCCCCCTTCCCACCTCGATGTTAATGTTGTGTAGCAATGCTTCCTGTTGCTGTGTGATCCCCTTCCAGAAATATGATGCATGTGGAGGTGCTGGGTTACGTGGATTAAACTCATGCTCTCTGGAGTACTTGTTTTTTAGAATCTTTGCACAGAGGCCCCCGCTCTTCCAGTGAGTAGTCGCCACCACCATTTTCCTAGCATTGCAGGTTGTCTTGTTTGAAGAGGATTGAAAACTTTGAAGGAGTAAATGAATTGAAGCTAGTTTGAATAAAATTTGCCTTAAAAAGAATTCTTTGGGGAATGTTTTTTTCTTCCTTTAATATGAGCATTTATCATGCTTTAGAAGTGTGCTCTTTTATTTGAAGAATAAATATATCATCTATTTTATATAAGTTTTTTTTTGACAAATGATAAATGGTTTTATGCCCGGTAGATCTACAACATAAACAATTCATTTGTTAATGAGCTTGATGGAGAATCAGAGATCTACAAAGAGAAGAAGAAAGATCTCTGTATGATTTTCATTAACTTAGAGAAATCATATGATAGAGTACCAAGACAAGTCCTTTGGTGGGTGTTGAAGAAAAAAAGTATTCATGTTAAATATATAAATGTTATTAAGAATATGTCTGAAAGAACAGCTATAAGTGTTAGAATAGTTGGAGGAAATATGGGGTTTCTTATAACAGTTGGTCTACATCAGGGATCGATCTTGAGTCCATATTTATTTACTCTAGTAATTGATGAGTTAATTAGTTGTATTCAAGATAACATCCCATAGTGTATGTTGTTCGCAGATGATATTATCCTAATTGATGAGACTAGAGATGGAGTTAATCATAAGTTAGAATTGTGGAGGAACACTCTTGAGAGTAGAGGCTTTAGGCTAAGTAGAAGAAAGACAGAATATATGCATTATAATTTTAGTTAATGCAGGAGGGAAGGAGGGAAAGTAACACTAGATGAAGTAGTAGTGCTTAAGTGTAATCATTTTAAGTATCTAAGTTCCATTTTCCAAGAGGATGAGATAATATATAAAGATGTACCCCATAGAATCAGAATAGGATGGTTGAAATGGAGAAGTGTTATGGGTGTGTTATGTGATAAGAAGATACATGCCTAACAAAGTGAATGAAAAAATTTATAGAACGACAGTTAGACCAGCCATGCTATATAGGAGAGAGTGTTGGGCAACTAAAGTCCAACATTCTTATAAGATGAATGTGGGAGAAATGAGGATGTTAAAGTGGATGAGTGGTCATACAAGATTGAGCAAGATTAGAAATGAACACATCCGACAGAAGGTGCATGTTACACCAATTGAAGATAAAATAAAATTAAGAAGTGCGTTTAAGATAGTTTGGACACGTGCTTCGTAGATCCTCAGGTGGCCCGGATCGAAAATGTGATAGTCTAGTAATAGAAGGTAAGAAGAGAGGTAGAGGTAGGCCTTGGATTACGTGAAGAGATCTAGAGGTCGTGACTAATGATCTACGTAGATTAGATATTGAGTCAGACCTTGCTTTTGACAGAGCGACATGGAGACAAAGAATCTATATAGTTGACCTCATCTAGTATGTGATTAAGGCTTAATTGTTGTTGTTGTTGTTGTTTCCAACAAATAATATGATTTTTTATTTAGATTTACAAATAATATGATTTACACAAACACAATATTTAGGGGTGTAAGTACATGAAAATTCATTATTTTTACTGCAAAAACAATAGAGTTCCTCTAGTAATTATACAAATTATGTTCAAAGAAGACATCTTTTTCTTTGCCAAACAAAATCTATCTAATCAATTTAAAAAGAAAGTTTTATTTTACACATTTAATACAGATAAACTTTTGTTTTCGTCACTTAATCCAAAACCCTCACTGAGATTGACAGACATTGAAGATTATGTGTAAACCAAACTAAATAGAAACAAAAGCCTAAATGAAATTAAGCCACATATCCAATATTTAAGATGATATACATGTAATAAAATATATGGAATACATAATACAAATGTAAATTCCCACGGGTAGAGTAAAAAAGAGAGATAATGTTATTTTTACATAATAGGACCTCCAAGTCTCCAACTAGATTATTTATTTATTTATTTTTATAAAAGTTGAGAAACCAACTTGGATGAGTTATATAAAACCACAAAGAGCAATGCCATTTAAGACGACGAAGCAACACGAAATGGGCACATAAACCCATTGGATGTATCTCGAGATCATCAACATGACCATCTTGAGGCACATCCAATGGGTTCGTGTGCCCATTTCGTGTCATTTCGTCATCTTAAATAACATTTCTCAACCACAAAAGCTTAAGATGAGCTCTAATAATTATACTTGTCAAATAATTAAACGATATTAATTCATTAAAAAAAGATTATCAAGGGATTGATGCACAAAATCACATCTCAAGATTATTATTACATATTTACACCGAGACTTGTCAAATGAATAATATCATTAATTTCTTCTTTGAGTACATAAAATCACATCTCGAAATTATTACATAGACGGAAACCAAGATTAATAGTTGAGAAACCATCTTCCATAAAGAAAGTTGGCTGGCACATTCTTACTCACAAGATTAGGTTGAGGGTTCGAATCACGTCTATGACGTGTTTCAGTGGCTTATTCACATTTATTGAAGAAAATAAAAGACTTGTTGAGAAACTTATTATATGAGATGGATCAATAGCATTACGTACGAGCCTCCTTTAAGCCACAAAAGTCACCCGGACCGGACCTCCCCGGTGATCCCAAGCTATGGCACGCGTTGTCACATTGTGCTTGGCAAACCTCCTTCGTAGCTCCGATTACCGGCATGCAGTCATGCACCATGCAATCACAGAAGCAGTTTTTGTCATCGTAGTCGTAGTCGGCCATGCAGCAGCCTGAGTACACCATCACCATGCACACCATCATCAATGCCACCACCTGATCAACCTTCATCTTGTTGTTTAATTGTATTAAGTTTTTTTGGTTTGTTTTTGGGGGGAGTTGGGAACTTCTCAATGGTGTGTACTTATATAGGAACTTTGTCAAACATGCAGTTAGAAACCTGGGGTCTGAAAATTCAGAGAGAATTAGAATGAGAAGAATGCGCATGAATATGCAGGCAGGCAGGCAGTTTATGGTTTATGGCTGAAATTGTTTTTGGTTTGTTGGGTGAAGAAAGAGTGGTCTTTAATTAGGCAAAAGTGAGTTAAGTTCTTGGTTGGAGGTTTTTGGAAGGAGAGAGTTAGAACTCTTTTTTTAAAAAAATAATAATAAATAAATTTTCATTTTGTCAAACTGAAAATCTACTTTGATAAATATGATGTATATATAATTTGATTGAATTAGTTTGAAAATTAAAATAAAATGGACCGAATTAGCTTGATTTGATTAGTTAATTTGGTTTTAACGGAATTTTTACACCGGTAAATTGGTTGATATGGAAAATAAAAGGAAAGGTTTAATTATAATTAGGAGGACAAACAAGAATGAGGAGCTAATTATGCTGAAAGACTTTTGACCATGAGTTTGTGTTTGGTGGTGTTATCCTCAAAAAAAACTCTTGTTTCCTAATCATGTATTTATTATGCCATAATGTGAATTTTAAAATTTTATTCAAGTTTATTCTATAGTTATTTTATATATACTTCCAATATGGTGTTTGAGGTGAGATAAAATGTCAATTATTTTAAAATTTTATTATAATAAATAGAATAAGTTTAGAATTTTGTAATCGGCTTTCGAATTAAAAGAAAATTTTGAAGTTTTTCTTTAAGAGATATGAAGGAACGGAACTAATGAGTATTCTAAAGATAAAAGTATTTATTCATTGATTTAAGGGTGTCATGAGATCAAGAAATATCTCAAAATGACTAGGATTAAGCAGTACGTAGAATTTAATGTTTAGCTAATACATAAAAACTTCTATCCAAAATATTGAATCAAATATAATTCACAGTCGAACATGAAGAGTTTTTTTAATATATATATATATATATATATATATATATATAAAGGCGCCAAGCATCTCCGAGTCAGGGGCGTACAATGTGTCAAACACACATACTCTCACTTTGAGATCGCAAGATATCGAATCCGGAATTTCTCCCAACCAACAATATCCTATACAAGAGACTAGATACCAATAGGCCAAGAGGCTGTTGGTATCGAACATGCAAAGCTAAGTGATTAGAAAGTTGTTTTAGAACTAGAAAAACACAGCATGAAAACATAAACAAAAATGGAGCAAATTAAAAATGGCTAGTAAGTGCCTGCATAATAACAAATTATAATCAAGATCAATCATATATCAACTGATTGACAAAGAACATCTTCAACAATCCAAAAGAGCCGTCTTCCCTCCATGACCCACCTTCTTTTACACTGCCAAACTCTTTGCGTATATAAATATCACGCCCCTTCCACGTGTGTCTCTATGTGTGTGTGTGTGTAAGTATAAGACTTAAAAAGAGGGTTCTATATATATAAGGTTTACTAGTTAAGTTGGTTGGCAATATTAGAGATGGAGAGAAAGAGCATGGGAGGAGAAGAAGGGGAGAAGAGCAAGCATGTGTTGGAGCATAGCCAAGTTAGGAAGATAAAGCAGGAGGATGAGAAGATGATCAAGGAACAGTCACAGCCTTGGATCTCAAGGGGCATTTCCAGGCAGGTCTCCAGGTCTCGTTTGAGTCAGGCCAGCCACCAGCCCATCACAGTAGGCCATTGATCATCTATTAAAGTTTAAGGTCACTCTTCAGTTTTTCTTTCAATGATATCAGAGCCAAGTTTCGGTTTTATGAGCGGTCTTTGATTAATTATTTTCCCCCTTTCGTTTCTCTTATTGTGGAAAGTTTCATTAAAGTTAATGAAAAGTAGTTTATGTAATGATAAGTAGTTTATGTTTCAGTCTATCAAGAATAGAATGATTATTCTGCATTTAGGGTTTGTTAGAATTTTTAAAGGTTGTGTAAAAAACCAAAATAGTCTTCAAAGAATTATAAGTTTAAATAAAGAGGCTCCTTCTCTGCCTAAATTTTAAAAATAAATAAGAAAATATGTGGTAGCTTGTCATTTTTCACAATATGTTTCCCTTTTTTCTTTAATTAATCACTGGAGAATAATCTCTGGGTGTTTGGGTTGTCAGGAAAACAACAAGAGGCTTCATGAAGTCCCCCCCAACATAGCATTAAATAATTAATTCTCATCAAAAAATTAAAGAGAAAATTAATCCTGTCTACTTGATTTCTCATTGTCTCAACTAATAATTGTATCAAGAGTATAGAAAACTTGACTCACAAAAATCATAAGAGCCTGAAGAGGACCAGCAATAAAATAAAAAAGAATACCACATCACATCATGGTTATTCTTTATTTCCTACCTCTTCAGGAGTGAGGGTAATCCATCTCAGTGATTCATCCTGCTAAAAATAACCTTTTGCCATCCAATGAGCAACACCTACTACATTGCATATGATTCAGAGCTCAAAGAGCTATGCAGAAGGCTGAATTAAGCTACATGGTTATTGGAAAGCTAATTGGGAAAAAAATCATCTGAAATAGTGAAATCACTGTTGATACAGCAAGATAATGCCAACTGCAAGCACTGAAGAAAGATTTTGTCACAGAGACTGGATATGGATAACGAAACTTCAGTGGAACACTAGCACTGAGTGACAGATTTTTCCTCAGCAAGCAACCTAATTCTCTGAGTGAGCTTTCGCATCACATCTATGATCTTTAATTTCTTTTGCATCCTAAAGCGGACAGCCAATTCCATCGAACTGGAGACTGCACCTTTCAAAACGGACTCATCCTGCATTATCTTTGTGGGGAAGTGTTCTAAAGCAACAACGCATAGTGCCACGACAGTTCGAAGAGCAGAAGTTTCTACTGAGACGCCTAAAGGAGCTTTCTCTGACAAGGACATCAAAGTATTCAAATTATACTTCTGTACTTCCGCTTCGTCGTTTGCTAGAAGTACTCTCAAGGCGGCAATAAGGCGACCATCAACTAATTCAGCACCACCCAAAGTAACCTAAATGAATAGAAGAATATCTACATCATCAAACCAGATTTGACTAGGAAAAAATAGCAAATAATATTAATTATGCACCACCACAGAATCAATCATCTCTGCAAGGTTCTCAAATTAACCAAAATTTGTTGATATGGTGGTCTTTATGGTTTCATTGTACTAATCATCCACCATGGCATGCACAGTTAATTATTGTTAAAATCATTGTTTGGTTTCTAATTGTTCATTTAATATACAAATTACATTGAAGCTGAATAAACTATAAGGTGTAAAGTTCCATAGATTGGGAAGCCTCAAAAGATATAACAATAGAAAATTCTACCTGATCCTTGACTAGGTATTTAAGTGGCAGTTCCATGCACTGAAAATCCTTCAGCTGTTCAATTCTATGTGGTTTGCTGTTTGGGTGGTGTGGGGTGGAGAGTCAGCAGACCAGGTGAGGAAGTTCACTAACTTGGCAATATCTTACAGTTGCTTTTCCATGCAAAATGCAGTAAATACATTCTGAAACAAAATTGGATTCACATGGTTGATCTTTAGAAGATTTGGTCATACTGTAAATTTTGGAATTGCAAAATTAAATAAATTATAAGTCTAGGATCCCAAAAAAACATATTATCAGATAAGGGCAATAAAAGCACAAAGTTATATCACTGGCATGGTTTGACATATAAGGATGCCTGAAATTAGTAAAACTTGCAAGCAATGTATATCATAATAGACATGGAAGTTCAGATAAAAACCTTGAGATCAGCTCCACTGCCAAACAAATTTAGCTGACACAGAATCTCCTGCTGCCATTGGGCTGGAGATGAGAAACTAGGAGAAGAAACACCAGCAGCCATACTAGCCACATCAAGAAGACCATTATCATACTTAAGTTCAATGAGGTCATATGGGTTTGATGGAACCACAAACCCATAATCCAGAAGGAATAGGTCATTACTTAAGAGACCATAATTTAGCATAACCAAAGCATTTTGTTCAATCCGGTGTTCTGCCACTACCTGTCAATGCAGTTCAGAAATTAAAATGTGCACGATACTGCAGCAACTTCTTCATAAGTTTGGATACAATAGAACACCAAATAAGGATACCAAAGAATAGTTTCACAAGTTAAATGATTTTATCATTTCCACACTAATCACCAATCATCTCTTACCGAATGATGCACGCATTCATAAAGACACATATATAGAGAGAGATGCATGCACATATGCAAAATGCAGTCTAATACTGTAGCAACTACTTCAGCAGTAAAAGAATTTGGTGCATCAATTTCACCAAAAACGCATGAGTGGCCCAAGCGCGCAAAAATGCGTGAAAATGTCGAGTTGCACGGACACGTGCACCCCACGCTGGCAGTGCAGTTTTAGGGAAGCACCTACAGGGCCTTGTTCCCGATGCGAAATAACCTCACAAAACCAAATTTCAACAAAAACACACACAGTGGCAAACTCGCGCGTGAAAATGCTGAGTCGCACGTGCGGGTGCACCCCCGCGCCAGCGGTGCTGTTTCGGGAAGACAACTATGGGGCCTTGTTCCCCATCCCAAATAACCCCATCAAATCAAACCAAATTTAAGCAAAAACGCACGAGTGCCCCACGTCACTCATGCGTTTTTGCTTAAATTTGGTTTGGTGGGGTTATTTGGCATGGGGAACAAGGTCCTGTGGGTATATCGCCGAAACCGCACTGCCGGAGCAGGGGGAACACGCACATGTGCGACTTAGCATTTTCACATTTTCCCACGCACGTGGGTCACTCGTGCGTTTTTGCTGAAATTTGGTTTCGTGGAGTTATTTGACATGGGGAACAAGGCCTCGTAAGTGTTTCTCCGAAACCGCACCGCTGGCATGGCAGTGCACACGAGCACGCGACTCGGTATTTTTGTGCGTGCATGGGCCACTCGTGCGTTAATGCTGAAATTTGGTTTGATGGGGTTATTTGGTAGAGGGAACAACACCTCGTAGGTGTTTCCCCGAAACCCCACTACTGGCACGAGGATGCACGCACACGTGCGACTCGGCATTTTTGCTCAAATTTGGTTTGATGGGGTTATTTGGCATAGATAACAAGGCCTCATTGGTGTTTCTCCTAAACCAAACACCACTGTAGCTATTACGTACACATGCACGACTCGGCATTTTCGTGCATTTTCGCACGCCCGTGGACCACTCATATTTTTTTTGCTAAAATATGGTTTAATGAAGTTATTTGGCATAGGGAATAATACCCCGTAGGTGTTTCCCCGGAACCGTACCGTCGGCGCCAGTGCACACCCACAAGCGACTTAGCATTTTCGCATATTTTCGAACACCCGCGGACTACTCGTGCTTTTTTGCTGAAATTTGGTTTGGCTGGGTTATTTGGTAAGGGAAACAAGGCCCCATAGGTGTTTTTCCGAAACCGCACCACTAGCGCAACGGTGCATGCTCGCGAGCGACTTGACATTTTCTTCATGCGCATATGGGGAACTTATACATTTTTGTTGAAATTTGGTTTGGTGGGGTTATTAGGCATAGGGAACAAGACCCCGTGGGTGTTTCCCCAAAACCGCACCATCGGCACAAAGTTGCACAGACGCGCTAACTCGGCATTTTCATGAATTTTCGCACGTGCGTGGGTCACTCGTGCATTTTTGCTGAAATTTGGTTTAATCAGATTATTTGACATAAGGAACAAGACCCCATAGGTGTTTCCCGAAACCGCACGGTCTGCGCGACGGTGCACATGCACGCGACTCAACATTTTCGCGCATTTTCGCAAAGCGCATGGATCACTCATATTGGTTTGTTGATGTTGTTTGGCATAGGGAATAAGGTCCCGTAGATGTTTCCTTGAAACCCCACCGTCAAATAACTCCACCAAACCAAATCTCAACAACAACGCATGAGTGGCCCGCGGTGTGCGAAAATGTTTGAAAATACCGAGTTGTGTACACGCGTGGACCCTCACGCCAGTGGTGCATTTACTTTATCTGGAAGTCCATCATCTATTTAGTGATTATTGTGTGCATCTTGTGTGTGCAGACTATGAAGCTTGGGTTTTGTTTCCTCGAGGAATCCGGGAGAAGAGAGACAACTCAAAGCAGCAATGAAAATCATCCTCAACCATTGTTGGCGGTGCCATAAACATTACTGAGGACAACACAATAGAAGATGAAATAGATGACACAACATTTGCTCGTCTTTTGGAGGATGATTTGATCAATAGCACTCATCTACAAGTTGCAACCAGTTCTGTAATACCAGTAGATGGTCGCAAATATGCGTGCACTTTGGATGAGTTGATGGGATGAAGCATTGCAGAAGTTGAGAAAGGATGTGTTTTTATTCAGTAGCAGGCCAACAACATTAATGAGCAGCAACAGGAGAATCAAATGCAAACTTTGGCACAGCAGCAAGAACAATAGTCAAGAGATGGGTTTACAGGAAGGAATGAAGGATGTATCTTTTTCAGCAGCAGGCCAACAACATTAATGAGTAGCGACAGGAAAATCAAATGCAAAATAGAAAGTTTCAACAATGATATCAGTATCTCCCTGTCTACGATTTGCTAATATGTGCATAAATACTACACACAAGGACAAGCAAAAAAAAACATTTGTTAGTCTAGTGAAGAAGCCTATTAAACATATCCTCAAAAAGTTTAGGTGGCCAAGAAACTTAACTATGTGTCATCTCACTGATGACTAAGTAATGAAGTCATAGATGATAGAAGCATATAACATAGCTTATCCGTAGTCATAGCTATTAGACTAACTAATATTCCCATATCAGTTAATTTAGTAAATCTAAATATAGATATATAGGTTTGGATAGAATTAAGACATGTAACATGAATTTGGTTTGTATCAAACATGGTATTAGAGCCAATATGATTAATTTATTTGTATGGCTAGCTTTAAAAAAAAAAAAACCCATGATATATGAGACTATAACATGAACAAAATAGATCGATTATTCTGTCAATGTCACTTATGTTAGAATTTCAAGTGCCTATAAATTACACTTAAAAGTGTCCATTCTCTTCTTCAAACATACCACAGCTTACTCCACCGATATAGCATCCAAAAGATAATCATTTAGATGGTTAGCAAAATGCCTTGAAGAGATATAGGCACTTGGGAAAAAACCCTTTGGAATAAGTAAACAAACAATTAGTGATTACAGAAAAATAATGACAAATTAAATGGGTGAATTTTGAATCACAAGAAAACTCAAGAAAAGAAACTTAACAAGGAAGGAAAAATAAAAGAACTTGCCTTCACTAGCATATTTGGGTTGCTAGCATCTTGCTCCTGAACAATTCGAGCATTTGGATGAAAGCTATGATTACACATATCTATAAGTGGAAGCAGCATTGGAGTGTCACTGTGTGTTCCATGCAAGCGAAAAGCTCGAGAAGAAACTGATGCCATGGCCCAGCCAAGTGAAGAAGAATTTACATCTTGACCTCCAAAAGGATGATCCTTTAAAGTCAAATTCTCGAGAATGAGTTTGACTGCTTTTTCAAACTCAAGAAGAAAGCGGCATCTCTTATTTACCTGCAAGCCATCAAATGTTATTTTCACAAAACAACTCATCACTTAATCTTGGGCTCACCAACAAGAAACATAATTTGGAATAAAATAACAATCAAAGTAAATATTAACTACCTGATGAATGAGAGGTGCATACTGGATGTTTTTTATGTCCTCCCCTGAAAAGAAAATAGGTAGACTGAAAGTTTCTGGCAAATTGCTGATGTATGGCCACCAAAATGAACCAACTGCTGCTCTCTCTTGAAGAAGCCTCAAGCCCAATTTCATAGCCCATAATTCCTCTGTCAAATGCTCCCACTCCTTACTAAAAATTTAGTATAGCCTAATTTGCAAAATAGAATGTTACAACCTATCTCATGAAGCCCTACAAGCTAAACTATTCCTCAAGGCAAATAGGGAATAAGAGAGGAATAAAATGCCTTAATTACAGAATAAGAGTCAAACACCCTAGAATATTCTAGATTAAGTACCTTATTGAGCAATAAGGAGACTTATTATGGGAGGAGATAATAGCACTTTTCACTAGTATTAGTGTATTCATAAAATAATAGTCAAACAAATGGGAGAGGCAACCAATTTCCTCTTTAATCTTATTCCATTCTTCGTACCTACCCAAACACAATTGTAACTAGTATACCATATTTTAGAATTAAGTAAAAAGGTAAAAAATCTATGTATCTAATTATGTAAACTCAGAAAATGAGGAAAACAAAGGGAACAGGAATTGTTACAGCATGATATCCAGAGAAATTGAATGTTAAATTGATTTTCTTAAGGTTTCCTACAGGTAATAGCACTATACTTAGTGTAATTTCCTAGAATCTACAACAATCCATCACAAAACCACGAAAAGAACGCCACCATGGAAGCTAAAGTAGCCGGTAACTATGATCCTAAAAGACCTAATTTTCAATATAAACAAGACAATAAAGATAAAACACATAGTTTGATAATCGAAATGCTATGAAATCTGCGAACAATACTAATCAATTTAAAGGAAAAGGAACTAAAAGAGAGAAGGAAAAGAGATCCAATACCGGGTACTCGAAGAGCGATTTCCATGAGTGCGGAATCCCCATCGGACTCGGGTGACTTCTTGAAACGCAAGGGCAGGTGGCTGGGGAGGGAGATGAGGTCCGACCCTTCGGGAATATCTTCAGCAGCGACGACGCAGAGCCCATGGGCGCCGCTGTCAGAGATCTTGAGCTTCGGGTTTACAAACCCTCCCTCTCGCCGCACCCACCGGATAAGATCCGGCGGCTGCGGCGCGATCCGCGAGGCTGAGCAGGTCATTGTGCGGCAGCCGGCGAGGGATGCCGCAGTGGCCATGCCGGCCGTCGCGGTAAGCATCTTCGAAACCACGGAAGTCGCCATTTGAGAACCAGGGATTCTTCAGGAGAGAAGCGAGAGAAGATAGCACGCAGCCTGAGTATAAATTGGCTAAATCTTTCCAATTTTCATTTTGGTTTTTTTTTTAATGTTTAAATTTATTTATTTATAACATATAAATTATTCATGGTCAAATAAGTTCTTGCCAATTGGTTTTCACTATAGCAACTAACCCTTTTAAAAAAAATAGAGAGATAAATTAAATAAAAATGAAATATTTGAAAAAAATATAATGGACAATTTTCCACATTATTATAGATTTTATTATTATTTTTTATAAAATTGATAAATCGTGTTCATTGATTTAATAGATAGGAAACTGGTACAGGGTAAAGTTGTGCATAGGTACAAAAACATAAACATACCTAAGATCCTCGGGTGGATCTAGTATATTGGAATATAGGTCCCTACAATGGAGGCATTCCTTACTCCTGTATGCCCTCAAAGTCCGCCCCAAAGGAAGAGGTGATAACTTTTCTATTGTGAATGTTAGACTCCTTTTCACTATGGACGCCATAGCTACTAGCTTCAGCCTTTTCGACACATGAGCTGCATCAAACCATGAAATAATTAGGAAATCAATATCGCAAATTGTTTTTGTGAAAACGTGTTGTTTGTCATGAAAACATCTCATGTTTCGCTCTAACCACACATTGTAAGCTATAGTCATGGTAAGAAGGATCCATTTTTTGTAGGTTTCCTTTGGCAAATGATGGGTTATGGTGTTGTGCCGCCAAAGATCTTGTATCCTTCAAGGGCTAACACGGTGACACCTGGCTTAAAAAGTTGTGTGAAGTATTGCCACATTTGTCGTATAATAATAGTGGATGAGAAGGTGCTTTACCGTCTCTTCCTTCTCTTTACATAGATAGCATAGGATGCAGGTCCTACTCAATCTACATTTTCTAAGGTTGCCCAGTGTGAAGATTTTGTTATCCTGTGCGAGCTAGACAAAGAGTTTGACTTTGGTGGGGCATAGTTGTTTCCAGTAATCTCGAGCAAGTGTGGGTATGGTACCACCATTTGATAGGAAATAGTACAGATATTTAACTATTAGATCCCGGTAGTCATGAGCTTCTATCTTCTTATGTCTCTCCCCACCCCATGTTACCGTTGGATGTGCTTCGTTAGCAGAACCAGTTCCGCTATTCCGACCTCTGCCAACAGACCCGCCCTTAGTAGGTTCTCCCCGAGAGAGTTTTTGACTTGCTGCCCATAGTGTGCTCATCGGTTCTTGTTAGGCCCTCAAGTGTAAGGAATAACGTGTGGGGTGATTGGTCATCTATCCGGTTGTTGAACCATAGATTGATGGTTTCCCTCTTTCCCGCGGTACGAAAGAGATGTTGTGTAGTAGAGCCTTGCTCCGTTGGTTGATTCTTTTCTAGAAGTGCGAGGCTCAAGTTGGTGATTTCTGGAGGGGGTTTGGCTAGTCGGTTCTATAGTATGCATGTGTGGTTTATAATTTGGTAGCATACCCCTGCTTCCTCGGTTAGCAGTCTCCACCACCATTTGCTAAGCATTGTTAGGTTGAAATTATTGAGGTTAATTATCCCCCAAGCCCCATACTCCTTGGGTTTGCATATTTGTTCTTAGCTCACCAATTTGTATGATTTGGCCTCTGGTTTTGCTACATTCCATAAAAACTCGCATCTTATGCTTCGATTTGGCTTATGACCTAATCCGACAATCGATAAATGAAAACCCATTAGTTTGGAATTGTCGAAATGAACAAGTTTAACATAGTTATTCTCCCCCTAGTGAGAGCATCCTTCCTTTCCATGAGTAGGTTCTAGCTTTGATTTTGTCGATGAGCATTCTCCAATCATTCTTCTTTGGCTTGGTCCTATATAGGGAGGGTCCCAAGTAACAGATGGGCAATTTACCTATACTACATTCCATGACCCTCTCCAGGTCCTGGGAGGTATATGTGATTGCCTTTATGAGTATGTCTAAGCTTTTATGATTGTTTATTCGTAACCCGACCCTTTAAACCCTAGTAAAGTTAGAATACGAGTTTGAGTGTTATGAAGTGGTTTAAATCACATGAACATAGCATCAGTAGGTCATCTACATACTGGAGGAATGAGATCTCCTCATTCACCTAATTTCCACATCATATCCCCCTAAATAGATTCTCTCTTGTGGCGTTGTAGAGCATCGTGCTAAAACATTTGTTATTAACACAAACAACAATGGTGATAATGGATCTCTCTGCTTACCCATCGAGGGCTGAATCCCTAGGCTTGAAAGATCTTTATGAGGAATTCCCAAACAACAATGTCGAAGGTTTTTTTGAAATCTACTTAGAGTATCACTCCGTTCATTTGGCTTTTCTTCGTTTTGAAGATTAATTTATCTGTGACCACTATGTTGTCATGGATGCATCGCCCTTTAATAAATGTCATCTGGGTGATATCCACCAATTTTTCTATGACCGATCTCAGCTAGTTAGCAATATCTTTGTAAAGATCTTCATGATGCACTTTAGGAAGTTGTTGGGCCAATAATCTAAGATGGTAGTTGGCGTCAACTTTTTTTGGTATTAGAAGAATGCATGTTTAGTCAATCCTCTCAAGGTTGGCGGTCCTTAGGTACAATTAATTCTCTCAATGTTGATTTTATTATTTTCTATATACCCCTAAAATTATATAACTATTTTTAAAAATATGAAGCATGTCATATACAATGCACACACCCCTAGTTAGTGCAGTACAATGTACAATAGAAAATAGATTTTATTTAATGAAATAATCTTTGTTATGTATATGTATATAATTTGTTGGAAAATTTGATCTTTGAAAGCCATTTTGAGTGCGGCTTGTTATTTGAAACTAAAATAGTTTAAAAAAAAAAAACTGTTTAGCAGACTATTGGTAATTAAAAAATAAAAATAATAGAAGTAATAAAAAGCTAAACCCAAGAATATACATGGCCACCTTTGTCAAAAAAGAATATACATGGCCACATACTTATTACTTAAACTCAATCAGCACCTGATTGGATGCTAACCAGATATTTTGATGATTATTTAAAAAATACTATAACGTTAAAATTAATAAAAGAGCACTAATAACCTTATTTTTCTAATGTCGAATTATTAAATTTAGGACTTGTTTGGATCAGTTTTTAAGAAGCCCAAAAGCATTTTTTTTATAAGTTGGCTTTTCTAAAGAAGCATAAGCTATAAAAAAGTTGAAAAATAATTTTTTCATAAATAGTGATTTGTAGCTTCCGAAAAAAATAATTCTAAACAAAGGTGTTTTGGCTTTATAAAAAAAATGTCTTTTGAAAAATATCAATTATCAAAATACACGAGTAAACATTTTAAAAATTATTTTAAAAAATATCAATTATCAAAACACCCTTATTATTATTATTATAAAAATATTTTTAAATAAATATATTCAAATACAAAAATAACAACATCGCTTAATTTATTATAGAGGCCCTTTTTTTCAAAAGTCCTTCCATCAAAGTCAAATAAAGCCATTTTTGTATATAAGTGTATCCATGACAATTAGGATCAGTTGGGATTATAAAAATATGATTTTATAAGGTGTATACATTTATATTACAATTTAATAGTATATATAAGGTGTATATATAATTGTATAATTTAATAGTATGCAAACAAGCAAATGGCCCTCACAATGTTCGGGTTGTTTCATTCAAATTTTCAATATTTTTATATTCACATATTTAATAATTTAGATATTATAAAGTTAGATTTTTTTATTTAAATTTATTTATTTTTTAAGATTTTACTTTTTTTAAAACCAATTTTCCAAATGATTAATGATTTAAAATATAATTTCTTATGAATTAAAAACTTAGTTCTTTAAAATTTAAATTAATAAAAAATTTAAATTCCAAAAGAAATAATTTAGAATGAAATAGCAAATGCCCTCACAGTGTTCGGGTTGGTTAAAAATATTAAATTTTCATAATTTTTTTAATATTAACATATTAAGTAATTTAAAAATTAAAAATACTATATCTTTTTAATTAAATTTAGGAAAAAATATTTTAATACTTTCTTTTTTAATACAAATTTTTAAGAGAATTATTATTTTTTAAATATCATTTTTATTAATTAAAAAATAGTTGTTTAAAGTTTTAAAGTATTTACAAATTTTTAATTCCAAACGAGTTTATAATGAAGTGTTTGGATTATTTTTTTCCCAAAAATTTTTTATGAATTAAAAAATTAGTTGTTTACAGTTTCAAAGTATTTAAAATTTTAAGGATTATTAATTATTAGTCCATGTTACAGTGCCCAAATGGCCAAAAAGTCCCTGGGGTGGGTGTGATTTGGGGGTGTAGCTAATAGTGTGTAGGGGTCCCTGGTTACTGTTTCCAAGGACATATAGATAATTTGCCCAAAATTTTAAAATTCCAAACAAAATTATTTATAATGAAGTGTTTGGATTATTTTTTTATTTTTTTTTACTTACATGATGTTTCCTAAAAGTTTTTTATGAATTAAAAAATTAGTTATTTAAAGTTTTAAAGTATTAAAAAAATTTAAATTCCAAAATAAATTATTTATAATGAAGTGTTCGGATTATTTTTTTACGTACATGATATCTTCTAAAAGGTTTTAATTATTAAATTTTATCTTTTAAATTTATTTTAAAAGAATATTGGTATGATTTTGGTGTTTAAAATAGTAGAAATTTATTTTTTTAGGTGATTTATAAAATTTCTTATACACACTTAATCTAAAAGGATTAAATATTTTAAATTTTAAACATAATTTTTTATGATTAAATATTTAATCATTTAAAATATTTTTAAGTTTTTGAAAAGCTGAAAGTTCTTTGGCCGCTAAAAATATTATGGGAAAGAATTTATAGATTTTAAGAGAGAGGAAATCAAAAAATATTTATTATTAAAAAAAAATTATTTCAGTTTTGGTTATTTTAACAATTTGATAGAATTAATTTAGATTCTTTTCTTTTTAAAAAAAGATTGTAATTATTTAAAATATATTTTTTTTCAAAATTTGAAAGTTGCTTAATTTTTTTGTTTAATTTTTTGGCCGCTAAAAGTATTATCAGAAGAATTGAAGAGATAGCAAATAAATAGAGAGAATTAAAAAATATTTATAATTAAAAAAAATGTTTTAGACCTTGAACCTAGACGTGGAGCCTTGATATCCACTCATGTACTTAACTCTATTATTATATTAAAATAATAATATAATGTCTAAAAAACCCTTTATATTATTTTAATATAATAATAAAGTTGAGTAGATGAGTGGATACAAAGGCTCCACGTCTTGGTTTCATGGGTGATCCCATAGAACCGAGATCATGGGATCACCACTCTTTCCAAAAACCCATACTAGTGATTGGTAGTTCCATCGGATATCGCTGATGAACCACGGATCACCACCAATATAGGCCTCATGTGTAGGCGCACACATCCCGAGTTCCCCTCGATGTGTGCCATCCACTCATCCACGGCGCCATAAACGGTGATGATCCACGGTGGGTTCGGTCGTCCAGTGAATCTAACCACCATTATTGGATTCAATCTGACAAACCTTATCTGAATCAGGGAGATCACGATCCTCCAACCACCAAGTGACGGCGCTCACGTAGGCAAAGATGATTTCCAAATTTCCATTCAGACCAAAAAAAAAAAAAGTTTCCATTCAGATCCGGCAATTTCAAACTCGGTCTCAAAGTAGTTTCCCGCCCAAAACATTTCAGAATCGTGAGATCGCTCAATGGCGGAGGCCGACGACGAGAAGCGCCTGGCGGTTGAGATCGCTCGTCTCCTCGACGAGTGCCGCCTCTCCCATGCTCTCCAATCACGAAAGCTCAAGGAACTCTTCGCGCTACTCCGTTCGTCGTCTTCTTCTTCTTCTCGTGGGGCTCGCTTCTTCCCTTCCTTTACCCGAGCCATCTCCCCTCTGTTCGATTTCACCCGCCGGACGCCGGGCTCAGAGCGAACAGTTCGCTTCATTTCCGCCTTCGCCGCGCACCGGAATGTTCGGGATCCGGCGGTTTGTGATGCGTTTTTGGAGGAGTTCTTGCGGTACCTCCTCGTTGCTGCCGGAGCTGCCCACCGTTCCGCCAGGTTTCGGGCTTGCCAGATCATCTCCGAGGTTCGATTCATGGTTCCTCTGCTTGTTGGTTGAATTGGGACTTTATGCACCCTAACATGTAATTAGGGCTTTTGCTGGTTCTATTAAATTGTTTCACTTGTTGAAATATTTAGTTCCACACGTTTACCTTTTTCTTCTATATTTCTATCACAGCTGGGTCCTGAGGGGATTTTTGTCTTAGTTTTCCTTTTTTTTTTTTCTTTGAAGATGGCTTCTTTTTATTCATTATATTTGGTTATATGTTTGTGAGCATTTGTAAATGGTACAACTTTTTCTTTATGAGCTTATTTATTTATTTTGAAAATTTCAATCCCACTTACCATTGTTCTGTGAAAGAGTTCTTATTTTTTTTGTTATTACTATTGTGTCAGTTCTTGGCGCTTTTTTTTTTTCCTTCTTGGAGAATGTCTTCTAATCTCATGGATTTTCTGTGATTTTTGTAGATAATTATGCAGTTACCAGATGATACAGAGGTGAGTGATGAGGTGTGGGATGAGGTGATAGAAAGCATGAAACAAAGGATGAAAGACAAAGTCCCAGCCATACGTTCTTTTGCAGTTCGTGCACTATCCCGATTTGCAAATGATGGGGATAGTGGAGACGTTGTTAACCTCTTCCTCGAGACTTTGCCTCAAGAGTCAAATGCTGTATGTTCTTAACTTCGCATTCATCTCCCTTCATTCTTAGTATGCAAGCTTTTTATTTGATAAGTTGGCATTTGAAGGACGTTCGGAAAATGGTAGTTTTGTCCTTACCACCTACCAGTGCCACATCAATGGCCATTGTTGAATCCACACTTGATGTGAGTGAGTCTGTGCGTAGAGCAGCATATTGTGTGTTGGCAATCAAATTTCCAATCCAGAGTCTCAGGTAATTTTGGAATATGTTGCAAGGACCAAAGTTCACAGAATTTATTGCCATTCAGTTTTTTTTTATTATTATTTTTTATAATCTGGATTTTCAGCATCAAGCTCAGGACAATTATTCTTCAAAGAGGACTTTCAGACAGGTCTTTTTCGGTACGAAAAGAGTGCTTGAAAATGCTGAAAGATGAGTGGCTTGCTAAGTATTGTGATAGAGATCCGATTGCCCTGCTGAGGTTTCTTGATGTAGAAACTTATGAGACAGTGGGTGAATCTGTGATGGAAGCACTTCTAAAAGATGGACTGGTGAAACCACAAGACCAGAGTATTAGGCAATATTTAACATCATCAAATATAAGTGAAGGTATGAAGAGTTCTGGATCATCTAATTTAAGTACAGTTGGTGTTGTATTTATTATTATTGTTGTTGTTGTTGTTATTGTTATTATTATTATTATTACTATTATTATTTGTGTGTGCGTGTGTGTGTGATGCATCCATTATAACTATACTCCATTTTTCAATTCTGTGCTATCTTTTGCGGGGTATCCCAGTTCTCACATATGATATGATGAAATAGCAAGGTTTTGCATAACTAGTAAGAAGACTGGTCCTTATCGAGAGGGTGTCTTTAAGTAATAATCCTAATAGTCCCAATTCAGTTAATTTATTAAATATTGATATGAATACTTAAGTATGGCCCTCTCATCTTGTCAGTGTAAGCTTTTAGGTCGATAACAAAGCATGCTGTAGGAAGGGGACATGAGATCATGATTAGAGAATTGAGCAGCTAAGCCCTATATCTCCTCCTTAGAACTGGGGCATAATAATAAGCACTTCAAAATTTTTTTTTGTGTCCATCCAAAATTTCTTGAAATTTGAAAACTTTACAGGTTGAGTTAAAAAAAAAGTTTCTCATTCATATTTAAGGATGAATTTTGTGTCATACAGGAGAAATGATCAAGTGAATCTTTTGATCGTGATAAGAAATTTCAGAATGAATTAGATATCAAGGTAAACGTTGGATAGATGCAAAAATTTCCCTGGACTAGGTCTGTAAAATATCTTCATAAGTGATCTTTCACTTCTTTCATGAGTGGTTACTTTTTAATTATATGAAATTTTCAAATTGGGACCAACCTTCACAAGAAAAGTTGGTAACTCATTCTCTCTCACAAAAAGAGGTTGAGGGTTTAAACCACTCCTACGGCGTACTTCTAGTGGCTTGTCCACATTTATCACAAAAAAAAATTCAAATTGAGGGGGAAATCCTCATATGGTTCTGAAGTTCTTTGTTTCTGTATATGGCCTATATACCCAAATATTCTGATCACCTTTTTGAGGAATCTACCTTCAATCTGATCTTTTACCCAATCTTTATTGTTTCTGGTTTTTATCACAGATCAATGCAATACTTCATTTCAGTTAATGGAAGCAGAAGTTGCTTTATACTGGAAAGCAGTTTGCAAACATTTGCAAACTGAAGCTCAAGTATGGATAAGACTTTGATTTTGTTTCAAAATTATGTTACTTTCTTATATTTTTGCTTTCCTATGGTCATTAAATAAACTTCTAAAGGAACCTGTAAGTTTACCATGTTTTGTCTGTTTAAGATTTGACTTTCAAGATAACATTTTTGGCATGTTGGGGTTGGTATTTTGCATGAGTTCGATAACTTCTGTAATTGTATTTACTATTTAGTACTCATCCCAGTTCTTTGAGAGTTCAGTTTCACATCAGTAGTCTTACTCTAGTGCATTAAATTTTTGACAATTATACTATTATTTAAAGCTTTGTAATGATATGAATATACTTATTTTATGCTGTTTGTTATCTCTGTTCATTCTTGATTGATAATACACATGGGAAAAATATCCGCTGTGGATTGTCCATAATTACCATGCTAACTTGCATATCAAGAGCTTGTAATTATCCTTTACTAAAGCATTGTGCTTCTACATGTCATATTAGGTTTGAAGTACAGTCCATCTTGGATTGAATTCACTAGCTGAACAAGTTTACCCTGTACTAAGTCATGTTTATTTTGATTGAAAATATGGAAATTGAAAAAAAAAGAAGAAGAAGAATTCTGTAGGCCAAAGTAGTCACGGTGGAGGTTTTAAAAAAGAAGGTTACCTGGTTTAAAATTTTACCTTTTTGTAGTTTTGGCCTAATTGAAGCTTAAGTTTTTTTCATTTGTTTTATTTAAAAAATAGATATAAATCCAAGGAATTTTGGAAAATTTGGTGAAACATGGGAAAATTTGGGTATGCAAGGAAAATGTAAATAGCAATTTACAATCATGATGGCTACCCTGATAGAACAATAATTAGGTAATAAATAACAAACAAAACTCCTAAAAACTTCTATGACTTAGCATATCAAATATACTATGTTCATATATAAAAAAGGGCAGCCTGGTGCTACAAAGCTCCCGCATTGTGCGGGGTCTGGGGAAAGGTCAGACCACTTGGGTCTATTGTACGCAACCTTATCCTGCTTTTAAAGCAAGAGGTTGTACTATGTTGATAGATACATAAGATAAAATAATCACTCACATGCACCAATTATATTGTCGTTTAATAAGGTTGACCATAAACCTTTGCAATTTAAGTCCATTCAGTCATACTTGTTTTGGCTAGGGCCTATCAAAGTGTAAGTTAGGTTGAAGTAACCCACTCAATCCTTTAGTTGTATGTGATTTAAGGTGGTTTCACTTTATGGAACCCTGAATATATGTTAGCAAATTGATGTCAATCATAATTATGTTAAGTACATGTTTCAGTAACTGTATTTTAAAACTATCTTATATGACAACTACCTTAGTGGTTAATCATAGAAGACCTAGCACTGGTTAGGTACCTAGGAAGCTGCTGATTTTAAAAACATTGCTAGCCAATGATGAAAGATGTTGAGGGATATATTTGGTGAAGAATTATACATAATATTAAATAATGAGGCACTATGGCATGTCTTTTTTGACAAGAACTAGGATGTTGAAAGTTCTTCAATTGATATCTCATCATAATCGTTTAGCCTGACAATGGCATGTCTTTTTTGACAAGAACTAGGATGTTGAAAGTTTGAATTCAATTGAAAAATTACTTTTAGGCTTCAATTGATATCTCATCATAATCGTTTAGCCTGACAATTTATTCATAAAAAATGCTGAGTTTTGGCTTTTGTTTGATGACTGTTTTAGCTTCTCTTTTGTTGATTTATTGCTGGGTGTCTTGGGAAATGAGATCTTGCTAGGGTTATACAAGTTATAACTACCCAAGAATAAATATCTTCCAAGTTATTGGCTTGAAGAAGGATCACAGAGATTTATCACAGCAAAGTTGTAAATTGCCTCCCTTGAACTAAATATGAGGGCTTAGAAAAATGCTCCTACTCTACAGTCTGGTTTATCTCTTGTTGCCTTGCGACCATGATGTTTGCTAGATTCAAAAGATTTACCATAGCAGAAAGTAAAGAATTATGTAAATATGACAACCCTTATTGGAAGTGATGCTGATGGCAAAAGGGTGATCTTCCACTCTGTATGAAATCACTTTCACCCTTCCAATCAATTTCTTGGAGAGCAAAATAACCAAGGTTTTACTTTATTAGAGTTCCACATATTGTTAAATATGGTTCTATGCAGACTTTGGTGACCTTTTAAATAAACTTTCTTTTGTTATTTGTGTCTTTACTATTTATCATTCTTGTGCTTTTCATGCCATCAAATTGGTATTCCTAGGAATTGATACCACAAAGTGGCAACATTAAGAAATCTAACAAAAGAGAGCAAAGTTGAGTTGGTGATGTTTCTATTTAAAATTTCATGATCCTATAAACTCATATTCTTCAAAGGTTAAACCTCATGCACTTTATTCTGATTTGCCATCCAATGCAGCCTTATTGTTTCAAAAACCAGTGACCTAAGTCAATCAATGATGATGAACTCAAATTGTTTTTTGAACTGTCACCCACTCAAGCACTCTTGTAAGAGCTTATAGCTTTGAGTGATGATAATCTGAGTGTTCAAAAAACACAATTAGTGATATTTGATGCAATATGGTATGATTCTCCAATTAATTTTCAAGAAGAAACAGAAAATCATCTTTCTCCTCTACTGGAGGTACAAATTGTATTATGTTTTTCATGTGTGTCAGAGCTTCATTCTTATTGCATCATTTAATCCTTCAGGCCAAAGGTTCGGATGCTGCGGCAACTACAGGAACTGAAGCAGAAGTATATGCATCAGAAGCTTCAGCCAGTAATGACCTTCTTGACCGTGTTCTACCTGCCACAGTTTCTGATTTTGTTGGATTGACAAAAGCACACCTTTCAGCTGGTGGGATATACAATTTCTGATAGTGGCCGTTTAGAATATGCTGTTTTACCAAGTAATTTAGTATTATACTATGCTTTCATGTTTTTGAACTTTACATGAATACTTTCTGAACTAGTTTAACCATGCAATTGTGCTGTCTTCAGGGCCAAACTATCGATTTGCATCCAGACAACTTTTATTACTTGGGGCAATGCTTGACTTTTCAGACACCAGCAACAGGAAAGTTGCCAGTGCTTTTGTTCATGAACTCTTGCTTAGACCTCTTGAATATGAAATTGATGATGATGGAAACAAAGTAATTATAGGGGACGGAATCAATCTTGGTGGAGATATCAACTGGGCCAGAGCAGTCTCAGAATTAACAAAGAAAGTGCATGCTTCTGCGGGGGATTTTGAAGCAGTTGTGACTTGTGTTGTTGAGGAGCTGGCTCGTCCTTGCCGAGAGAGAACTGCAGACTTCATGCAATGGATGCATTGCCTTGCAGTGACTGGTCTCCTCTTGGAAAATACTGAATCACTACGGAGCTTGAAAGGAACAGCCATTGAGCCTTCTGAATTACTCCATTCGTTATTGCTTCCAGGGGTTAGTGTAGTTTTGTTGATCTTATCGGTACTCAGTTTTGGAAATATTAGCTTTCTAATTACTTTGGGCACACATAAAGTTTAGAAATTACCTGGCTATCTCACGGCTTGCAGGCAAAACAGATTCACGTGGATGTACAAAGGGTTGCTACACGATGCCTGTGCCTCTATGGGCTGTTAGAAAGCAGACCCAGTGAAGAGCTTGTAAAGCAGTTGCGGCTGTCTTTTATTATGGGTCCTTCCTTGGTTAGTGTTATGGCTGCTAAGGCATTAGTCGATCTTGCCACATGGCATGGCCCTAATGAAGTTGACAGATCAATCGGTATAGGACCTGAGGAGTCCACTGAAGATAAGAATGGATTTAACTTGGTAAATATGTCGAATCTAGAAGAGGATGTTAACATTAGACTCATAGATCTATTATTTTCTGGGCTCAACAAAGATGACTGGTTTCCAAACACTGAAGCAGAAGAACAAGAAAATGTTCAATCTATTCTTGCTGAGGGGTTTGCTAAGTTCCTCCTCCTGAGCAAGAATTACCCAAGCATATTTATTTCATTGCATCCTGTGATATTACAAAGGCTCATCACATTGTATTTTAGTGATGATGCCAAGGAACTGCAAAGGTATATCTTGTTTGCATCCATATTTGTTCCCCTTTAGCTTATAGATTTCCATTAATTATTCCTTTACTACTTCACATGCAGGTTAAAGCAATGCTTATCTGTATTTTTTGATCACTATTCAGCTCTCTCATACAGTCATAAGGCAAGCTTTATATATGTATTTATATAATGATCTCTGTCCAAAATATTGCACTGTTTTATCATCTTGATTTAGTAAAACGTGTTTGTCTTTTTGTTGTCGTGCAAATGTATATGAGCAGAAGTGTGTCTCCAGAGCTTTCATTCCAGTTATGCAGTCCATGTGGCCTGGTATTCATGGTAATTTGGGGGGTTCATCTATTATGATCTCTAAATTGAGAAAGCGTGCCACCCAAGTGTCCCGCTTCATGCTCCAGATGATGCAAATTCCTTTGTTTCCAAAGGAACATGAGGATGTGAATGTCAATGAAGAGAGCTCCGAAAATGTTTCGGGCTCACTGCAGCCATCATCTGATTTTATTAGTGGGGAGGAGGGGCTTGCCATTAGAATTGCTGCTGAGGTAAATAAATCTGATATTCATTTCAAAGCTGAACAAATCAAGCAAAAATAGACAGGAATAGTTTTTTTAGTTTTTTATTAAATAATCTTCTCATTGTTTGTGCAATCTGTTTCCTACTACAAAGTCATATCTTTTCAAAGCTTATTAGAGCTGCAATTCTAGTATTATATATGTTTATGTCATGCAGGTGGCAAACTGCCCTGAGAAGAAGACAGCTGCTGGAAAATCATATATACAGGCATTGTGTAGAATAGCTGTCTCACTACAGTTTAGAACATCAGAGCAAGAGGCAGTAAAATGCATGCGAGGGTTACTGAACAGCATGATAGCATCTGTATCGTCAGACAAGGAACTTGTTAAAGAATTGAACCGGATGGCTGCACACCTTAGATCAATTGATGAACATCCTGATCAAGAACTGCCACAAGAACAAGCTGATGCTATATTTAGTATGGATTTTCTCTTCCCTTTCCATCTTTCCCTCTTTCCTTCTCGGTTGTTAATACATTTCTGGTAAAGCATATATAAAGAAGTTTGGTCTAAGTTTATATCTACCATGCATTAGTTGTTTTATAATTTGCACTCTGGTTAATGCTTCATTATGTTCTGGTTCCAGGGACATTAGAATTGGACGCAAACCTTAAGATGGATATGTCGGTGATGAATCTATCAACACCTGCACCACGGCCAACCAGAACTACAGCAACTCGGAGAAGAGTGAGGCACAGAGCTTCATCTGATGACGATGAGCATTCACCTCTTCCCTCGAGGCCTGTGGCTCCTTGCATGGTTAGCGGACGCTCACAGTCACAGAGAGCAAGCAAGACAGCAGCAATGAGTAAGATGAGCACCAAAACCAGCAATGCATTCTCAGATACAGATGATGAGGGTGAATCAGATGTAACATCAGAAGAGAGTTCAGGTGAATCTTGTGGTGTAAATGCAGAATAAACAAAATCCAAACTAATCAAGTTGCAGTTGGGACTACTGCTCAGAATAATCTTTTTCTCATAACCAGTTATTATTTTGACTGAAATCATTGACTTTGATATCCTGATGGCCTAAGTATGTTGTATTTCTGATTGCTAAATGAGCTTCTGGTTCTGTGGCTTTGCTTGGTATGTATATTGACTGAACTAGATGAACCTATTCATTGGAGGATGTATTTATCTAATTATCTATATGTTGCTTTTTGTTATAAATAGGGAACTCAGCTTGCTCTTGGAATTTGATACCTAATCCAGGGTTGATCTTTGCATTCTAATTGTCAGGCGGGCCGCAAGTGCGACAGCATGATATTATCAGTTATAATATATATATATATATATATATATATATATATTATGTTTTATTACAAAAATGCACTTGTGTAGATATAGTTATTCTTGATATTAAATATGATTGTTGTTCCTATTATTATTATTATATTAAATAAATATCCATTTTAATAATTTATTATTATTATTTTTTTAAATAAACATCCAAACAACTTCTAATCTATTAAAACACTTTTTAATTAATATTTCAGACACAGAATAATCAAACCCCTAATCTACACCGAAAAATTATTATATATTTTATCAAATTGAAGAAAACCCTTTTTCCGTGAGCTTTGGCCTTTCTTTTATTCTCGCAAAAACATTATTTTCCTGCCCGGGTCCCTCACAGGCAGCGGCAGCGCGACCTCACCTGTGTCTTTCCAAACCCTAGCTCGCTCTGCTACTAGGGCTTTCATCGCCTCCTCCCGGATTCCTCGATCCCCACGAATTCCTTACTCCAAGAAGCCCCGGGAAGCGTCTGGTCCATCGCTTCCTCTACGAAGCCCTCCCTTGGTTCGACCTTTTCACGAAGTCCCAGAGGTCAGAAGCTCTTCGGATTCTGAACTTCGGAATTTCACTGCTTCCTCAGATCTTCTAATTTAGGATCGTGCTGCGGGTTCTTCCTCTGTTTCGATTTGGAGACCCTTTGGTTAGCACGAAGTGACATTCGTTGATTCGTAGCCACGCAACGAAGAAAACTCTGGGCTTTTTGGGTGCGTTTTCTTGTCCTTTAATTGTTTCCAATTGTTGTGCTTTCGTTCTTTTTCGGTTTCATTGAGATCTGGTCTTATGATCTAGTTGCTGCTGCTTTGCTTCTGTCTTGACTTGTCGCAATACCTTGTTTTGAGACATTTTTTGTGATTGGTGAAGATCCACAGTTGTTTTCACAGTTATTGCTTGGATTTTGTTGATTTTGTTTTGTGGATTAACCTACTTATGCCTGGGGCTCAAGCCCTTATCGAGAAATAGTTGGTTGAAATTGTTAGATATGAATATGCCAGATACCTGTGATTCAATCGGTGAAATAGTCTCTCTCTCCAAAAAAATATTTGGATATTGAATCTGGTTTAGTAATGTTTTGTGATCTACTATCACGGATTATAGAACAATGGAGATATAAAAAGTGTATTAATTTTTGTTTTAGTTTGACTTTATTTTTTGGGCACCTCATCCGAGATTGTGCTTTGGCACAATGTAATGCCCTTTTTCATACCTGCTGAAATGGATAGCGTGAATAATGGTATGAAATTAGATAAGCCTATGCAAAGATCTATAGCAATGTAATGGTTTTTTAGAGTGTACTTACTGATTTGTCTAGGGGTTCACTAAGCGATCCCCCTTTATCAACCAACCCTGTAGGCTTGCCAATCTGAGTGGAGTTGGCTGGATGGCAGTTAGATATGGTTTTTAAAAGTTAAGAACCATGCTAGTTTATGGGCTTATTGAATAATTATAGCTTGTTATTAGGATCTAATAATGGGGTTGTATTTATATATTTTAGGCTTTTTTTTACCAAGTAAAATGCTAATTATCTTTGGTGAAGTACTAAATTGTCAAATTCTTGGTTGAGTTGTCATACATCACTTTGGCACTAATACCTTTGTACTCCAGTTATTTTGTTGAATTAGAAGACTTGGAGTAAATAAATTCTCCCAAGTCAATTAATCCATCTTATTTGTCAAAGAGCACTGATAAGTGTTTTCTCTACATGAAATGAGTGAACAATGCAATCCACAAAACCTTTGAAGACTAAAAACGCTTGGAATTGACTCATGTAGACAGGCTTCACTTTATTGTTATATGAGTGTGGTGGGATGGTAACGCCATTAATGGCAAGCGATGAACAAGAAGAGAAGCATATTGAAGACACTTGCATGTGAGATATTGGGTTGTTAGATAAATAGATACGTCAGATGTATATAGGGCATTCAAACTAGTCCCTTTGGCCCAGTGTTATATTTAATAAGTTTGGAAGTGGTTAAAACTTATTGTGAAGCAGTAGTTTGTTGTAGTGTTATATTTAAGAAGATTGGAGTGGGATTAACAATTGCTCATTGCATGTGCATCATGGACAATGGTTTTTATTTGTTAATTCCTTAATGATCCCTCTGATCACCATCCTTTTCAATAATGTTTGTTGTGGTAGTTCATGGAAGCATCTCTGTTGAGAATTAGGCTCAACTGTTTATTTTGTTTGTAGATTGGTTACTTTAATTTTGTTTTTATTATTTTATTTGTTGGATACATTCATCTGCTATGAATTTGTGCCTTGGGAAATGGTATATTATAATGTAACTCTAAAGAATGGATGAAGTCATATTACTAATGCTGCTTGTTTATATGCTATATGAAATGATGAAATGGTAGATTGGTTGACCTTTATTTTTGTTTTACTTATGATTTTCGGTACTTGGAATCTTGTCTATTAGTTTTTATTACTGATAAACAACATTCTTGCTGCTTGTTTATTAATGGTGGTTCTTGGTAGCTTTTCTATTCCAATCTTGATATTCTCTCATGAGGCTTGGATTTTCTTTTATTGTGTATCATAGTGGCTCTTTCCTACTATTCTTTTTTGTTGCTTAGACTTGGAGAAAGAAATAAAGAAGCTTGTCTTATTTTCAGGTTGTCGTTGATTTGTTTACATCTACTTAAATTTAAAGTTGCTGAATTGAAAGGCAACTTCTTTGGACATGTCACTGGATAATATTATTAGGGGCAGAAATGCAAATGCCAGAGGGAGAGACATAAGCCGAGGTCGTGGGCGTGGTATGAGTTATGGAAGAGGTGGCAACTTCAATAGGCCTGGTGGTTCTCTTCGGCAAGGGCCCCTCAGGGTTAATGCTCAGCCATCTCCTTATAAAATTGCTAAGGCAAGCTCGAAACTATTGCTGTTTTTTTGCATGTTGAAGAATCTGAATAATTTTAGGAACCTAAAATGGAGGGAACAAACCAACTTTCACAAGGAAAGTTGTCTAGCCCATTCACTCTCACAAGGAGAGCTTGAGGGTTCGAACTACACCTGTGGCGTGCTTCTAGTGGCTTGTCCACATTTAAAAAAAAAGGGAAGGGAACAGTACTGAGCTTTTCATGTTTGACATGGCTCAATGAAGCGCCAATTGTTAAAAGGTCATTTCTTTTGGTGCGTGTGCATTTTAGTGGCTATAGAGGGGGGAATCTCAAGGTATCCTCTTTTTTAAAGTTGGGCTATCAGCACTGTGAGCTTCTCATGCTAGTTATGGAGTCTTTCTTCTAAGGAGCTTGACTGCTAATATTTTGGGAACCGGAGTCCTCACCAGTAGCATAACATCAGCTCCTGTGTAATTGGTGGAATTCTCTACTTCCGCATGTTATCTATATGCTCTGTCCACCAACTGATTCAGGTTCAAGTACCAGGTCCCACTATAACATCAATCCTAGTGGTTGTTGCATTGCTGTATATTTCAATATGTTCTTATTCACTTCATACTGATGCATGTTTCTATAAGCGCATGAACTTTATGTGTTCTCTTTCTAGCTCACTGCTGATATGAAGTTTTCCCTATCTGGATGATTGTTCTTGCATGTCTATCAGTCTTTCAGCAGAGTAAAGGATGCAATTTGGCGCCATGATTTGTTTAAGGATAGCATGGTAGCTGCTGGATTAGGAGGAATTGAAACAGGCACAAAATTGTACATCTCCAACTTGGATTATGGAGTGTCTAATGAGGACATAAAGGTTGCCTAGGAGAATCATGGATTTGGCTTTTCATAAGTTACATCACTTGTTTTGTATGTTCATCTTAATACATTTTGCTGCTTTTAGGAGCTGTTTTCTGAGGTTGGCAATTTAATGCGATGTGTGGTTCATTATGACAGAAATGGTCGCCCAACTGTGAGTTCTTCGCTTCTGACTGTTGTCTTTTGATATTTTTTCTGTTTCAAATTGAACTTCAAAAGAAATTGAAACATTTAATTTTACCTTTTTACCCTGTTTTGCTATTGTTTTAACACACTATTTTTAGATGTGCTGCTGATATCATGGTAAAACTATAATGGCAATAATATCATGTTTATCACGGGAGCCATGTTTATTATGCCGTTTACAGGAATTTATTCCATGAGGTAGCTAACCTTTAAGATGAAGTTCTGCTATTTCATTGAATACCAGTAAGATTGGATTTTACATTAGAACAAAACTTCTCTTTCTAATCTTTTCTTTTCTTTTTGAAACTACAAAAGAGCACTTGATTTATTTCATTTTTTGAGTATTAGGCCATCTTACCCATATTAAGGTCATTTTGAAATTTGCAGTGATATGGCTCTGCTAAAATATCTGACAGTATTTTTTGGTCTGGATTTAGCATTTGAAACCTGATAGAAGATTAAGGTTCTTGTTGATTCCTCAAAATAAATCACTTTAGATTTATGAAATGATGTAAGAGGATGGTAAAGACAATCACAAGGAGGGGAAAAAATCAGCTTCAGGGTTAGAAAACAAAACCCTGGATCTGGATGCTGCCTTAAGGTGTATATGTTTGCTTCTATCTGATTTGTCTATTGTGTGCCATGTGTATGTTCTCTGTGGTAGCCATGAGCTTAGTCTTGTTTTTCTTATGTTGCCTGACAAGCAAGCTTCAATTTTAAGGCTCTACATTGTCTAAATTTTATCTAGTTGTATGGACAAACCATTTTCAACATTGGAATGTCATGGTTTACCCCAACAGACCCTCTTGGAGTGGTGTTTATGTTACTTATGTGGCAATTATAATATGAAAATTCAAGTACGGGAGTTTCTTTTATTGTTGAATAATTAAAATCAAGGTTTTTAATGGCTGAAGCTTGAAACAAGATACTGCATATATTTCTCTCTATATTCCAGATATCTACTAATTTTCTATATATGTATGCTTTGTTTGTGTATGCAACATACATGTGACAGGTTTTATCAAAAACATACATGTGACAAGTTTGTTCAGTGTATCATTTAGACGTGCATATGGAATAAACCACATGACTAAGCTGGATGACTCGAAGACACCACAAGTCTTCTGGGAACATTTATTTTCATTTGTTGAGTTACTCTGGTAGAAATTTTTAATTTACTATGATTACCTATGATCTTATTATAATTTTTTCCCCTTGAAAGAAAGCTTTCTTTGTTGATGAGAAAATTTTGTGCTTTTATTCTTGCCATCTGTGTTCCCTCCGGCCACCATGAATTAATATATTTATCTTTCATTAAATGCTGTGTCTGTGCAACTTTTTATATAGATTTATTTAGTCTGTAGTAGATGTTTGATTCTTTTATGTACTTTTCTAATGATTATACATACTTCAATAAAATTCACTTCCATTTCTGTTCATTGATTTCTAATATCATTATGTGGTATGGGGCTGATGTAAAGGTGCACATTTATACAAGATTACAAGGACATATTCCTGATACTACCATCTGGATCACTTGATTAACATCATGATTCATGCTTCATCAGGATCAATGGCAAATCTGTTCTGACTTCTTTTCATTCCATGTTAATCCAAAATTTAATCTGAGAGCTCTTATTTGTTCTTAGGGTTTGAATGTTACTCCTTGAAATTTGTTTTTACCACAAATGGTGACAATTTTTTCTCATCCTTTTTGTTTAGCTGCAAGACTATTTGGGCCATTTATTTATAGTATTATCCCAACTGCTGTAACTTTCTCTGATTATGATATGAAGTCTCTGCACTTTAGCCTCTTTTTATTCTGGAAATAAAAGGCCAGTCTATATTAAGCCATTCTTTACTAGCCATGCACTAAAACTAGTTGGAAGTATTTATCAAATCCCTTCCACTTTGGGTCTCTAATTTTAGAAAAAATATATTCATCATATATGCTGGGAAGAGAATAGGGCTAAGGCATTCCTCTTTCTGTTAATTTACACTATTGACCAGATGAGGCCAATTCTATTCCCTCCCACTTTTTATAGCCAATTTGATTAGATGTTAGTAAATACCAAGCTTCTGCAAAATAAGTTCATAATTTTTTATTCCTATTGTTGAACCTCATAAAGTTATGTTCTTGACTTTTGTCTTGATATTCATGTCAGATATTGCTAATCATGTATACATCCATGTCATTAATATAGTCTTGAATTGCTGCAGGGTTCTGCTGAGGTGATATATGTGCGAAGAAGTGATGCCATGGCTGCTTTCAAGCGCTATAATAATGTCCAGCTAGATGGAAAGCCTATGAAAATAGAAGAGATTGGCCCTAATATTGGCTTGCCTGTCACAGCTCGTGTGAAAGTAGTTGGTGCATCCAATGGAAGAGGGAGGAGGACGGTTGTAATGACGTATGTGGTTTTCTGTTTCATTTTTCTTTCTGGCGGCACTGTTATTTCATGGTATTAATTTTTCTGGCCTAGTGATATTAGATAAGTTCATAATTAGTTGTAGGTGAATTCCAAAATCAAAGTTTGGAAGAAGTTTTTGAGCGTAAAGGAGCTATGCTTTAATGCCATGCTCTTAGAGAAAGGCTGTCTTTCTATTCTTTTATCTATTCTTTCGAATCCAAATAAAATTTCTTCGCAAATATATTATGGTTTTCATGCATGAAACATTGTACCAAGTCATCGGTATAGGTTTCTCGTCATACAAAGTTATCTTATGCTGTTAAAAATCTTAAAGGTCACTATTAATTGATTCAAACGTTGTATTTTCTCTTTAAGGGCTTGATGGAATATTCTCTTTAATGGATGCGTCGCAGATTTATTTTCTGCTCTGATTCAATTAGCAATATTGCTAGAAAAAAGTTGCAGCCTTTCAGAAATTTATATTTGCACCTCATCACTGGTTTCTTTTCTCTTTAAGATTAACCAGATTTATATACAAGAAGAATTAATTAGTTGGACTAGTTGTCCCCACCTTTATGTCTATTTGAAATTGCTTTATAGAAATTGGTGTTGATTTATACAACACATTGTTTTTTTATTATCGAAGGGGAGCCTTGGCGCAACGGTAAAGTTGTCGCTATATGATCTGGAGATCACAGGTTTGAGTTGTGGAAACAACCTCTTGCCAAAAAAAAAAAGAAAGTAAGGTTGCATATAATAGACTCAAGTGGTCTGACCCTTCCCCGGACCCTGCACATAGCAGGAGCTTTGTAGCACCGGGCTGCCCTTTTATTGTTTTTTCATTATCATGACTTTTATCAACTGTCATAGTTTTATCTTTTAATGGGAAATCAAGCCCCACAGAAGCTGAGTCTCCTTTCACTTTACCATCTTTGCTTTTATTCATCATTTTTAAGGGAGTCTCACTGCTGCTTGGAGGATGGTTCTCTCTCATCATAGTAAATGCCCTGCAAATCTAGTTTGGAGGCTGGGTTATGTTTCCTATCAAAAAAGAGGAAGGGAAAGTTCTATACCAGACTTTCTTGTCCAAAAGAAGGTCGAGCTCTTTTGGTTTAATGCCCTAATTTATTTATATGGGTAGTTTTGAGGGAGTGATGATCCATCATCACTTTACCAGATCATGCATCTACATGCTCCCATCCCCTACCAACTTTAGAAGCTTGTCTTACCTGCTCCAATTGTTTGAATGACTGTATATTTGTCTATATCTGAACAGTCTCAGGTAACTGAGTTGTAGACATTCTAGTGCCATTGGTGCAATGCGCAAAATGTTGTCTAAATATGCTCACTATTTATGTTTTCTCTTGTTTTTATTGCGCTGATCACTTATTAATATCTGGTGTTGTGCAGCATAAAGTTGCAAATGTAAATATTTTTATTTCTCCTATATGTTGCAACTGCAATATTCTTAACAATTATTGACACTTTTATTTAGTCTTTTATATGATTCTCCTCCAAGTTTTTATGCAAATTATGGTTTTGAGATATTTTTGTGTTATTTTATGCCCTTTTATCCCAGGCCAAAAATGGGTCAAGGTAGCTCGGGATCCTCCACTCGGATGTCAGGGTGAGTTCATCTAATCTTTTTAGGCCTTTGTATGCTTATAGTCGTCTATTGTTGTTGTCAAATGCTATGCATCATGTTTCAGGTTGATCAATCAATTTCAGCCTTTTATTTTAACAAGATTGTGAAATTGTGTATCGCACCCAATAAATTCATACTTAATTTGTGAATTCCAAATTCTTGCATATAACCTTGGAGTCAACCCTACTTTTATTATATGTTAAACCATGGTTTAGATTTAATTATTTGATTCAATCCCTTTACTAATTTCATGAAAATACTTTAGTGTGATTCTAAAATTTGTTTACATGCAAGGCTAAACAAATGCTGGGATAAGAGATTTTTTTTTTACATTTGGTATTACTGACTAATCATGCTATCTACAGGTGGAACCGTGGAGCATACCGTGGTAGGGGCCGTGGGGGTGGGAGTGGCCGTGGCCGTGGCCGTGGCTATGGCTATGGCCGGGGGCGTGGCCGGGGCCATGAGAGGAAGCAACCTGTGGAGAAATCAGCAGCTGAGTTGGACAAAGAACTGGATACATATCATGCGGGTGCAATGAATACTTCATGATGAAAGTTGGTTCAGGTCGTGGAACAACCTTTTCATGTCTATAGTTGTGTCTAAAGTTGAGAGGTGCAATGGGCATTTGTGTTTGCTTTGCTTGGTTGCAGATATACATTATTAACCTTTGTAACCTAGAATAAACTTACCCCGGCCTGCTGTTGGAAATCCAAATTTATTTCTCTTTGATGAGGCCAAGGCTTACTCCTACCTGTTTCCAGGATTGTAACCTGGTCATTTAGAATAACTTGGCTTGAAAATATGGTAGCATGTAATGAGTGCAGGGGATGTACTAGTTTTCTGTATCTGTGATATTGAGTGCAACATTTTCCTCAGGAAAAATAAATGTTCTTGTTTGATTAGTGAATTGATTGGTGCTGTATGAGATTTGTATAACTATTAGGGAATTACATGATGCGGTATGCTATCATATGGGTGGGTCTGGTTAGAATCTGTTGGTGATTAGATTTCCAGCATGGAATAAAAATTCCACTGGTCAAATCTGCATCCATCCTGGGATATACAAGCTGTCATTGTGCTTGCCCACTGTTACCTTCATCACAGAGAAATGGTATGGAAACCATCACTTGGGAGGATATATTTCTCTTGTAATATGTTACCTAAGCACAGAGCATGTTATAAAAGAACCCATGACTCGTCAAAACTCAACATTTATGGCCTGAAATTAATCTTCTTGATCACACCAGAGGAGATAATTTCAAAGCAAGGCTTCTCAGACCAATTACATAATATCCCAGTCAGATAAACATAAATGGGTCTGCAAACCAAGTTGCAAATCACTAGTCTAGTAATAGAGTAAAAAAAAAATGTCAAATTTTATTTTCAGAGACAATACTTACCTGCAAATCAGAAGACTACAAGATGATACCTGTTTTTTCTTCTGTAAATGGTTTCTCTAAGCCAAAAACATTAATTCAACAACACTTGGGAAAGATAAAAGAGGAGGTATGCTAAAAAGAAGAGGACAAAACTCAGGCAATGTGCTCAGCCAAACTTAATATCTTCACATGCTTCTTCTTCCTTAGTTCATGGGGAACTGGACCAAACACCCGAGTACCTATAGGTTCACCCTGCTTGTTGACAAGGACGACTGCATTGTCATCAAACTTGATCTCACTGCCATCACAGCGACCACGCTGCATGGCCGCACGGACGACCACCCCGTAAACAACCTCTCCTTTCTTCACCTTACCACGTGGCTGTGCTTCCTTAACAGAAGCAATAATGGTATCACCAAGTCTTGCACCCCTTCTCCCCTTCAATGCTTGGATGCACATAACCCGTTTTGCTCCAGAGTTGTCCACAACCTTGAGATTGGTCCTCATTTGTATGAATGTTCTTTGTTGTTGCTGCCATAATACAAAGCAGAACTTTAGCCATCTAGCTTAAGAAATGAGATTGAAAAATCCTCCTTTTTCAAAGATATTATTTTTTCCAATACCACATCAGCTACTGCAAACACATTTTTGAACTAGAGAATGATATTTCAAAACAACAAATAACAAACTAATCCACTTGATAATAGTGTGGAAAATGGACTTGCTTGTATCAGAAAAAAGACCATTAGATACCTCCAATAACATAACCATATCAGAAAAATGCAACCTAATCTGTTAGAGTGTTAGCATTACGAATCAGATACAACTATCCACTCTACTGAATCCCATCAAAGTGTAATTTTTCCATATGAATTCCATTGGAAAAAAAAGCAAGTGATCATGAACTACAGAACACAAAAGTAACATAGTCCAGCATTTCAAATAATGCATGGACGGCATCAATGAAGCAAAGCCAAACGCATACTATGAGAAGACAGTTGGAATCATAATTGTTGATTAAAAGAGGCAATATAATCATGAGTCATAAATACAAGGAGCAATAGCAAACCTGAGAGAAAATATGGTTGCAACTTGGCTTTGCTACTGATTCACAAGGTTTGCCCAATATCCCAGATATGTTGTTCCCAAAGTGCCTCAACAAAGTGCTGCCCACTGCTTAAGTGACAAAAAATTAATATATACATATATAATCGTTTTAATCAAAACAAAATGAACTGTGCTCTAATTTATTTAATTAAGGGATTAGAAACATTAACCAGAGTATCCAGCATAGCTTGGAAGCGAATAGTATGTCATACTAGTATTGATCTCAAAATGGTAAAGGTACTCACATTTACAACATCTTAGACAGTATTCAATATGATACCACTATTAGACACTCTTTGATAAACCCCCCAAACCCTAAGTTCTCTTTTTTTGAATTAATCATTTTATTAATAGATGGTCAAACATTTCTTACAGGACCACCTTAATGGTTCAAAAACTGAAACCATTCAAATGGGGGTTTAGCGAACACAAAAAGGAAGGCGGAAATGATCATTTACTCGTAGATAGTCAAACATTTTTCTTTAACAATTATATTTCTAGACTTTTCTCCATTCCCTCTTGGATTTAATTTCTGGCCATTAACCTCAAATGAATTAACAATGGGATCCTTGAAATGATAAAGGTCCAACTGAATGGTTCAAAATTTGAACACTTAAATTAGTAGAAAATAGCAGAAACAGTGAAGACAACAAATGGAAGTAGCTAGAAAGTAAAATCTTATTCAACAACACTAATCCAATACCGACATACCATACCAATATCGCTTACCTTTTGAGCATTTTGAAGTGAAAGCAGCATTCATTTTGTGGCTGTCCTGTGGATAACCAAAGTAACAACGAATTTAGTAGAACTACATGAGAATCATAACATACAAGTTGCATTTCATAAAAGAAATCAATTTTTTTACCTAAAAATTAGAGAGCAACACAAAGTTATCTAAAGGCACAAGAAGAATTTGGGTGGATTAGAAACAATAAATAAGAAATCATCAAATAGTATAACTTTTAGGAACAAAGAAAACACTGGGGTTTTGATAAGATTGTAAAAGATATAGATTTGAGTGTCGATGATGGTAAGAGATCATTAGAATACACATCATAATGCGTATAACTCGTGGGAGGTTGGATTTGGTACCTTTTATGGTCAAGGAGACAACGAGGTCGAACAGCTCGGCTCCGGCGCCGAGCACTGGACGGTGGTGGGGCGGCGGCGGGAGGTGAAGGTAGGTATTAGAGCGTAGGTAGGGAACGAGGAACTGGGAGGAAAAGAGGAAAAAACACACAGAAGGGGGATGGTAAATTTTAAATAAACCCCTAAACTTTTTTTTTTAATTATTTCAAAAGTTCTGTAGTTTTTAAGTTATGTCCTTATCCATATGAAAAATTTGGGGGCAACAGGACAATTCTGATATGTAAAGTAATAGGACCAAACTGTGAATTTGGGGGCAACAGGACAATTCTGATATAGTTTTAATGAGTATCACTGAGGAAAATCATTTAAGAAGTAGTTTAGCAAAATTGTGGTATAATTGTAGGCGAAAAGTCATTTTTGGTCCCTAATTTATGGTATATTGTTCATTTTTGATCAGTATACTTATAAAATGTTAATCTGATCACGGTCCCATGAGGCGCTTTTGGACAATTACGGTCCCTGCTGCTAACGTGGTTGTCATCTTTAAATACGATAATTTTTTTTATTGTGACATGGCAGCCTACGTGGCGGGTCTTTGCTGATGTGGCGCGATGACATGGCATAAAAAATAATTTTTGGAAATATTAAAACAGGCTTACAGGTGACTCATCATGCCACATCAGCATGCTGCCGTGGCATCCCACGTGGCATGCTGATGTAGCACATAAAATAAAAAAACCGAAAAAATCAGAAAAAAAAAAATAAGAAAAAAATATGGAATTTTTTCCTATATATTTTGTACATTAATCACATTAGCAACCTGAAAAATTGGTTTTAAAAATAAAAAAAAAATCATAAAAATCAGAAGAAAAAAAAAATAACAGTGTAAGCAACCTGGAAAAAATCTGGATTTTTTTTTCCACAAAATTAATTTTTTAAATAAAATGGATATTTTTATCAAAAAATTAGTGATAAAAATATCCATTATTAATAAACAGGCAAAGTAAGAAAAACCTTAATTTATATAAGTCAGCATTATAATGTTTATTAATAATGTAACCATACTTTCAATTTCTTTTAATAAATAATACCACATTAGGTGTTAAGTAGCAACTCATTAATTTAATCTATTAATTAATAATGTCACAAGACTTATATTTTTTAATTTATTACTTAAATAGCAAATTAATTTTAGATTAAAATCACTAATTTTGTGATAAAAATATCTATTTTTATTTAAAAGTAATTAATTTTGTGAAAAAAATCCAGATTTTTTCTAGGTTGCTTACACTGTTATTTTTTTTCTTCTGATTTTTATGATTTTTTTATTTTTAAAAACAATTTTCCATGTTGCTAATATGATTAAGGTACAAAATATATAGGAAAAAAAATTCCATATTTTTTTCTTATTTTTTTTAGATTTTTTTATTTTATGTGTCACGTCAGCATGCCACGTCAGCATGCTGATGTGGCATGATGAGTCACCAGTAAGCCTGTTTTAATATTTCAAAAAATTATTTTTTAAGCCACGTCATCGCGCCATCAAGAAAGGCCGTAGGTCGCTCATCACAATTAAAATGATCGTATTTAAATATGCCACGCCGTCGTGAGACTGTAATTGCGCTAAAGCGTTATTCGGGGCCGTAACATTTTTATAATAGGGCAAATGAACAATATACCATAGGTTAGGGACCAAAAATGGCTTTTTGCCATAATTGTAAGCCACAAGCTAAGGAAAATTTCACAATGATAGTTGGAGTTGGGGGCATGCCATTGTGAAATTGGGTGGGGGAATCATTTAAACTTTTGATTGATGAGTTAGGGCGTGCCATAATGAAATTAATGGTACTTCTTTGACATTTATAATGGCCGCACACAATTTGTGAAGGTTCGTACATAATCTGTGGATTATGAAGGGTTTTTCATGATGTCGCACACAACCTCAGATAGCCATAAACTTTGAAGGACCTTCCATAGTTATTGGTGTGACTATTTATTTTTATTTTTATTTTTATTTTTATTTTTATTTTATGAAAGTTGGTTTATTATTGTGTGGGGGCTACTGATATACGAATTAGTTAATTTCAGTAGCAACATTTGGTTGAAGACTAACCTGACCAAATCCCTTTTCAACCCATACTTTGATTTAGTTTTATGGGGAAATTACAAAAAAGTATCATGTGGTTTGTGACTTTTTCAATTCGGTCCTTGTGGTTTAAAATTTAACAAAAACATACCCTGTGGTTTGTCAGTTTATCACTTTAGCACTTGTAATATATCATTCAGATTCGTGCTCATTTGATTTCCAATCATTATGGATGGGAAGATCATCGAAAAATAAGCTAGTCCAATTTTCATACAATTAGGTAACTGCTTTGGCTCTTCTCACGAACGTTGAAATTCAGTTGATTCCTATAAAATAAGAATCGTTAAGATGAAAATCTTACAAGTTCCCAAATTGTATGAAAATTGGAAAACTAGTTTATTTTTCGATGATCTTCCCATCCATACGGTTGGAAATCCTTCAAACATGCTCTAGGGGGCCAAACGGGGACATGATCTTGAATGCACAATATTACAGGGTACTAAAGTGATAAACTGGAAAACCACATGGTACGTTTTTGTTAAATTTTAAACCACAAGGACCGAATTGAAAAAGTCACAAACCACATGGTACTTTTTTGTAATTTCCCCTATTTTTATTTGATCATTCAAACACCCAGCTTTATTTAATTTCTCATGCGTACAAAAATTAAATAAAACTCATCCCTTTAATTATCACACTTTTCAAGTTTAAAGTCCAAGGCCTCGGCCCAACACAACAAAATACTGGCTCATCTTCTCAAGTAATGATTTTCCTTTCGTTCATTTGTCTTAAATCATTTAACTTGTCACACTTGATTTTAATTCATTAGTATACACTAAGACTTCATTAGACATATTAATTGTTACACCAAACCTTACTTTATTAAGGCCTTTGATTTATTATTTAATTCATCTAATCTCATAATTAATTTGTTTATCTCATTTTTGTCTAATTAACCCTCTTAATCTTCATCATGACTCTAATTATTCATTTAGCTCTTGTTAAATGGGTTTTAAAATTTTCTCTAAAAATTTCGGGGGATTACAAGGACTTATGTAGCACATCTCATCAATGGTGAGAGCCTATTTTAATGAATTTGGTTTATCTATTTTTTTATTATTATGTCCTTTCATGATGTTTAAGTGGGATTCTTCATGTTTGGCTTGTTCTCAAAAAGTACGTTCATGTTCAATGTGTCTAATTTTTAATCTACACATATGCATACTTTTATTAATCCACTTAAACTCATGTCATTTGTATTTAAAAATATTCCATTTTATTTCTTCGGTTATATTTTGGTATTTTCTATGGGTGGGAATTGGTCTGATTTCACTAATAAAATAGTGAAGAAAGACCATAAACTTAATCCAAGGGTTGCTTGAGTGCATATCCAACCATTCAAGGAGTGGAGTATTGATGTTGGTGGTGGTTGGATTCATTAGTGTGTAGGTTCCATGCAGCACTAGCATGTTGAGTTTACTATGTTCATATTGACATCTCTCCCTCCACTGTAGGAGATGCATGTCTCATCCACGTTCCCATTCTGTGACCAGTGGTTTTCTTTTTTTTTTTTGGTAGAAAAGAGCTAATACTTAGCTATCTATTACATGGTTAATCAGTTTGAAAACAGAGTCTTTAAGATCTACAGTCATATCCTGATAATTAACATAAACATTTTCACCATTGGTTCTCCCCACTCTAGCTAACATGTCAGCACATTCATTGCAATCTCTATTGATATATCTGACATCCCAATTCAGCAGCCTCTATAGTAAGTTGCAGCATTCTTCAGTTAAAGCCTTGGTTTCCCAATTGCAGTCCTCCTCCTCCATATTCATCAGCCTTGTGATGAAAAGATTATCTGTATGAATTTGAGCTTCTTCAATTCCCAGCTTTGCCAGCTTCATCAATCCTTCTCTCATGGCTAGGAGTTCTCCTTCAAATGCTGAATTTGCCTTGGTTCTGCTGGAACCTGCACAACAAAATAAGCCTGTATTAGTTAAAATAATGTACCCAATACCTACTTCAAAAGTATCAGCGATCCATGATGCATCAGTAAATATCAAGTGGCTCAAGTTATCCCTCATCCATTGTCTACTAGTCTCCTCTCCTAATTCCTCAATTGTCAGCTCTTGTTCTTGGTATTCCTTAGCCATAATGACTCCCTTTTTGACTATCATCTCAGGATCAAAGGGAATGCTTTGGAAGACCATATTACACCTAGCCTTCCAAAGCTGCCACAAGATGTTTCCCACTATCCTTGCTCCTTCACTCAATTCATTTCCTTTTAATCTTCCATCCCCAGTTATCCATCCTCCATTCTTCAAAAAACCATTGTCAAAAATATTTGAAGTTAAGAATCCCTGATTTACTGCCTCAATCCACACCTTTTGTGCCATCCTGCAATCAAAGAAAAGATGATTAATATCCTCCCTGTCAAGATTGCATAATACACAAAAAGAATCAGGTCCAATTCTCAAAGCATATATTTGTTGAAATGTGGGTAGTTTCCCATGGAGGAACTTCCACAGGAAAAGCGTCACTCTAGGAGCCATCTTCATCTTCCATAGTTTCTTCCATCCTTGCCAATGCTCTTCAGATTTCCACCTCAAGGTATCATAAATCCCTGCAGTTAGGGCTTTACCTACAATACCCTCTTTCCACTTCCAAGTTTTCTTCTCATCTTGCTGACCAACCTGTTTTCTCTCAAGCAATTCACTTATACTAGATATAAAAATATCATTGATAATATCCCAATCCCATGTGCCATTCTCAGTTAGTTGACTAACATTTACCTGTAACAGATCATAATCAATATTGATGAAAGTTGGTTTCATTTGAATAAGCATTTCAAAAATCCAAGAATCATATAGGACTGAATCATCATGAATAATATTGATGGGAGATATATGATCTCTAATTTCAGTAGCAATGTTTTTCAAGGACCTAAAAATCCAAGAGAATGACCTTAATTGTCCCTTTTTTCGAAACAACAAAAAAAGTCATGGTACATCAAGTTTCGCTCATCCATATGATCAATTCGTATATACTTTCAAAAAACCAACTTTAATATGAAAAACTACATTGGTCTCTTTACATTGTAACTTGGACTTCCATTTGCCGGTGTAAGGTCCTTCTCCTATCCAAGGATCTTTGTCCCTTAATGCTAATATTGTGGGAGAAAGTATTATTTGTTTGAGTTTTGTGGAAGCATGTAAAGACATTTTTTGTTGCAAGACCCTTCTCTTATGGAATGATCTGTAGTCCCTTAACCTAATCTTGAGAGTGAAGGTATTATTTGTTTACGAGTTTCATGCAAGCACGTAAAGCCTTAAACTTATTCTCCTGGGATATTAACAAGAAGTTCCCATATGTGTTTTAAGCTGTGTATTACTGATGGTTTGATGTTGAATCTTCCTAGTAAAAAATGTAAATGAATCATTACTTACGTAAATGTGGATTTGCTATCGAGTATTTTGTGCATGTTCATGGGAATTTTGCATAAATAGATGTATTAAATAACACAGGAAACTCCTGTTGTGTTGTAAGCCATGTATTATTGAGTGCAGGGTGTTAAAATGTTTCTAGTGAAAAGTGCAGATGTGTCTTTTCATGCTCAAACATGAACATACTTTTGAGAATTGCATACATGTACTTGGGAATTTCACATGACCATGTGTAAATAACTTGCTCTAAAGAAGAGCTGCTATATAAACATCATGTGTTTATAACTGGCTAGAATGTCCCTAAAATAGTGATAGTATATTATCCTCTCTTTTTTTGTTTTTTTGTTTTTGAAATGCAGGCATCCTGTGTATTGTGGGGGAAATAACTAAGGTTCTGCTGTTATGTTTGTGTTTTAATTGCTTTTATGCAGCTTATTAAGTAGTATTGGTTGGATGAAATTGCTATAAAAGAAAATTTATGTTCTTTTGTTTAACTTGATACTATTCTTTGCCTCATTTCTTCTGGATCTTGTAAGACTGTTCGTAAAATATGAACTGCTCATGTCAATTTATATATGATAGTATTTCCATCTTTTTGCATAGTTATAGACATGTCAATTGAATTTGATGGTTATGTTAGATTACTGTTTTCTATTCTGGCACATTCTGCTTTAGGTGTGCTAACCAAATGAACTCAGTTGTTTTGACATTTTCCTCTTGTTCTGAAGGTATTTCAATGGCAATACCACTTACTATTTTCTAGCCTTGCTATCTTCCCTTTTTTGCATCTTTATTCATTTATTCATCACGAAGATTAGCTATCATGCTACAGGACTGAGAATACAACCCTGAATGTTAGACATCAGACACTTTTCACTATCAAGTCATTTGAGTCCTGACAGTGCTAGAGCTATTCTTTGGTTAAATAAAGATCGACTCATTCACATAATCAAGGATATTAAGCATCCTAGAAATATGAATCCAGAAACTTAAGATCTTTACCCATCAAATGTGCCATAGTCATCAATGGACCATGATATGTTTCAAAATAACATCTTGGTATCGAGAGCTTAAGACACCAGAAAATGTTGGCAAATAGTAACAGGAATAAGGCCATGAATTGTATCTAAATTTCTAGAGTATCCATGTGCTGCAAATTGCCAAAATAATAATAATAATAATAATAATAAAACAATTAAAGGAAATCATAGGTAGAAACTTGGTTGAAATATATCTAATGCCAGCCCTCAACTCGGTGGCAAGAAATAAAAAATAAAAGAAAACTAAGCAGAATTGATAGACAATTGACAAACACATGCTCTAAACAAGATAAGAATTCCATTGCAAAAATAAGTTCCCATAAATTTATATGAAATGAGCCATGGTAGTTCAATTCTAAAACTCTCAATACAAGATGGCATTCAACAACAAGAAAACCTCTGTTTCAACTGGAGCATAATAGAACTGTTTGTCATAAGAAACAACAATTAATATTTGATGGAAGAGTGTGAAAAAGGCACAATTTGATCCATACAATTTAACACTATGCACCGCCAAAACCTCTAAAAAATAACCAAAAAAGAAGTGATTCAGAAATAAAAAACTTACATCTCATAGAATTGCTATTCATATTCATTACAAATTATGTTACCTGACGATATTAGAATAATATCATTATCAATATCAAAATATGGATGCCCAGCTTCAAACTAATCCAAACTCTGACAGATTTTCTGCTTTAACCAGGAGGTCGTCCAGAAATTTCATGGCCAATTTCGGCATTAACTTTGATATCTGGGCAGTCAGATAGAAGCAACATAAGCTCCTTAAAATGGGTATCCAACTGGTTGTTGCTGACCCTTTCACCGGTCACCGTCAGATGTTGGAAATCTTCTACTAGATCAATGGATTGTGAAGACCCTGAATGCTTGATGCTATCATGAAAAATTTTCAGTGCATCATTAGTTGAGACCTTTTGCACAGACATGTACAGGTTCTGAAAACTCTCTCTTTTCTCTGGATCTCCCACTAGCTTTTCTTTCAAGTTATCTGGAAGGCTGGATAGGGCACTGCATAAATTGTAGGACACAAGTAGCAGAAAACATCAAGGAAAACTCAATCAATCAATTCTGATGTTTAATTTAAAGCTTTCATTATGGAGCAATAGCATTAAATATACAATTTCACCTGGTAATACCCCGAACAAGGCCAAACTTATATCCAATGTAAGCAGATTGCTTAAATCCCTCGTTGAAACCTTCTTGTGCAGAAGCCTCCTTACCTGCAGCAATGCCATCTCGATAACCCATCTAGACACTTGTCAAGAAAATAGCTTGAGGTTATGTTAGAATATAAAGCAAAGATTATCCTGTCATTTTAACTAAACAAGGATACAGTATGAAATTGTTCATGCCTCCTCTCCCATTCCCTGTTTAAAAAAGATACATGGCTGAAGCCAACATCTGAAGCTTCGTTTCCATCATCACACCAAAGATCATCAGAATCATCACCTGAAATTAACACTAAGTGAATGAATTACTTTCAGATACAATAACTCTGATGATTCTATTGAAATTCAAATTAATTGGCATTAGTTGTAATTGTTTATCCCAAGTGCTATGCAGTAAGAAGATTAGTAGTTGTCAAGCATAATGGATGTTTGAATTAAACAAAAGAAGGATGAAAAGAAAGATATGCTAATTTCTTGATGGTTGTCAACAATCAACAGAGCCTCAAGAAGGTGAAATTTCAACGTTTAGTTTAATGACCCACAAAAACCAGTACCATGTGAATTGCCTGCATCAGAAGAGATGGCTGGCAAAACAGATCTTTCAAACTTTGGTTGCTCCATTGATTCAGTGAATAGTTAAAGTTTTTCAGGACCTGCACCTCCCATTTTTTAAAAACCAGCAAATTCAGTACAAGAATGCAGATCAAGGAACAATTTGCCTAATTTCATATAAGTCAATCATTAAAAATACAAACTTTAAATATTCAAAGTCAATGATTACCTTACAACAGAAAAATTATGTAGCTCAAATTAGCAAAAGAATAGAAATTGCTCATATGCACCGTTTCCATTGATTATGCTCATTTCTAAAAAATAAATAAATAAAGATCACTAAATTTTCAAATTCACATATCACTACTTATCCATGAAATTTGCATATATTGTAAATATAAGAAAGTTAACAATCTATATGCTTCTTTATAATGCAATGTCATAGAAATAGCTCAATGAAAAGAAAATTATATCAAAAATATAAAAAAGTTAAATGATCCATGTCAAATAGTTTCAAAATATCAAAGATGTATGACAAACAACAGTAACCTAATCCCAACTACTTCTCATCTACTCATCACCATGCAGTATTCAGAGATTAATTGGAGTAGCAAGTACCAAAATTAAGAACATTTGCATAAAATTTACAACTAGATTTTCAAAGCACAATTTGACACAATTTACTTCAGGAACTACTCAAATTAGAACAGATTGGTCATAATTTCAAATTTATCCATTCTCAATATCTCCGACCTAATCTCCAAATTCCCAATCATCCAAGTGCACTAGTTTCTAAATTTGGAACTGGAATTCTTTCGAGAAAGGGAATGAAGGGAGTCAGGGCACACACCTGTCTAGAGATTAGGGTTTCTCACGCACTCCCAGCTCCGGGTTGATTAGAGGCCGGAAGGAGTAGAAGAGATGATCCGCACGAAGAGCCCTAGTTCTTATGTTGGTGCGTTCTAGAGTACCTTGGGTTTACCCCAAGGTATCTTACTTGGGTGATGTGACTGGTATCGGCCGATCAACACCCATGTATGTCTAATTTATTATATTAAATAAATTAATACGATATTTAAAAATTTAATAAAATTATTTACTTATAATCTGCGTAGCTCATAACATTTGTTAAAATATTTCTATTATTATATTAAGATTAATTTTTTATATTAAACATTTATTGATATTAAATATTAATTTAATAATTTTAAATATACATGCTCTTACACAACTTGTGAAGCCCACACACAATCTGTGAAGGATCGCACACAAAAATTTATTTTTTGTGTGCGGGCACCTAGAGATTGTGTGCGACATCAACGTTTCCTTGATTTGGGCCCGGCCGCACATAATTTGTGAAGGCTCGCCTCAAAAAAAAGAAATATACGGTGTATCTATCTTTGCTAGCTCATTGAATGAAATTAGATTCAGCAAGAGTTCCTAATGTGCTTAATGCCTCTCTCTTAGGCATCTTAAAAATACTTTGGTGTGCATCACATAGACTTAATACCATATCCTTTTTCTTCAGATTTAAATACTCAAGGCTACATAATTTCATAAATATAATGTAGTAATTTAAGTGCTCAAAATTACACGTTTTGCATAACAATTATGTGGGTCTTTTATGGTCTGAGTTGCAGGATTTCAGTCATAGAATTTGTAGAAATCTGACCACTTGCGCAGTCAAAAAGAACTGTACATAACTTCCAATCTAGAAGTCCGATTTTGTTGATCTAAAGTTTATTAGAAAGATCTCTTCATAATCTTTTCGACGGCATATTATACACCCCGATCAGAAGAGTATAAAAGACTAAACTGCCCCTTGAAAGGGACAGCCTGAACTGCACATTTTTAGAACTGTTGTTCTTTACGACATTCTATCGAACAGTTTATTTACACGTTCGGAAACCCCATTTTTACATTACTAGGTTACTCTACATTCCTAGATTATACAAGTCCTATACTTAAGGGAGTGTCTACTAGCATTTAGAGTTGCCAATTAGACTCCTAAGTGTTAACAACCCCAATGTGGCATTCCATCAAACAGTTGCTATGCATGCTAAAACATTTCATTAATCTTATATCAAAACAACTACAAGGTTTTTAATCATACAAACATGCATTCTAAACTTAGTTATAACCTGTTTTACAACCAATTATCATCATTAACCCCATGACAACACTTTACTTCATTGCTTTATAATTCATACATTCCTACAAGTAATTCACAGCTTTTAGCCCAAAGAAGTACCATCAATTTCATAATGGCATGCCCTAACTCATCAATCAAAAGTTTAAAGCAACCTTAGCCAACCTTGAGTTAGATCTCGGCTTCTCCTCTTGATGCAGTCGCTCCGCCACGTTGCTTTTCGAGAATGAGAAGGTTTGAACGGGGTTGGGATCTTCCAACTCGGTTTGAGGTCCTTGTTGCCGTGTATGGTCGTTGGAGTTCGGAGGAGAAGGAAGATCGGGAAGTGGGTCAATCGCCGGTGTTGCGCCGGGTCTCAATCGCCGCCGGGATCTCGCCGGGAGATGGTCAAGGCTCTGCCGGGTTTTCACGGGAAAGGAGGAGGTGGTGGCCAGCTCGTGCTTCTTTGCCCTTTTCAACCCATGCTTTGATTTATTTTTATTTGATCATTCAAACACCAAGCTTTATTTAATTTCTCATGCCTACAAAAATTAAATAAAACTCATCCCTTTAATTATCACACTCTTTAAAGTTCAAGACCTCGGCCCAACACAACAAAATACTGGTTCATCTCCTCAAGCAATGATTTTACTTTCGTTCATTTGTCTTAAATCGTTTAACTTGTCACACTTGATTTTAATTCATTAGTATACACCAATGCGAATTAGTCATTAGACATATTAATTGTTACACCAAACCTTACTTTATTAAGGCCTTGGATTTATTATTTAATTCATCTAATCTCATAGGTAATTTGTTTATCTCATTTTTGTCTAATTAATCCTCTTAATCTTCATCATGACTCTAATTATTCATTTAGCTCTTGTTAAATGGTTTTAAATTTTCTCTAAAAATTTTGCGGCGTTACAAATACTTATGTAGCACATCTCATCAATGGTGACAGCCTATTTTAATGAATTTGATTTATCTTTTTTTTTTTTAATTATGTCCTTTCATGATGTTTAAGTGGGATTCTTCATGTTTGGCTTGTTCTCAAAAAGTAGGTTCATGTTCAATGTGTCTAATTTTTAATCTACACATATACATACTTTTATTAATCCACTTAAACTCATGTCATTTGTATTTAAAAATATACCATTTTATTTCTTCCGTATATTTTGATATTTTCTATGGGTGGGAATTGGTCTAATTTCACTAATAAAATAGTGAAGAAAGATGGTACATACTATTCATGTCCATAAACTTAATCCAAGGGTTGCTTAAGTGCATATCCAACCATTCAAGGAATGGAGTATTGGTGTTGGTGGTGGTTGGATTCAATAGTGTGTAGGTTCATATTGACAACTCTCCCTCCACTGTAGGAGATGCATGTCTCATCCACGTTCCCATTCTGTGACTTGTGGTTTTCCTTTTTTTTTTTTTTTGGTAGAAAAGAGCTAATACTTAGCTATCTATTACATGGTTAATCAGTTTGAAAACAGAGTCTTTAAGATCTACTGTCATATCCTGATAATTAACATAAACATTTTCACCATTGGTTCTCCCCACTCTAGCTAACATGTCAGCACATTCATTGCAATCTCTATTGATATATCTAGCATCCCAATTCAGCAGCCTCTGTAGTAAGTTGCGGCATTCTTCAGTTAAAATAAGTTATTATGAACACCCTATTTCAATAAAATAAGTTGCAGTGTGAACCCTTTGGTGAGATAAGCTACTATGGACACCCTATTTCATTAAAATCCCGAATTTTGATCCCATGGGCTCGGTTTCATGGGATCATCCATGGAACCGAGCTATGGATGCATCACAACCACAAAAGGCGTCTCGGGATGTGCAAACACCACACATCTCAAGGCACCAATAAAGATAGCTTCGGGATGTGTGGCGCTCACACATCCCAGTGCCACACATCCCGAGGCACTTTTTGTGGTTGTGATGCATCCATGGCTCAGTTCCATGTATGATCCCATGGCTCTATTATCCCTCAGGGCGGTGCTTACCACTGATGTCAAAAAAACAAAAAAACAAAACAAAAAAACGGGAAAAAAAAAATTCTTTGTAAAGGTTAGTAAAAAAATTCTATTGTTGTTTTACTTTTTGTATGCATTGTTATGAATTGGTATTGAATCATTACCAAGCCATGTTAAATTTCAAACTAGTAATAAAGTGATATAAAACTTGCTAGGGTTGATAAAGTATATGTTTTCCATCATTAAGACCTTATTTGAGAATAAGCTAATATTATTTCTACCCTTAATAACTTATTACTCCAGCAAATAGCTCCGAGTAAGCCAGCTTCTACCTTAAATCTTAACCCACCATTATCATTATTGAACAAGCCTCATTAGTGAACAACCACATATAAGTATATAACTATATAAGATAGGATCCAGAGTCATTATGATATAGTTTTTCATATATTTAGAGGGAAACCATAAAACACAGAGATCAAAGAAAATGAGTGGATGTATCATAAAATTAGTTTTCTCATATTGTAATGGTTAGCTGCAATCAGATCCCAGTAATATAATAGTAGGTTATAAATGAGTATTTCAGTACTAAATAAATCATCAATCTATATCATTATTAAACAATCATTTCAAAGTTCAGAGATTACAGAAAGAACAAAAAAATCCAACTAACTTAAGAGGGGCCAGAGACTCCCCTTCCTGTTATATATCAGAAATGGTCGAACAATAGGGCACATTCTGGATTAATTTTTTCTCTTCCCATAAATTCATCAGGATTCTTTTTTTTTGCACATGTAATAATAAAAGTGAGGTCCAGACATTTGGACTCACCTCTAAATGAAAAGAAACAGGGAAAAAAAAAAGGAAAAAAGTTTACTTACAATCACAACTTACTTAACAGGTACATCTCTCTTCAAAACAAGGTCACCAGATTCATTTCTGTCGAAAAGTTTCTCTACCAATTCGTCCCAGTTAGTTTTCTCACAGGACTTTGAGTTGCTACTTGAGGATTCCACAATTTCAATCTCATGAGGTGTGGCGTCACTGGTATCTTGTCTGGAGTCATCTGTTGGTGGCGTGGCATTTGGCACATTCAAACTCACTATTCTTTCTAGTGCATCCCTGTGTTCTTTCTCAAGAGTCTGTTTTCTCTCCATTCTTTGGGACGGTGGTGGAGACGTCATCTTGGCATTTTCTCTCATTACCTTAAGGAAAATAAAAAGGAAGATTAGGAATTGTTCTTCAGCTGCAAACATCATAGGAAAAAAAAAAAGCTAACCATCGAGTGAATTTGAATATGATTTATTTTAAGCATCATAAAGTTGAAAGTCTTTTTTTCCAGAATGACTAGTAACAATTGCTGGCCAAAGTTATGGAAGAACTAGGAATTAAGACGAAATATAGATCATAGTTTGTGGCAATGAATGATGGAGGGAACAAACTTGTAGGAAACCAGAAATGCATACTTCAACAACGTGCCAATTCATGGAAAGTTATGATGTATGCATTCATATGCCATTTGTATATCCTTACCTTGTGACTTTGTGAGCAATATCTTTGATATGCTATAGATGTGTTTATATTGTCTTGACAGCATTGTCATAAAAAAAATCACAGGAGAGTGGTCTGATTTGTTACTCAGTTTAAACGGCTCGAGTTTGGCAACAATTATGACATTTATTACTTTTACACAAAGGTGTGCTTTTTCTATATAAAAGTAATATCCATATCAACTCATCCTGTATATGACTTAAACTTGACTGAAGAGTTGATATAGATATTACATTTATTATTTTTACTTAAACTTGACTGAGATTCCCTCCTGAGGTTAGAACTGCCATTCCGGTTGACATTTATTATTTTAGTAAGAGCTTCACTAAACCACTTTCACATAAAATACTCTATTTGGGCATTGTTTCTATTCAAGTCGATGCAAAATGTCTGATAAATAATCATGATTTGGATAGTACAGGAAAAACAAAAGCAAATCATAATCACTATCAAAAAAGAGCAAAAATGTGAAAATTAATAACTGACTCACATCTAAAGCCTTTTGTGCTTCTCGTTCTATCCAAACAATTCCATGATCAGATGTGGCATTACAAGAAAGAACAATATGTTCAAAGCGTCCTTCAACCGGAATGGCAGTTCTAACCTCAGGAGGGAATCTCCCACATCTACACAAATCAGGTCAGCTTAAAAAAATATGTCCAGGAATCAAAATTAAAAATTTTATGCTTCATCAGATCTGCCATAATGGCGTAAGCACTATTTCATATTTTCGTCATCATCCAAGCTTTTGAGCAGTGATTAGCATAATTCCTCAATTAGGACATCAGTATTCTGAGAAGAGTGATTATAAAAACATAAACATAAAAAAAGGCCAAACTTCTATGCACATCACTAATAATATATCAATTCTTGTTTTGTCTGGCTTTTGCAGTTCCACTTGGGAAAAACTTATAAGTAGTGTAGTTATAACATACTTGGTTAAAACATTACATTGGTTGAACAGAGAGTTATTTAAGCACTGAATAACTCATGAGAGCTAACTTATTTCGATAACCAAAATACTATGGAAAGAAACATAACTTGATTGGACCCCAACAAGCTAATATAATAACCATCACAAGGCTGCCAAAAGCATTCAATTCCTCTTTCCATAAGATTCTAGAACCACCAAAAATTGCCCTTGGATAATAATCAAGCTAGCCAAAGAATGGATCCAGGTTCCACATTTCACCCTTAAGTAACATTAGGATGAGCACAATAAATTTGTTACTAAGAGGCACTCTCTCCAAAGAAAGGAAAGAGGAGGAAAACGAAAAATTAGGAGACTTTGAACAGTAGAAAAGTTGGTGTGTAGCAGCAAGATTATTTTAAAATCTAGCACATTAAGCCTAAATACCAATTGCTACCATACTAGTTATGCAATCCATCTTCAGCTTTTATTCCCACCAGTTCTCAAAAGCCATTCAGTGCCTACATATTATGCAGTCTCCCAACTCTTTCAAAAATTATCATTGAGTTCTTCTTCGTACTTTGATAGCTGTCTTTATTCAGCTCTCGGCCTATGCACATGAAGAAATCTGATCTACAACTCAAACTACCATTTCGATTGCTAGTCCTACTCTTCAAACTCATTATTTTTTTTAATAAATGTGGGCAAGCCATTAGAAGCACGTCATAGGTGTGGTTTGAACCCTTCTTCAAACTCCTTATTAAGTGCAGTGAAAAAGATCTCTCAGCCTCAGGCCCACATTCTTTCTCTCTCTCTAAATTATCATTCTTATTGCAACATAGTAAATTGGAAATGAAAGATAATAACTAGCCCCAGATTTCACAAAAATAAATAAATAAATAAATAATCTTTGCTTAAAAAGTTGAATGGTATTTAATTGCATCCACAAGTTTCATGAGTTTAGCAGTTTAAATCATGCAAAGCAGGATTGATGAATGATAAGGAAGCTTGCCACATGCAACAACTTTTTCAGATTAAAAGCAATAAAACTAGAATAATAGTTCCACCAATGTGCAGAAAATATCAAACAAAGCATACAAAAGATTTGGAATACTTAAGGCTAGTGTGCAGTCTTAAATAACTTGATAATATTCAAGGCAGAAGTACCTGCAAAATTTTCTCTCAACAATATGATACATGCGGCCAGGAGCATAAAGCCTTCTTTGATCTTTAAGCTTTTTACTTTCCGGAATAAAGGTATCTCTCATGCAAACCAAAAATAATAAGCAGGGCAAGCTGTTGAAAGCAGCAAGACCTGGTTTAAAAATGATTATACTTTGCATTGCTGATGTCAAAAATTTGAAAATTATGATGATCTAGAAATAAATATGGCCAAATAGGTTACTTCTAAAACAAGTGGAAAAACAAGGAAAAATCTGCATACTATTGAAATCTCACAAAAATAATCATGTAAGCTCACCAGAAAATTGATCCAAAGATATGCTCTAAAGGTGTTGGAGTTCTAGGCAAAAAATCATCCTGAAAGAGTCATAACTTGATGTCAAGATTAATATATGAAGTAAAGGCAGTCTACAAATTAAAGCTGTCTACAAAGAAAAAAAAAAGAAGAAAAAAAAAACAGAGAAACTGAAGGGAAAAATTGAACATGTCTTTCTCATATACACAAAGCATTTGGGAAAGCATTAAATTTTACAAAAAGTCCCTAAGTTCACACGTCAAACACTGATTCCGTTATCGATTTGTAGCTAATGCAAACTGCTTTAAAAAATGGAGGGGACTCGAGAGATCAGCAGCCTCTTCCTCTAATCCACGTCATTAAAACCATAAAATTCCAATCTCTTAAAAAAAACATAACAGTTCAGAGAGAACTATAAGAGAGATTTTCCCTCGTATATAAACTTATCAACAAATTCAATCACCAGCAACCTTACTGCCTTAGAAATGACAATTAGTAACATACATGATTTATACTCAAATGAATGCTCACTGAAGTACACTGCAACCAAACAAAGCTCAGTGCTGTTAAAGGCAGACACCTAGGCACTTTTGGGTGCTGGCTGATAAATCACTAAATGCAATATGGCTGCATAGAAGATTAGCAGGCAGTGATTTACTAACTAATGCCAGCCTTTGAATTAATCAGCTGAGCAGACAGAAATATATCAATCTAGCATAATTCAGCACAATTTTCACCCAGCTGACCTAATCAAAACCCAAAAACACTAAATATAACAAAACCCATTTAACTTTAAAAACAGAGAGCTCAGATCTGTAAAGTAAATTATAACCATTGTGCATTGGATGTCTAAGAACAGAGAATCATGCAACTTTCATTGCCAACTATCATTCTACATCCCCCGTGTGGTTATCAGTTTGCAACACTAATCAAACTTCGAGATGCAGATAGAAGCATAAGAAGACCAAACTAGTTTTTATATCAGTTCTCTTGAAAACATTGCCAGCTATGATAAATTGGATCATTGAAATATGATAAAGAACATGATAAACTAAATCAGTGATAAATTTAAGTATAAACAGTTTGGAAATCATTCTGGTGAGCTATTCTGTTTCCAAATACCCCTGCAATCAGAATTTGTAGCAATTCTCACAAAGGAACTTCAACTACAGTAATTCTATTTTCCAAGCTACTCAAATCTCTTCACAACCAAAGGGAACACCAAATAACCACGAATCACCAGAACTAATCAAGAAAACACCGAGAAGAAACAAAGCGTACCTGGAGGACAACTGAATGAATAACATCCGCGTACTTAACAGCAAGATTCAGGGACATACACCTCGTGGGCGCAATGGAGTAGCAGCGGATCTGACTTCTAGGGATGCCACCAAGCTTGTCACGATGGTTGACGATGATAATGGTCATCAGCGCGGCGATCCCAGAGCCCAGCGAGTGGCCGGCGATGACGAGGCGGTAATCAGGCCCACGCTCGACCCAGAGCCTCCGCAGCGTGTCAGCCTCCCGTTCAAGCAGCCAGGTGGCGGCCTTGAGGAGGCCGTAGTGGACGTAGCCGCCATCGAACATCTGCTTGCCGAGGCTGTTGTCGAGGAGGACCTTGTAGTCGCTCTCCATGACGAGGTTGAGGCCGCGGATGGCGAGGATGATCTCGCGGTTTTCGACGTCGGTGTAGATGAGGTAAGGGGGGCACCGGCCTTTAGTGTCGGCGTAGGTGGTGCGCTTTTCGATGTTGGAGGGATCCATGCGGTAGCCGCCGGCGGGGGGGAAGCGGGGGTGGGAGAGGTCGTCCTCGTAGACGGCGAGGATGGCGCGGCAAACGCGGGGGATGGGTTCGAAGTCGGCGGTGTCGGCGAGGGGCCAAGACTCGCTGTCGTAGGAGCCGACGTAGGTGAGCCGCTTCCAGGCCCATCGGCTGCAGCCGAAGCACACCACGAATTCCACGCCGCAAGCCACCGACATGGTCGAGCCGAGGACTTGGATGGAAAGCGGGACGGAAGGAGGGGGGTTTTGTAAATTTTCAGTTGGGAAGGAGGAAGAAGAGGGAAAGAAGGTTCTTCGGGTTTCTTCGGAGGGAAGAGAAGGTGCTACTTACAGTAAACACTGGGTACTGTTTGTTTTTTCATATAACCCCTTATTCTATTCAAATATTACGAAAAAGTATTATAAAATCAAGTTCATTTAATATTAAATAAGATGGATTTATTTATACTTTGAATGTTTTCTAGAAGTTAATTGAAATTTGATATTTATAGCAAGTTTCATGATAATAATGATAAACAAATTTTGTGATTCATAATATGCAAATAAGTCAGGGGTTATATGTAAAGTTTAGAGGATGACACGACAGGCTTTAATTTTTGTGCTGGTTAGGAAATCTGTGGGCCTCTTATCAATGTTGGTGGCTTTTCATTCCACTTGGAAATTCTGATGTAATGTCAGAGGCGGCCACCCTCAACTTTTGTCTTTTGGGGTCAAGGCATGAACAATTATATATAGCTAAGTGTTGATTTTATTTGACCAATATTAATGTTTGGTGTGAGTACTTATATGGATAAATATTAATTTTATGTGACCATTGATGACAGGTATGCATAATGGTCAACAAATTGTTAATTTTTATTAGATCATCATAGTCATCCAGACTATTGAGCACTAAGAAGCCAAGAGTTTTATATATATATATAAAAATGTTACAATCAGATGACCAATATAACATTTTTTTTATATCTAATATATATATATAAACTATATATTATATTTTTAAAATATTTTTAGATATATTTTGATTTATTTATAAATTTTAAATAAATTTTAGATATATATATATATTGAAGATAAGATAATTTAAAAAGTATATATACATATCTAAAATCTGTTTAAAATTTATAAATAAATCAAAATATATCTAAAAATATTATAAAAAATATAATATATAGTTTTTATATATTTTTAAGATATAATATAAGTGTTAGGATCAGACGGCCGGTTCGGCCGGCTTGATCCTAACACCTATATATATATATATATATATATATATATATATATATATATATATATATTATTAGAGCTAAAATCGGATTGAGAATCTAATTTCAACTTAACAATTGAATTTATATTGATTGGGTGACTATCCTAGTGAGAAATCAAACAAGAATCCAAGCAGGAGGAAAGAGAAACTAGATTTATGTGGAAAAACCCCTAATCGACGGGAAAAAACCACGGGAAAGAGAGATCTCACTATCAATCATCAAAAGTACAGAAGATCTTACATGAACTCCACAAATGGAAAGCAGGAAGAGAAATAGTGGATCCTGATTCCAAATGGGCAGAGCTTCGCTACTTGGATTCAACTTGTCTGAATGAGCTGTGATCCTTGCCTTTTATAAGCTTGGGTTGCGTGCTGAGCACGCTCCTTATTTTAGTCACGTGTTTGCCAGCTGTCTGTCCAGCTAAGTGCCAGCTAATCGACTGAGCTGTCCCCAGCTGTAAGTATTCTAGAAGGCCAGGTTGTCTGCAGCTGTACTTCTTTTAGAAGGTTGGGGTCGATACGAACAGTTATCTTTCCAGGAGTGCCTTTTCTGATTGACACGTGTTGGTTTGATGGAGTTCTTTCCGATCCCGATGAGTTTCACAATGGTTCAGGTATACCGGTTTCACATATCGGATCGGTAAGACATATCATATCGTGTCAATCTGATATGGTGAGAGGACTATATCGGAATGATCCAATATGCTATTGTTTGGAAGATTCTGCCTTGTTACTTTGACATGTGGCTTGCTTGGATGAATGCTACGTGTCGCACTACTTTTATCCCTATCATATATATATATATATATATAGATATATATATATATATATATATATATATATATATATATATATATATAATTCTGAGACCAGGCACCGCATCATTGTGTAAGTAAAGTCACCTCATTTTGAGGCATTTGGATAGTATTTTTCAAATCCAACCATATGGATGAAAAAATATCAAAAAATAAAATAACATGTCAATTTTCAAACAAGTTTCTTGCTTTTAAGATCTTTTGATGTTACCAACGGTTATAATAGTCTATTGGTAAAAAGATAAGATTCTCCTGTGGCCGTGATCAAATCTCCGCTCTTGCAAGGTTAGGATGCAGGGCCCGGATCTGTTCCACGCGTGAGATGTTGAACCCGTTTAAACCTATGGGTGAACGTAACTATTCCGCGTGTGAGCTGCCTAACATATACACGTCTTTGAAGTCCTTCGGGGGGGGTGTTGTCGCCTTATTAAAAGAAAATAAAAAAGGTGCTCATGTCCCGAGTAGCCTCCGATGATCAAGTCAAAAAGAGTATCAGAGAAATAAGAGAGAGCTAGAAGAAGAGTAGAGAATGGAGAGAGAGTTGGATGATTATACAGTAGAAGGATGATTAGATTTAGATGTATATTTGTTTATTTATTTATCATTATATATAGAAACATGATTTAAAAAAACATTTATTTAATTGAATGATATTATTATTATTATTATTTAGATAATATTATTGTTTGATAGCCAACAACTCTATCAAACCATGAAGAATAAAGCAGAGGCAACCAGGAAGTGGAAGGCCATGTACAAAAAGAGAGATTCATTATTACTTGCATGGACTGGGAAAACCAACAATGCAAGCAGCACCTGACAACGAAGTCCCTGCAGGAGAGGCCACCAAGTTATTATAACTTCAAACTGGGCATGAGCTGCGTGACTGCCCTTCTAAGGAAAGCACTGTTTCCTTTTTGCTTTTTCTTTCTCTTTTAAAACTGGCAATTTGCATGTAAACTCCTTTAATTTTGGATGGATAAATTTACATGGTCTTATAATATCAACAAGGTGAAAAAATTACTTATATGCCCACATGTATATGCTTAAATGACTCCACAAAATTGATATTTACTTACTTATCTATAAAACATATTTCATTATTTATATACCCTTGTTATAATTAAAAATTATATAAACAACCTTTAAATTAGAGGGGTATATTAACAAATCTATAATGATTATTTACTATTTTAAATAATTAAAATTTATAAAAAAAAATAGAGGAATATATTGACAAACTCATTTACTAGAAGGATATACAAATAAATATAAAAATGTGAACATTTAAACGATTTCAAACTGTTTTCAAGAGTATGCAAGCAAAAACCTCAATATAAATATGAATTATAATTTTTATAATTTTATGGCCGCACAATATCGTATTTTAACATAAAAATATATTTATGGTTTTCCAAGAGGTGTTTATGCAAAATTTATAAAGATGGCTTTTACAGTAGTTAGGCATAAAACAAGGGGCTTTAATACACAAGGCTAATTTACAGGGGGGTAAATGTAAAATAAGGTTGAATTCAATACATAGCCCTCATTGCAAGATGCATGCATGAAAGATGACAATGATCAAAGTTGGCAAGTTTTTGACTTAACTACCCATCTACCAGCACGAAAACTATTTGTTTAAGTTTTCTTTTTTTTCACTTTTTGACACGTCTTCTAATGTTTCATTGGTCATGGTTTTCTCTTTTAAATTTAAATTTTTAATTCCACAAGATGTCGTGAAGAATTGAAGGTCTTACTTTTCCTTGTTTTTATTTGAATATTCTATATATTTATTATTTGATATTTTTGTCTCCAAATTAATATGTAGCATAATTTATGAGATTGGCAATTAAATAAAAATATATTATATTATATATTAGTTTGTCTGACAAGCACCGACAAAACAATAATATCTAAAAATTAAATTAGATCATTTTAGATAGTAACATATTTATTAAAGATCTCAATAAAAGAAGTAATTACTTATTTTCACTATACATATAAATGCATCTTCATAAATAAATAGTTTTAATCATAAATCTGAATAAAATATCACAGAATGAATATGTTCGTAGAACTATTATTTTTATTGAGAAATACTCCTACACTCCAATTTAGATTTTACATTTCCCCCAACTTTTGAAAGTTAGAAGTTGACCTAAAAGCCCATACTCCATCTGTATGATAAGATAATGAAAAAGATAGTTAGATTTTCCGTCTCATTCTATGTTTAAAATCGTTTGGTGAGAGAAAATTCAACAATGTTAGAAAAATATTATAAAAGTCACAAAATGCTAAAAATAAAATATAAAAGAAGAAAATTATTCAAGACCTCACAAAACTATGCTGTTAAATATATATATATATATATATATATATATATATATATATATATATATATTTTGGATCATTTTTGCGGTCTTTTCACAACCAACCTTCTTCCTAATCAGATACAAGATTTATGGGGAATGACTCAATTGCCAAACAATGGCGAAAGACAACCAGAAATAATGGAACCTAATGGTCATGGCAACAACATGGAGTATTTACCTCAAACGGAATAGGAGATATTTTCAAGCAAAACAACGTGTTTGCAAAAAATCCGTCAAATAAACTTTCTAATACTCTCTTGGTTCAGTGTAGTGCATGCAACTAAAAAGCTGAAGCTGCGGAATATGGTCACGCTCGTCAAACGGAGCCTCGAGCTCATGAGGGACGAGGAGCAGCCGAATGCAAAATTTGAGGATGAGATGTCAAATGAATAGATCTTTGAAAAAATGGCAGACTCACTTCTATCTAGAGAAACAACTAGCAATCCTCTAGTACACCTTATTTCTTATACTGTGTACCTTCCTCCTAGTCTGTACATCACCAGGAATGAATGTAGTTTATCTATTTTTCAAAAGAAAAAAACACTAGATGATTAGAAATAACATATTTGGGATTCAAAATTTAAAATAATGGGTTATAAATGAAATAGCTTAATATTCACAATGATTAATTTAGTGTTATATGACTTCATATTAGATTTTTAAGTCATGAGATTAAAGCTAAAATTGTTTTAACTTTTTTTTGTGATGAATGAACACTTTTGTTTGGTATTTCTACTGATATTAGACTTTTTAAGGATTAAAAAATAATTAATTAAAATTAAAATAAAAAATATAGATTAGAAAATGATGTCGCAACAAAAATTTATTTATTTTCCTGATAGTATTTTTCAACAAAACATTTGAAATTGTAAATCTGGCATAAATACAAAATAAATAAATAAATTAGGTTTAAAATAAACCAATTTCGAACTTTTCAAAGGGGTAAATAGTAAAAACCCAAATGTCTTATATTTCAAAACGACTCCTCACTTTCGATTCCAAGTCTCTCCCTCCATCCTCCGATTCCTTCTCGGAAGCTCCAATGGAGGCGGAGCCCATCCCCTCCTCGCCGACCATCTCCTCCCTCTCCTCCTCCGATCTCGACACCGAGGTGAGATTCCTCCATCCCTTCCCTCCTCTATCCTCCCAATGTCTCCCCTCTCATTTCTCTCAGATCCTTCCTCGCAGTCCACGGGCTCCTTCTTCCCCGATCGGAGCACCTCACTCGGCACTCTCATGGGAGTCACCTTCCCCGACCCTCCCGCCCGCCTCCCCTCTCGTCGATCCCCCACGGGCGACGCCAGCAGGAGATCCGCCCCTCCCCCCGCTCCCCACCACCGCCGCCGCCGCCTTAGGCGGCGGGGGAGCTGGTGGCGTCTTTGCCGCGATGAGACCGTGCACACTTCCCTCGGCGAGTTCCTCCAGGTCGAGCGCCGCCTCGCCGACGCCTCGTCCACGCACGGCCACTTTATTTATGGCGGCGCGGCGACGGAGCACGAGGCCGTTGGCGGCGGTCCGCTATTCGAGGACGGGAGGGTGCTACCGCCACAGGATGCCAGGGGGCCTCGTGGGAGGCCAAGCGACGCGCCGCAGGCGGGGTCCACTATTAGGTTTCCGGTCCTGCTCGCCGGGATCTGCAGCGGCGGCGAAGGGTAAAGATGTCATTTCCTTCTTAATTGATGGTTCACTATATATGTTCTTCTGCTTTCCATTTTGGATTTTTTGTGTTTCTTATTTCTTCTCCTTCAAGCCCGTCTCTCGTCGGTGTATTCCAGATGATTGTTTTCTCTTTTTTCTTTTTTCTATATATTATACAGTATATATTATACCTTTGAAAATATTAAATGGATTTCTTAGAAATCAAAGAGGGGTTTTTTTTAATACACTTTCTCAAATGGTCCAATGTTATTTAATATTTAAAAAGAACTTGAAAAGTATTAATTAAAGAATATTGTTGTCTGTGGGTCTACATATGTCCTTCCCATTGAAAGCAATGAGAATTACTTGGTATAAAAGAGACCACGTATTGTGGTAGTCTTTACTTATTATTAATGATTGTGAATAAAGAGATGTTTTATATTTGCAATTTACAATACGGCTGACCAATTAAATGTTGTTATTTATAGCAATTTGCATCCTAATTTTGTTCAAATTTGTTTGTGTTACTTTGTAGCCTAGCCAAAGATGTTTTTTGCGAATTCAAGTACTTAAATTTTTGAGTTTATGAAATGACAACCTAGTTTGAGAGATCTTAAAATAGTGAAGAATAATTTATCTGGAGAACAATTTCTACATCAATTCTAGTTTGAGAGTTCTTGAAATGTAGGAGATCCGCAACTAAACTTTATTTTAGTTTTATCTCTTGAAATAATTATCAAAAAATTGAGAGCAAGCCAAAATTATGATTCTAATTTTACTCGCACTCCTTTCTTAGTGTTATTTGCCAGGTTAGTAGATGTTAATCCTATTTTATTGGCAGGGGTGGGTAAAGTTTGGGGCAGTGTTCTATTAGACTATTACAGTGGCCCAATTTCTATGTTTTGTTTTTCCACTCACTCTCTCATTTGTTTTGTCTTAAAAGAGGACAGAATCTAAAACGTGGGGATTTTATTCCCTTATATCCCATTGAGACCATTTCTTCTGGTTTTAATCCTATTTTATTGTGTCAGGGGCAGTACTCCAGTAGGCTATTGCACTGATCCCATTTCTCAGTTTTTCTTGTCTTTTAGGTTCTCTTATTTATTGTGTTAGAAAAACAAAAGAAGACAGAATCGAGAATGCATGAATTTCTTTTTTCTTGGAAGTCCATTAAGTGATTTTCTTCACCTTTAGTTTTGGTTGTTACAAGTCTCATTATAGAGGCATGCAATTTAAGCAATTGAAGAAAAAAGGGGGGTCTCACAGGTAATCTGAGGGAATCCTTAGGGTAACCACATGATAGATGAAGACGCAAGGACACAGTGTCTGGTTCTGATTTTGTCCTATACTTATTTAGTACTTTTCAATTGGAACCCACTAACTGTTCTGGTTCATTATTAGGCTTTCTGCAAGTAGCATGGGCCAATCAACTTTACATTATACACAAATATCATGTGAACTTCTTCCACCTTAGGGTTTGGTCTTTAATTTTACTGCTGGTTTGTCTTTCTTGAAAACGGAAAATTAAACAGATCGGGCTACTGTTCAAAGTGTAAAATTTTGAGTTAAAAAAATATATATATATCAAATTGAAATATACTGGGACAGTGCAAGGTGCATATAAAGTACTATTAAGTTCAAATCATCCAGTCCTGGCCAGGATGGTCCCAGAATTTTGTATAGAAATAAAGAAGGACAATTTTCTATGAACGTCTAATAATATTATGGATAAAAGGAACTATTTTTTTTTTCCTGATACTGAAAAGATGACTATATCCTTCGAAATTTTCTGAAGAATTTGTGAAGGTATTTTATAATTTCATTTTGCATATAATTGCAAATTTTCCAAAGAATTTGTGAAGGTATTTTATTTTATGTTTGAGGAAACTATTTAATTTAAAGAAACTATTTTCTGTCTGATACTGAAGATATGACTCTATCCTTAGAAATTGGGGTTCATTTGCTTACTCTTTTATTATTTTCAATAATATGTTGATTTTTGGAGTGCATTTGATATGCATAGCAGTTATAATTTCATTTTGCACATAACTATAAATTTTCTGAAGAATTTGTGAATGTATTTTATGTTTGAGGAAACTATTTAATGGGAGAAAACACATATTTCAACTTGTGTTCCTCATAAAGAAAATGAATGTGACTTTTATATTATAACTTAAGTTGATATTGATCAGCCTGACAGAATAAATTAATTACTACAATGCAATTCTTTAATGTGTTTATTTACAACATAGTGGTCTATTTGGAAATTTTAAAAGGTTTTGATAAAAGACCCACTTATGGTGCCCATAATTTGAATAGTCTTGATGACATCATAGACCCTATTTTTCTCTATGGTTGCACCACTATATGTGTGTGGTGTATATTGCCAGGTCTTGGTTTAGAACTTTAGATTGGATAATTTCTAACTGTCCACCATGAAATAGCTAAGAGACCTTGCTGGTTTTGTACAAATATTCAAACCCAACTTTATATTGGAAACCTTGTCCAAGCTTGGCCCAGAATTGTGTGACCTTGTGTTTGGTTTCAGTAAGGTTCCAGTCTGTTTCTCATTAACTCAACTTGCCTGTACTATATTTTCTACACTTTTATTTTCCCATATTGTTCTATGATAGCGGTAAAAGTATAAAAACACATGGCCTTCATCCGATTGGCCAAGTGGAAGGACTCTGGAATGCTTTTTGTTGTGTTTCACATAAAAAGAACAGTTCTGAGAATCCTCTAGTAGTTCATCCGCTATTCGGTTTACTGTTTGGATACTTATCAGCCTTTCACCTTTCAACAGTTCACCCGCTATTCGGTTTACTGTTCAGATACGCATCACCCGTCCACCTTTCGACAATTCATCCACTATTCAGTTTCTAATGTCTTCAGCAGATCACCCGCTACTCGGCTCCTAAGGATTCATCGAATGCTCGATTCATGAAAGTTCCCTTGTTATTTATCCTCACACAAGAGGACTTCTAGGAGACTCCAAAAGCTCATTCGTTGTTAAGACTTAAGTAAGAAAGAACTTCCGAGAACACTCTAGAGAGCTAGCTAGTCTTCTAGAAGAACCTCCAGTTGGCGCTCGGCTGGCCAATTAGTTGACACTGAGTTGGCTCTGAGTTGTATCCTGGTTGGCATCGCGCTGGCAAGCAAGTAGGCCAAGTGGGCTGAAATTTCAAGCGCAAGTTATCTGAAGCCTATAAAAGGGGGTGGAGAGCCCCATTTGAGAGGATCCCGGATTTTGGAGCCTTTATGCTGCCATTTTGTTCTCTCATTCCCTCTCCTTTATTCTCAAACTCCCTCATTGTTCCTTTCCATCCCAAAGCTCTTGTATCATGAGAAATGGATTAGTGGATTTGCTCTTGCTGGAAAGCTTTGTGGTTGTTTCCTTGATTTTGAGGTTTTTCGATGTTAAATCTGGCTTCTTTTCTTTTGATTTGGTTTTGGTCTCATTCCCAGCTGAGCCAAATCCCAAATTCAAATAAATTAACATTTGGTGAAGAATTGGGGATTTTTCCCTGTTTTTGAGGTAACATTCTATATATTTTTAGAATTGCAAAATAATAGGATACTACTTTTTATTATCCTACCCAGATTGCTTGGAAAGTATGAAATTATAGTAAAATGAAACTAACTAATCCATTTATATAAATATTTGAAATGTAGATGCTACAGCGCTGGATTATGGGCCATGTCGGGCTGGGGGCCATGGCCCGTGGGCTGTGTTGGCATGGCATAAACTGCCCGCCGGACCTGGCACGCATCCAAACCACCAAGTGCATTGGTGTGCCAGGTCCCTGGCCCACCAACACTAAAGACCAAGTGGTCTATTGGTATCTAAATAAGAATTCGAACGACATAAAGGTCTTGGATTTAATTCACGGGTGAGAGCATATTTTTGGGAGTGTGAGCAGTGGTTGTGGCGGATGGTTCCAGTGCCTTCATGTGCATGGCTCCACCCTCATGTCTACTCTACTGAAGCTTGTGTAAGTTTTTAATTTTTTAATGATTTGTCGCTCATGTTACTAAAAGAAACACTTAGGCCTTGTTTGGTTGGGGGTTATCCCTAACCCCCAAGGGATAACCCCAACACAGTTTCCAATGAAAAAAATTTTCCCGCCAAAATCATTAATTAAGATTTAAAAATATAACCCACCAATATATACTCAACACATCACTATCATATCATTAATACCTTTACTTTAAAATTTCCCTCCAAAAATTTTAAAATTTTTCAAAACTTATTCCTAATCCCAAGTGATGATAACTCCCAACCAAACACAACCTAAAGGCACTATCTGAATTAATCACAAAAGTACTTAACATATCATAACATGATTTTTGTGGCTGTTTTAAAGAAAAACTATATTTTTAAAATTTGCCTTACATTAATGGAACAACCTGTAAATAATATTTTTAAAAATGTAAGGCAAATTATTGGAACAACTAATCTATTTTTGTGGTATTTTTATATAAAAAAAACACACAAAACTATATTCCATCATTGGGGAATGATGTCTTTTGGATTCATGTTATTTGGTTATTTATCTTGTTTTTTCTAAAGTCTTATCAAGTATCAACTAAATGACCGGAACTTGTGCTCCACTCCATCGTTCTTGATCACCATCCTTCCTAAAAACTTCACTGATTGCCGAGAATCATGCTTTTCTAGTTCATAAACAAACCATAATGGAATTTCAAATCTCATGCATTTTAACGAACAGTGGTTGCTTCACATGGGGATCATGTGGATGAAGCTTGTTGTTTTATTAGCATTTAATGACAGGCTTACCCAAATTAATGCCAAAATTATTAAGTACAACCAGGTCAATACTCAAACAGTTGCAAATCAATACTAATCTTCTCCATGAAATAATGAAAATATAATAAAGAAAGAAAAGGTGTTACAAACCCACCTTAGTTCATTGCATGTAAAATGCATCAAAGTACATTTGTCCAATTTTCAATTCTCTTTGTAGATTTCTTGTTTGAGAGGAAGAGATGGGGTGTTTTCGATTGGGGTTACAATTATGTTGGGCCTTCTTATTGTAAAAGAAACAATTCATGTTACCTAATAAAACAATTCCGGGATAATTTTAATTTGGAATTATTCATAAATTTTTTCAATAAGTATTTATTTTAAAAAAAACATAAGTCATTTATTCAATGAGTTAATGAACTGAATGTTGAGTGATTGATCAAATTCTTGAAAATTTTAACTTGTTTGAAAACATAGATTTTTGGATCATATGGCCAAGTTGACTTTCTAAATTAAGTATGGTATAGAATTCACACTACCTTGACTTAATGGTTGAGTTCTTGCAAACAAATCTAAGAGAAAACTAAAATAATCTTAACTAGATTCAGTTTTTTTAGTTAGTTAATTTCTTATTAACACATGAACCTCTTTGCTCTTGAATTGATGAAATCATACAAAATCATCACACAAAACTATTAAATGTGTCTCGAGATGGTTGTGTTGATGATCTCAATGCACATCCAATGGTTTCGTGTGATTTCACCGCATCGCTCATATATAAAATATACATCATTTTAATACCCGCAATTTACTGAGAAATTAATGAAAAATGACAAGAAAAAAGAATTATTTTTTTTAAAAACAATATAATTACATTTATATCCCTACGAAGGTGTAAATTTCAGTTTCAGAGGGATATACATGCAATTTGCTACCTAATTTTGCAATGGAAATATGCAAAGAAAACCCTCGAAAAGAGGAAAACAAAGAAGACAAAATCCATGAAGATTTTGAAGGACTAACGAACGAGCATGTTAACAAGAGCGAGAGCATTGCTGGAGTACTTCTTCACATCAGTGACCCTGGAGATGACCTCCTTCTCCACGGGATCCGTGGGAATGCCGTCGAAGCCATCTCCGCAAGTGACCTCGTTCGTCAACGCCGCGCTCATCCACGTCTGCACGCCGGAGATCCTCCACGCCATCGACCCCGATCCAGCCCCCTTCATGGACGCCATCTTCCCCAGCACCGAAGCCGATCGCCGCATCTGGTCAACGGCGTCGCCGAGCGCATCCGCGCAGTCCCGCAGAGATGCGGCCTCGCGGCTGCCGGAGGCTGTGTTTGCGAGGGTGGAGACGCGGGAGCGGGTGGATCGGAGGCGGGAGAGGGCGACGGAGGCGGCGGCGCGGGCGAGGAGGAGGGGGTTTGTGCTGATGGCTGCTGCGGAGGGGGAGAGGGAGGAGATGCATACGTCTGGGTAGAGGGTCGTGTTGCAGCACTTGCGGATGAAGTCTATGGCCGGGGATTTCTTGCTGGATTGGGTTAGGGCTGACGTCATGGAGGTGGTGGAGATGGTGAGAAAGAAGAGGAGGAGGAGGAGCTTCGTTTCCGCCATTGATCGCGACGAGAGTGTTCGCATTTGCTGATTGTTTATATAGGGGCAGCTGAAGAGGTAGCCATTTTACTAACACACCCTTAAAAGTTTTGAAAATTGTATATTTTTATGAATAAAAAAATAATATATTTGTTTTTTTACCAAAACCCAAATAAAATAAATAAATAAATTGAATGAAAAAATGGGAATATATTATTAATCTAATATTTTATTTAGATAATTCACTATTCATCCCTTGAATAATGAACTATTTGTCATGGGTCCTTGGTGGGTTTTGTAACTTTTGTTTAGTATTTTTTTTTTGTGGTGGTTGTGTGTATGTATTGACCAAATAGTAACAGGGATCTTAAGATAATTTCATATTTTATTAAGGTGGGAAAATAGAACTGATGCAGTCACTTTATTTCCTGGTTTTTTTTTTCTCTGGTGGAGCAAAATGAATATAAGAAAAATTAATGTAGGAGCTATTTTTTGGGTTACCATCTGAAAGATTCGGTTTTTTTTTTATTAATGATGAATTTTCAGCAGAGTTTTTATATTTAGTTAATTTGTTCATTAAGGGGCCGTTTGGTTCAAGTTTTGGGATATTACCATAGAAATGTGACATTCCTGGGAATGTAGTAGGGAATGCTACATTCCCAGAAATGTTATGGGAATGTTGCATTACAATGTTTGGTTCATATTTGCTTGATCATGGTAATCAACTTGGTAATGTTCCAAATTTCCCAAAATACCATTGTATATAAAATTTTGAGCAAATTAAAATTAAAATTAAAATTAAATGTTAGATTAAAACTAATTAAATTTTAATACAAAAAAATAATTATGTCACATTTTCCAAAAATACACTTGCATCTAAAATTTTGATCTATGTCTTTCTGGATTCCCGAGTTGGTGGAAATGTTGAATAAGTTGGGAATGTGCATTCCCACCACATTCCCACTGCTACAGTAACTAAACGGGGGAATGTGATCACATTCCCACCACATTCCCAGGAATGTGATCACATTCCCCCCAACCAAACAGCCCCTAAGTTTAAGAAGGTTTTTTTATGATTTTAAAAGATTTATATATTTATGTATGTGTTCATTGAAGTTTACGGACAATTTTGAAAGAATATATATATATATATATATATATATATATATATACATACACTTCTATAACAAGCTGTATTTCAGAAATTTGGTAAGTTATATTCTTTTTCTCAAATCAAGTATTACATATTACCTGCATAAGCACGCAAAGGTTTACAAAACACCATTTAAAATGTTTACGGAACAGTCTTATAAAGAGGTTATTTGGATTGTTAAAATTTGAAGACCATAAACACCAGGAAGGATTCTTATCATCGCATGAAAAAAAGTGTGGCATTTGTTTGTTGGTAAAAAAAAATGTAAATCATGAACATTATTCTCCTAAGCAACATCACTTTCGCACTTCGAAAGGTTAGGCAAGTTCCACATATTTTGACTACTCCAACTTTTACATCAATATAGAGCATCCTGAACATTTTCAAGTACACATAATTCCATCATAACATCAGATTAATTCACGAGAGATCACAAAGAAGACCGAAAGAGAGCCCCATCTTCTCTCGTTTAAAAAAAATTAACAAAAATGTCACCATCTAAAACTTATCTCCCCTCCTTTCTATCTCCTTATACTTGTTTATTTTAGAAGACGGACATATAACCCATTATAGTTTACAAAGCTCAACCATCATGACTACATACGGTAATGGTAATGGCAATGGCAAAGAGTTTTAGTTCTGATGGTGATGATACTCAAGTCTCCAAAATGGTTCGACATTAAATTAAATCGCATTCTCAGTGGCATGAAAACCCAGCTCTGGAAGGAAACATACTCTAGTGACCACATGGCTCCATAGTATTGTTATCCAAAGGCATTAAACCCTAAACCTATCACAAAATCTCAATCAAAATCTTCTTTCTTGTATAATGAAGCTCTCAATCAAAAGCTTACTGCTTTAGCAAGAGCAGGAACTATGACAGTTCAAAGGTTTTTCCCTCCATTTGAATTGAGCTCAAACTAAAGAGCAATGACTTGGTGACTATTCAACACTTAATAATGCTTTGGAAGAAACAAACAATAGAAATATAGAGATATAAACGCAGAAGGATGCTATTATTACTTAAAAAGCATGGAAACATGTTAAAAACTAAAGGGTGACACAACCAAAGGTTCTGACATGGATAAAAGGCATAGCATTCCAATTGTTTGTAATAAAAATCAATACATAGTTGTAGAGATTCACATGTTAACATAACAAATGAATAAAGTAACCATCACTAACCAATTTTGGGATGCCTTCACAGTTATGAGTTATTTAGAATTCACTGGATTGTCAAAAAAAAAAAAAAAAGAACCTCAAATTAAGAAAAAGTAAACCCTTGTCCAATATCTTGGTAGGCTGTTACAGAATCCAACCTAATGAAGTCTCCTCTTGCACCTCCTAGAATTCCACCAAGAGCTGCTTCTTCTAAAGGGAAATTGCTCCAAGTCCTAATAACTCACTTTTCTCAAGGGAATTGCTTACATTCCCATTCCTACCTATCAATTTGGATTAAAGTAGAATACAGATGCTGTCCATTTAACCCTTCTATATAAGCATCACCACCTTTGACAAGCATAGACTCTCAAAGAACACTTCAATGAAACAAGGATCACATCATGAAGAAAGCTGAACCATGCTACATGTAAATCAGCATCCTTCTCATCTCTTTGAAGTTAATTGCAACTCAAAGCATTAGTTTCAAATCCACGAATGAATGAATTTACTAACAACAACCAAGTTAAACACAAGCATTTTAATTTTAAACTACCAAGGAAATCCAACAATGAAACAAGAACCATAATGATCCAAACCTTTAAAATACTTATAATCCCTCTCAAAAAGTAGTACGAAAGAACAAATGTCCGACAAACAACAACATAAAACAGGCATGAATAGTAGTAGTCGAACACTGAAATTGTGCAGGCAGGCACACACCAGAACTGAGCGCCATCTAAGAAACTATATAGAGATTAAATTCGCGGGATTTCATATTAAGAGATGAAGAAAAAGAGTAGAAATCACCGGCCACCAGAGTTGGGGTTGAGGCCAAGCAACATTTGGTTCCCTCCAGGCAGGTATGCTACATTGGGAGACTTGGACAGCGTGGAAGCGATCTCCCTTGCCGCCTCAATCCTTCTCAGCTCCAGCAGCCCCATACCCGTGGAGGAAGTGGCCTCGGATATAAGCTTGGCAGCCTCGCTCTCACCCTCGGCACGGATAACGGCGGCACGGCGCTCCTGCTCAGCCTTGGCCACAAGGAACTTGGACCTCTCGGCCTCTTGCTGCGCGACCTGCTTCTTCTCAACAGCAGAGGAGAATTCGGCGCCATAAGAGAGGTGGGTAATGGCGACATCATCGAGGGCGATGTTGAAATCGCGGGCGCGGCGGATAAGTGAGTCACGGATGAGCGCGGAGACGTGGGGCCTCTCGGTGAGCAGCTGATCGGCGTTGAACTGGGCGACGACGGCCTTGAGGACCTCGTTTCCAATGGAGGGGAGGACCTTCTCGTCGTACTCCGTGCCAAGGGACTTGAAGATGACCGGAAGGTAGGGGACATCGGGGCGGGAGAGGAGGCGAAGAGTGAGGTTCACCATCTGGAGATCCTTGGTGCCGGAGCTGGAGGAGAAGGTATGGGGGCGGGTGCGGATGTCGAAGATGTAGGGTTTCTGGAGCCATGGGATCAGGAAGTGGGTGCCCTCGCTGACGGTTTCGTCCAGGACGCCGCGGAAGCGGTCGAAGATAACGGCGCGCTCGCCGCCATCAACAGTGTACAGGGAGGAGCCGAGGATGCTGGCGCCGACACCAACGCCAATCGCCACCCTAGCCATGTTCGTAAGGTACGTGATAACCTGAGGGCTACCGGCCATTGGAGGGATGTTTAGAACTACGTTCTTTAACGGCGGCGGGGAAGGAGATTTCTTCTAGGGTTTGAGATTTGGAAATAGAAAGGAAAAACCCTAATAAAACCCATTCCAGGCTTGGAGAAGAAGGCAGAGAATCATGGTGATGCTTATCTTGTGAACTGTGGATCTCAAGGCAAAATGTACGGCGGAAAATTTTAAAATAATAATAATAATAATAATAATAATAATATAATATAACATAAAACCTGATCTCCTAATTTTTGGCAATATATGATTATTTAAATGTATTTATGAAACTAGAATTATATTAGTGAATATAGTGTGCATTTTATATTTTAGAAGTTAGTTCCAACATACCCTTGAAGCAAAAGATCACCATAAAATATAAAAATTAAAAAATAATTAAATGATTATTAATATTTAGTTCAAGTGTATGAAGGAGAAGAAGAGGGCCAAGGACTTAGGGCGCCACCATAAAATAATACATTTTCAATTTCATATTTAACTAAAAAAATTAGAATTTTACTTATGTTTATGTTCGTTTAAATATAAGATAATTAATTATAGGTTCCTGTTATAGTGCCCAACTTGCCATTTGGTCCCTGAGATAGTTGTGTGTTGGGGGTGTAGCCAATAGTGGGAGGGGGGTCCTTGGGCACTGTTTACAAGGACCTGTAATTCATTTCTCCTCTAAATATTAGTATAAATCTAATAGGTTTGTTTGAATATAAGATGGATGGAAGGAGAACAAAATGTTAAATAAAATAAAAATATCTATAATTTAGTGGATAAGTTTACTCGTATTTATTTCTTTTTTTTTTAAAATAAATGGATAAATCACATTCCTTTATTTATTCATTCCTAACGGGTACATAGATAGGATCCTTTGTCGAAAATGATACATCGGATAATTTGTCCCTTTGATCAAAGTCTAATGTCTATAAAGTCTCACATAAATCACATTCCTTTATTTATTTATTCCTAATGGGTACATAGATAGGATCCTTTGACAGATATACATCAAGGGTAATTTGTCCCTTTCAATCAAAGTTTATTATCTTCAAAATTTCCCTGAATGATGAGGTGACTCTTCTTGCGTGAACACTAGGCTCCTTTTAAGCTCCTTTGAGTTTGACAAGAGCTTTCTGTTTCATGTGGTCACTCTGGCATTTCTTTTTGTTGATGAGCGTCCTCCAATCTTCCTTTAGTGTCTAAGATTGGAAGTCCTAGATATCATATGGGTAGATTGCCTAATGTGCACCCATCATTTGCCCCGAGATCTTGGGTGGTATGGGTGAGTGTTTTGATTGAGATGATCATATTTTTTTTGGTAGTTTATCCGTATAATAGAATACTAATTTGAGGGTTCTAAAGTAATTTAGATCCCGAGAGCATGGAATTATATATATATACAGGGTTGATGTTATGCGACCGGCCTTATATTATCACCCGTTAAGATAAAGACCTTACAAGTTCTCAAATTGTATGAAAATTAACATGCTAGCTTATTTTTCGATGATCTTTCCATCCATACGGTTGGAAATCCTTAAAACACTGTGCAAGTGGCCAAATGGGAGGCGACTTTTTTTGCACAGTAATCTCGCCAGCATTATATTATCATTCCCATATATATATATATATATATATATATATATATATATATATATATATATATATATATTGTTGATGCTAAAAATCGGGTCCACGCCACGCTTTTGGCCAATCGCTGTTGCCTCGTGATCCTCTCACGACCAATGGTTAAAATTTATAGTTGGTGTGGACGCTTACTTACGCTACGAGCGAGTAGCGGAGAGCATCATGAAACTCACACGGAATTACCCATTAGCGAACCCGTAAAAGTAGAGGGTAGTGATCAGAAATTGGGCCTCTCTGCCTGATTCAGATGCTTAAGTCGGAAAACACGAGTAAAGAGTCTTTGGGTTTTAAGTAATTTCCTACGTGTGATGAGTTTTTCGGGTCCCTTTCTTCTATTAGCCTCCTTTTTATAGCACCTTAGAAGCCCGGTTGAAAGCGTGGAGTAAGGCGTGAGTTAGGTAAATATCTCTTAAGGGTAGAAAATATCTCGCCACGTAGATGCCACGTGGGTAAAACGGGATAAATATCTGCCCACTGTAGCAAGTGGATAAGGCTTACTCACTGTAGAGGCGTTAGATATTTCTCTATCTCTCTCTCTACCTCACGCCCTTTATGAGAAGGTTGTCACAATTCATTACCGGACTTGTTACGGATTGAATATGTGCTTAGAACGGAATTGTTGCGAAAGACGGTGATATTGCTTGAACGCTAAAGGAACAAGCGGTCCTTTAGGTTAACGACACTCCGCCTTCACCAAATATATCCAACACTAGTCCCCCAAAGTGTACTTGTTCAAAAATCTAAGCGAGGGTGCGGCTTAGAACGCATGCCGCTTGGATTCTAGGAACAAGTATCGCTCTTAGTTGTAATGTCACGTACGTAGGGTCTGATTTACTTATGTCCTAAAGTACGTACGCGGTTTTAATAGGCGACCGACGTTCGTAGCTATCCTTTCACGTTATCGAGGTAGATTTTTTGCTCGAATTCTCTATAGTGTCGATAGGTTCTCCTATTTAAGGGCTTGTATGGATGGCAAGTTTGGGAAATCTCTTTTACGTGACAATGGCTCGGCCTTTGCCTTTTATAAGTTTTTACTTTTTTCTCAATGTTTCTCGGCACAATTCCAAGCTCTTTTTACGAGCATCTATCTGGAACTAAGGGAATCTGGGATAATCCATTTGGTAAGTCCGAACGATCATTTGTGTGGCCGGCCATTACGCTGATCGAAGGGGGTTGAGTGAGATGGCGTCGGCAATTTGGGTGGGAAGCTTTTCATGCCGTCGCGATGCTGGAAGCCGGGACCTCTTAATTTTTACCTATCAGGGGTATGCTTTGAAGTTGAGATGTTTGAGGCGATTCCCGCCAGTAAGGGGCCCCCACCTTCGCCTCGTCAACCCGGTTCTCCTAGTAATAATGGGACACGGTGATGGTTGGAAGTCCGTGTGTCTCTCGAAGTCTTATCCGAGCCGTCGTCTTACCGCGGATATTTAACTTTAGTCCGCCTCGGACAACATGTTTTGTTATTTTTGTTTTTGTTTGTGTTAGCCATGTAACCTGAATAAATATGCGTTTGTTGCTTTGTTTTTAAATCCTTTGGCATTTTATGGCCTTCAATCCTATGTCCTGGAGTGTGTGCTTTGTCTTTGTACTAAACAGGTGCTCTAACTTCCACAGAACGCCATGTAACATTGCTCCATCCCTAAGGCGACAACGTGTCTCCTCTACTATTTAGCATTGGGGATAGTGGCGCGGCGATGCGCGGCGTCGCGTTTGTCAACAATGCCATGCGATGGGTGTGGGCTTTCCATGTGCGGCGCTTGGTATTCAGCGTGGACAAAATTTTTGAATTGTTTGAGGCGCATTATGATGGTCGTTTGAACGGTTGATTTATGGGCCTTTGGTTCAACGGTTACGTCGAACACAATCACCAAGATCTAACGCCACGGATCCGTTGCCTTTGTATATATGGGAACTGTCTGTGCAAAGAAAAGACTGCTTTCAAAATCGAGGTCGCTAGCTTCTTCTCCAGGTTTTCTCTTCTCCGGCGAGCCCTGGTTTTGTGCGTTTTTTCTTATCTTTTTTCTCCCCTAAGGTAATGGCTAGCGCTACTTCTTCCTCCTCTAGTTCTTCTCATGAGCCTTCGATTCCTTCTCCGTCCAACCCTACGGTCTCTGTTGCGATTTTGGCGATTCCGGGTGAACTTGGAAGCGTTCCAGTTCAGGGTTCGCGGGTTCATCCTGCCTCTAGGGAAATGGGTAGGGGGTCGGACACATTCATAAGTCTTCTTGGACAAAAGGAAGTAGATAGTCTGGTAGCGAAATATGAGATAAATCTCTCTCTGTTTGAGGTTAGGTTCCCATGCTGCAGAGAGAGCAAGTTCTCCTAGGAAGGGAGAGATAGCCATCTATCAAGATCGCTATTGGGTGGCCTTAGGCTTCCTTTTTTCCGATTTTGCCAAGGCAATACTAGAAGAGTATCATTTGTGTCCTTCACTAGTTGGCCCCAATTCTTGGAGACTAACCAACGGCTTTGTTATTGTTTTCAAGCATTACGAATAAGTCCAACGGCCGTCATGGTTCCAGTATGCTTTTTTAGCTTATCGTTTAGAGTCTAGCGCCGATTGGTATTACTTTCGGCTCGTTAAGGAGGAAATTTTTAGGGAAAGTTCCTTCTTCCATTAAGCGATGGAAGAGTAAATTTTTCTTTGTCAAAAGTAAGTCCGAGTGTGATGTCCGAACAAAGTGGGAGGTTCTCCGAACGGACATCGCTTGTGAGGAAATGACGGGAGAAGAGGAGGTTCTTCTTAAGTCAATGACAGGCCTATCCAAAGTGTACATGGATGAGTTCTTGACAAAGGAAAACCTTGTTAAATGTCGTTTAATAGTGTCTGCCGGTAGGAATTATTCGTGTACCTTACTAGTCTGATTTTTAACTACGGTATCTAACTTATTTTGGCATTTGTTTTGTAGAAAGTCCGATGGAGGATGAGGACCTGAGCTATGTTAAGGGTCTTTTGGCCTCTTTCGAGGGCTTAAGTTCAATTCGGCCCTTACCATGTGAAGAAGAAGGAGGTGGTACTTGGCCAATGGGCGATACCTCCAAAGAGGAAAGAAAGAAGAGAAGAGAAAGGAGACGGACTCTTCCAAAAGGGTCTGAGTGGTCCTCACGGGAGAGGAGGACCAAGGGGAAAGAATGCGAGGACGTGACGGGTCCCTAATTGTAGAAGAACAGGTGGGGGCACCTCAGGAAGAGGTTCGTGCGGAAGAAATCCGCCCGACGTTGTCCCCAATTTCCGAGGGTCGTTCTTCCAGCCGGCCGGAGGACATCCTTCTTATAGAGGTGAGAATTTCTACACACATATTTTCTATGGGTGCTTCGTGCTTCGTTCAAAACCTTTAACTTAGGCTATATTTTATAGGCGGAGGCGGGAGAAGCGGCTCTCTTGGACAAATTAAAAGTGGAGGATTCAGTTTTAAAGGGATCTGCCACTAAGCAGAAGGAGCTATCTTCTGAGGATACTCATTTTCGCGACGCTGGGTCCGTAAAGGACGTTTTGATGGCCATGAGGCAGCAAATTCTCCACAAACTCCTAAGGGGAGGAAGAGGCCACTTATCAACTATATTGGCTTCTGCACCTTTGGTAAGGGATGTTCTCACATTCCTTTTATTTCTAAACTTGGTGTATTTTTCTGAGCCGTCTTGTTATTGCAGTAGGATCCATCGGGCGGATCGACAATCTTTGCCAAGAAGATTTGGCAAAGATGGAAATGAATAGAGGCGTATTGCCCGTTAAGCTCTAGGGTGGCGGCCTTAGAAGAGAAGGAGAAAAGCATCTTGACGCTTATCCGTGCCCTTGAAGCAAGATAAAACCGGCGTACGCGGCAAATTTGGGTCGCTATGGAAAAGGAGAAGGTTGATTTAGCTACCAATTATCCTGCTTCTAAAGGTTCTCTTCTTACTGAGGAGAATATCAAAGAGTTACAAAATCTAATCCAAAGCAGTTTGAAGAAGGAACTCAATCTACTCGAATGAATGGCCAGCTTCGATGGGACCTAAAGATGAAGGCTAATGAAATTTACGCCGTTCAAGAGTTGGCGGAAATAAAGGGGCGCGACACACTCAAGGAAGACTTGGCTTCCCAGCAGAAACTCCCTAAATCCGACTCGCAAGAAATTAAGGATTTAATAGAACGAGCGGATAAATTAGAGAAGGAGGTTGCGCGGCTTAGGGCGAAAGTTAAAGATGGAGCCACTCGTATATATTCCGTGGTGCAACAAGTGGGCCACCATATTCCTCCTACGGAAGTTTTGTCTATGGGGCTGGCTGGAGTTTTGAAGAAATTTACGGAGCTCAAAGAGCAACAAGTTATCAAGACCCCAGAGGCTCCCGTCCCCGCCCCCTTGGAGCCTTCTACCCAAGTTCCTTCAGAAGCAGGTGGCTGCCTGAGGGTCCTAGTTCTTAGGGTGTTTTCTTTTACGAACGTTCTTGTAAATTCTCAATCACTTGGAATGTAACTTCTATTCATATGAATGAAATGCAAACCTTTATTTTGGTGAAGGTTTATTTCTGAGTGATGGTTGTCTTTTAACCATGTAAGAAATTCGTTTGAGAAGTCCTTCGCGAACTTCTTCATTCTTCCTTTGGCTTGTAAGCTTCGTAAGGACTCCTTAGTCCAATCATGGGACTTTGTTGAGTGAGGTACTCGCCTTCATGAATGAGATTGTTGCCTCATATTTCGATCGGGATTTTTGTCCCTTGTTTTTTAATAAGAGTTGTCGTTTATCTTTATTGGATAATTCCGACTCATCTTCCAAGAATGGGAATTTCACCGCATTTTAGTAGAATGGGAATTTCACCGCATTTTAGTAGAATGGGAATTTCACCGCATTTTAGTAGAGAATGGAAAAGACTTGAGCTTTACTCTATGAAATTTAAGAGACAGCTACAGAACTCATTGATAGTAGCGCCATAAGTGTTCAGCATGGAATGGGCGCGAAGCGCTTTTTCCGTCCATATTTACTAGATAATAGGCTGAGACAATTCGTTACCGCGACTTATCGGCAAGGGCCTTCCCGGTTAGGAGTTAGCTTCCCGTTGCTCTTTTTATTTCCTTGGAATTCATTTTCTCAGACGGGACGGATCACCGACTTCGGAAGAAAGACTCTTTCACCCTTGTGCCAGAGAACCTTTTGACTCTTTGGCGATAGATACGCCTTTTACTTCCATTTGCTCTTCGTTCTTCGAGTAGATCTAATTCATTTCGGAGATTTTTTCTCATTCTTCTAATGAGAGAATTTCACGTATTCGCAAGGTAGGCATTCCTATTTACAGGGGATGGCAACCGGCCCCTACAAGTAAGAGAAAATGGGCTTTCCCCGGGAGTTCTCTTGCGGTTGTCCCCAGAGGGCCCAAAGGGCGCTCGAATTTCTTCCACCCAATTGGTTCCATTTTTTGACACTCGGGTTTTTGAGTTAAGGTGCGGTTTGTCACCTCTACCTCGGCCGTTGGCTTCGAGGATGTGTCCGCGGAGGTCAACTCGGGACTCGATTCGAGCTCTGAACGAAACTCTTGAAAGCTTGATTTATCAAGCATGCACGACCATTATCAGATGAAGGCGCTTAATTTGAATTCCGATCAGCGGATAACCGCTCTCCATAGAATCCCACGACAAGCTTTCTCCGTGATCTTGGCTAAGGGGCTCAACTTCCACCCATTTGGTGAAGTAATCGAGATAAGCGACTATCGAAACTTCATTTCGAAGTAGGAAATGGTCCTAAAAGATCAACTCCCAAATGGCAAATACGGTCGCGTCGAGCAATTGGCGTAAGTGAATGCGGTCGCCTCTCGAATCTTGGAATGCCGGCGGGGCATCGCATTTCCTCGAAGCGAACACTATTGCATCTTGAGTTATCGTTGGCCAAGAATAACCAATGCGTAAGACTTTGTAACTCGTGGCTTTGCCTCCTATGTGACCACCACCGATACCCTCATGGATTTCTTGAAGGATATAGGCCACATGGGATGTAAGCATCGCAAGAAAGGTTGCGTGTAAGATCTTTTGTATAAGCTTTAGTTGATGATGATGGTGTATCATGGCTGGATTTGTAAGCGATCCGTCGCTGCCTCTACTTTGTTGGCGCGGGCCCACCTTTGTAGGTAATTTCTTATGGGATCCATCCAACTTGGCTCTTCGGCCGCACTTTTGCACCTCTCCTTCCAATCACGATAGTTTTCGTAGGAAGGTACCGCAGGTTAAGAGGACTCCATCCACAGTTTGGTGTTGTGGCCTTTTTTAGGCAGGCGTCCTACTTTCGTTTTAAGGCTTCGGCAAATTTTTTCGATCCGGAAATAGACGAAGTATGATACTATTTTCCTTACTATTGCTTGGTACTTGACCATGTTCTCTTCTTTTGCTTCGAAGCTACCTAAGGTGTGGTTCACGACTAGTTGCGAATCGGAATACACATGCAGTAATCAATTCGGACTAAGCAGCGTAATCCCCGCAATGAGAGCCTTCATATTCGGCCCTACATTGTTAGTCGCCTGAATTGAAACTTGAGCAAGCCATTTTCCATTTAGAAGAATAAAGGATGAAACCTCGCCTCACCTTTCTTGATTCTTTGATCCATCAACGATATAAGGACCAATAGACGCTAAGGCACTCTTTTTGGATTACAATGGTGAGAGTTAGCCTCATTTGCGGGTGAAAAGTTACCTATGATAGAAATGCCAAGATACTTGGGCCTTGATAAGCCTTTCGGGGTTTATAGGTGAGATCGAACTCGCCCTAATTCTATTACCCACTTGGCTGAAGCGTCCGGAATTTTCCTACATGAAGAACTTGTTTTAGCGTATGACGGGCCAATATCATGATCCCGCTGGGCTTGAAAATATTGTCTCGATCTTCTTGCATGATGTAAGAGCAAAGACCAATTTTTCAAGTGACGTATATCTTGATTCCGTGATCAAGTTGATTTACTTGCAGTAGTAGGCGGCTTTGAACTCGTTATCTTCCCTTAAAAGAACTGCGTATGGGCAACGCTGGCCAGTAGATGTATTCTTCCCACTAAGTAGCGGCTTAGCTAGTAGCCGAGGCGATCGAGATAATCTTTAAGCCCTTTGAAAGGCTTTTTCTCTACATTCTTCCGTAATCCATTTTTGGCCTTTCGCGGGGCTTGAAAGAGTGGGAGATTTTTCTCTCCCTTTGGAAATGAATCGCTAAGCCGCAAGTTGCCATTCGCTCTTTAAGACTTTTGGAAGCGAACATGTCAAGAATAGCTTTGATCTTTTCTCGATTTGCTTCTATGCCTCTTGTGTCAAGATGCATCCCAAGAACTTCATCGACACCAAGGAACATTTATTCGGGTTTAACCGCTGTAGCGTAACTCGAGGTGATCAAAAGCCTCTCGTAAGTGATAGGTGCTTGGCTTTTGACCTTCACCAAGATATCATCCACATAGGCTTCAACATTTCGCCAATTTGGTCTCTCGGAGACGGTATTTATGAGCCTCCGGAAGGGCCCCATTTTTAGACCGAATCTTATAGCGTGAAGTTCCCTGCCATAATGAAAGACGCTTTTTTCTTCGTGCTTTGGCCATTGGATTTGGTTGTAGCCCGAGAGAAGGCATCTAAGAAACTTAGCATTTCTACGCCGTCAGAGTCAACCAAACTATCAATCATGGTAAGGGGAAAGAATCTTTCTACAAGCTTGCTTTTAAGTCCAGGTAATCAACGCACATCCTCCATTTTTCGGATGGCTTTTTACTAGAACCACATTAGCCAACCAACTGGTAATGCACTCTCCGGATAAACTTAGCCTTCGTGAGGTTTGATACTTCTTCCTCCATGCCTTCTGCTTCTTTGAATTTCTCCTTTTTCTCGCTTAGAGGTTTAACGATTGATCGATATTGAGGCGGTGCCGATGATATTTCTTTTTACGCCCGACATATCTTCAAGACTAAGCGAAGAGGTGAATTGGCTTCCAAGTACTCTCGTGAGATCCTCCTCTCTCTCAAATGCACCCCAAATCACGTCGCGATACCCTGTCTGACCGTGTCTGGAATTTGTTAGCAATTCTTCAACAGCGGTGTAGGTCAAGCTCTTCATTTCTCCGTTAGGCCGTTCTGGCATTCTAAGCGTAGTGGCTTCAAACCTTTGTCTTGCCGCTATTGAGGGCTTTTCCTTTGAGGGTTGAGACATAACATTCTTGCGCCGAGATTGATCTCCTCTCACTTCTCCACTACCACTCTCGACGAACTTGAGGAGAAGGTGATAAGTAGAGATTACGGCTTTCAAAGCGCCGTTGAGGGTTGGCTCGCCAAGGATTACGTTGTAACTTGGCCTAGGCTACACCAAGAAGTTGGTTGTCATTTGTTGATGATCTTGGCGAGTTCCCTCACCAGTAATTGGCAAGGAGACCATTCCTTCTACGTACTACCCTCCGGAGAATCTACCAAGGATGACTTTGCAGAGCAAGTCATCCGTGTCATATCTCATTCTTTCAAAGCACTCCAAAAGAGGATATCAAACCTGAACTCCCACCGCTATCGTAACTCTTTTCATCAGGAAATGGAAACTTTGATAGCTGACAACCAACGCTGCCATCATGAGGTGGCGAACTCAGCGTCGCCATTGTCATAAAGATGATTGGAGAGGTCGAGATCGTCTCCGGTGTTTCTATTTCTAGCGTGGTTCCCCATTCGCGTAACTTTTCCGAAGGCTGAACTTTCACCACCGCGGGACCACCAATGATAATTCCCACCATTTCTCCTTTTTCTTCTTCGCCAGTTGTGAACTCGTGTTCCCCTTGAATCTCAAGGTTGATGTCGCTCCAATTGTCCTTTTCGAGCGATCTTCTTCTATTGCGTTAAATCAAGTGGGTACACTTTTCCTCAGACACGGATTGATGAAGCCGGCAATACTTCTTGCTATTCTTTTTGCCGTTCGCATTTCTTACTTGACTCCGGCCACGCCGAAGCTTTTGTTCTTTGATTTGCATATGGATATGGCTTCTGTTTTGATTCAGCCGCATGGTGGATCATATCGACAATTTTCCTTCCTTTCAAGGTTCTACGGGTCAGCATGTTGTTGGGAGCGTGTTGAGGTTTCCGGGCCTCTCGCTTGTACTTTTGTTATCCCAATGCGATCCTTTTCCTTTCGCGGCATCACGGCCTTCACGTTGTGGTAGGTTTTCCTTACGGGTATCCACAGTTACGTCTAGCCTCCTGCTTCCCAACCCATGTAAATTTCCCTCGGAATCGATATATTTTTGAAGTGGATCATAAGATGGAATGGTTTTGGTGGATCTAGTGTGGAAAAACGGAAGGGATTCTAATAATCCTTCCATCAAAAGTCCACGACCATCCACGGAGGAGGTCCGCAACATTTATCTCGCTCCTATGCGGCTTAAATAGGCTGAGCGCTTTCTCCCCCCTCACGCTTAATGCGCGGCAGGGTAGGCGGGTTTTCTTTTGCTTTGAAGTAATCGTGCAAAATAGGCTAGAAAGCGATCTGCTAAAATTTGAAAAGAAGTAAATTGCTAGATAGAGGGTCAAACCATGTCTTGCGCTTTTCCCTCTAAGGTGGCGGGAAAAGCTTCCTACATTACGCTGAAGGCTCAGTGATTCCAGGTGAGGAAGCATCTTCGTAAACGACTTCAAAGCGCCGGATCGATTTGCCAGGCCTTCGGACGCCGTCATAGCGGTCCAAGCTATCGGGGAACTTACTCTCCCAATATTTCTTTGTAAAAAGGCGAACACATCGAGAATGTATGCCGTTGGATCTCTGTTTTCTCGAGAGAAGTCCCGCTGAGTCCTTCTATCAACTGTTTGAGCAGATGGACTATTAGATTCCGTCCTAAATCGCTTCGGTTCTTGTGGTGGCCTCACCTGCAAGGCCGAGCGGAGGGGTTCTGAACTAGCGGAAAAGGCGGTCCTTTCTTTCCTCTCGTTATGGGTGCGGGTTCTCATCCTCCCTCTACTTTCAGAATTATCCAGTGGGTCCGTTGGTATGTTTGGCGTTGGAACTTGTGTGGGAGGAGGCGGAGGATGGGTCAAAGTATGAACAGCCCGAGTCAACCGCTCCAATTGTTGCTGTATGTTAAGGTAAAACTCTGGAACAGATTCTTGGGGTTGGACGGAAGGATTTTCCTGGGGTAAGATGGCGGATTATCTAACCTGGATTTTCTCACCTTGGACCTCGCCAGTCCTTCGGGATTACCTCAGGGCTCCCTCGTTCTTGGATTCGTTTGATCTTCCGCCGGTAGTGGTCATTTGGCTTTTCGTAAGAGTCCCCCTGGGCCGCTAAACCGTATTGATGCCAAAAATTGGTCCATATGCGCTTTGGCCGTTGCCTGCGATCTCTCGCCACCTCGACTCCGGTTAAAATTTATAGTTGGTGTGGGACGCTTACTTACGCTTCTGAGCGAGTGCGGAGAGCATCATGAAAACTCCGCTCGGAATTACCCATTAGCGAACCTGTAAAAAGTAGAGGGTAGTGATCGAAATTGGGCCTCTCTGCCCGGATTCAGCTCCGATGCTTAAGTCAGAAAACCTGAATAAAGAGTCTTGGGTTTAAGTAATTCTCTGTGTGATGAGTTTTTCGGGGTCCCTTTTCTTCTATTAGCGCTCTCCTTTTATAGCACCTTAGAGGCGGTTCAGGAAAGGCGGTGAGTTAGGTAAATATCTCTTAAGGCGGTAGGAAAATATCTACTACCGCCTAGATACGCCACGATGGGTAAACGGGATAAATATCCTGTAGCAAGTGGATAAGTGCCTTTGATAAGGCTTTACTCACCGAGAAGGCGTTAGATATTTCTCTATCTCTCTCTCTACCTCACTTTTGAAGGTTGTCCAGCCAATTACAATCACTTTGTTGCGCAGATTAGATATGTTCGCCGACGAATTGTGCAAAGATGGTGATATTGCCATGTGGCCAAAGGAACAAGTGGTCCTTTGGGTTAATTATGACCTGCTCACCAAATATATCCGTAACATATATATATATATATATATATATATATATATATATATGGGTGAAAATGGTAGGACACATGGCTCTCATCCGAACACCCATAGTCCACTTGTCAAGATCATATGATCTCCCACATGCTGATCGAAACTCCTCTCAACCCATTCCAAAGTCCGGATAGCTTGTCCGTTCTATGGCGTCAGGCAATTTATCCATTTTACGGTTCCAGAACAGTCCACCCGTTCTACAGTATCAGACAGACCACCCATTCTATGGCAAGAGACCTTATGACCATTGTTCAGTCTCATGCAGTCTAATCATTCCCCGGTTTAATTCAATATACACTTGTTCTTCAGTCCAAAGCGATTCATCAGATCCCTTAAGCCTGAATAGTTGGTTGATTCTTCGACTTAAGGCGAGTCTTTCACTCTTCAACCTAAAAAAGTCTACACTTACTCTTCGACTCAGACGTTCTAGAAGAACTACAACTATCGCCAACTTGGCTCCATCTAGTTGCTTAGCTAGCGTCAAGCTGGATGCTTAGCTAGAGCCAACATGGCAAACATGTTAAAAATATGGAAGAATTCTAAGCTTGTGCTTCAAGCTTCCGAAACCTATAAAAGGCAACAAACGGAGCTCATTTAGGACATTCAAATCTCCAGACATTGAAACTCTGGCTCTTCGGATACTCAAGTTCCTCCCCCCATTTTCTTTTCATGATGATCATAGTTAAATTTCTCTCCCGTGGTTTTTCCCCATTTCTGAGGCTTTTTCACTTAAATCCATCTTTATTTGTTCTATATAAATGATTTTCCTCTGATCTAGCCATACAAATTAAATAAATTCAATTTTCTCATGATTTTGCATCAACAGATATATATTATCCATCTGCTCCGCTTCAAGAGAACACTGATGTCTAGGACCTTCTCCGAGAACCCATGAAATCCAGTGCGTCGGATTCAGTGATCCCTCCGATGGATCCCCACGGCGCTCTCTTCCTCGTCCTCGGCTACCTCCGTCTGCGGGAGCTGCTAGCTTTCCAGAGCGTCTGCAGTTTGTTCCGCGACGCCATCGCCGAAGACCACTTGCTATGGATGCGCATCACCGTCGAGCCACCGCTCAGCGGGAGGCTCACCGACGATATCCTTTTGAAGCTTACCTCCAAATATGGTGGCGCCCTGAAGTCCTTGGCCCTCTTGGATTGCCGGAAAATCACCGATGCTGGCCTCCTCCAGGTCGTCGAACGGAACCCCACCATCACCGAGGTCTGTTTATCATGCCGGTTCTTGATGATTTTATTGAGTTTTATCATTTTATTTTATTTTATTGTTCAGGATTATGATTATTAGGGATTCGGACTAAAATCATTGATGTTTTTGTTGGAGTTGATCTGAATTCTTTACGAAAGGCATATACAAGATAAACTACCTAGCTAGTGCAACCCAGTAACTCTTTTCTTTCTGAGAAGGAGGCTCTTCATTTTAGGAGGACCATTTGTGGAACAAATTGGACCTTTTTGCTCGGTGGTCAGAAAAATCAAGTCTTTCTTGCATTTGTATGTGTAAAATCAATATTTTTAGGGTGGGTATAGGAAAAGTTCCATTCAGGGATCAGGCTTTCTTCATTCAACCAAAACACAATTTCTGTTTTGTTCTTCTTTCATGTATCTTCTTTTAACTCAAATATAACCTTTGAAGAGGGGGACATTTTGTTATCCCTTCAATTGCTTTTAAAATATGGAAAAACATTTTTCTTTCTTGTATCCTTTATGTGTGTTGCAAGTTTCAACTGTGCAAATTATCCTAGGAAAACAGAAAAGAAAGAGCTTTACTTATAGGACTTATATGGGAAGAAAACAAAAATGCACGTTCTATGAAAAATGAGGCATAGGCTAATTTTTCACTTGATTTCTATTTTGATTTATGAAATCTACCATGCTTGAATCTGGTTGGTCTACTGCTCACATGACCTTCGGGCTTGTCAAGTGCAAATTGCATACTATATTTTTTATCCTCATCTCACTTAGAAACTCAAAGTAATCCTCCTCCAGGTAAAACTATAAAGATGTTTCAATAGTAGAATGTCTAACATTAGAGGTAAACTATACTTTTCTTTAAAGGTTTTTGAGACTTTAGGCTGTATATTTCTAGGCATGTGGTCGTCACCTACAAATTGTTGGAAATGAAGTGACTAGGCCCAAGGCCGAACCCACTTCACTTCATAATCTCATAAACCAGCCATATCTCGCCCTTTCTCAATTTTCACTCTGCCATCTAAATACACATACAACCATTGGTCCAATAGGAAGAAAATAAATTATTACCGTTGGATCAGCTTCTTATAAAGCTTGCTTTATCTCATCCTCAACTGTAACATAGAGCTACTGATTTCTTGATCTTCATCTCCACTGACAGAGCTGTTGATTTCTTGATTTTTCATCTCAAAAAAATAGAAGCCTCTCGTTCTCTTATTTCTTTGATTGTTGAGCTTTTGCTCTCTGATTCTCTTTTTTTTCTTCTGCATCATTGTCATCACTATCATTTCTTGAGTTCTTGGTTGATACTTGGGTTGCTCCTGAGACATGCTATGGGAGGAGGTTGTCTACATTGAGAGTTAGGAGTACCCTATTGGCTGGAGTGGTCGCCGGAATCCTTGCACGAAGGAGGTGAAATCGGTTTTTAGGGCAGTGCTTTGCATGCCCTACCCGGACTTGACAATTCTAAACCTTGCATGATTTAATCTTATAAGATTCTGCTAGATTACATGTTAATTACTTTTTAATCACTGCTGATTGTGTGTTAGTTACTGAAATTTTCCAACACAAATTTCATGTAACAGATCTAAGAGTAAGATTCTTGTTTAATATCACAGCAATATTATTCCTGCCAAATTCATTTGTCAATTTGATTCTTTTATATTCTTTTGCCCGCAGCTTTATATATTAGGCAGCACTTATTTGACTGCGGATGGTGTAGTGAGAGTAGTACAGCGGCTCACTGAGTGTAAAGGCAAACTGAAGCGCCTCCGTCTCCGTGGCCTCTGCAACATATCAAAAGATCACCTTGACAGGCTAAACTATTTTCTTGGCACAAATGATCATCCTCAATGTTCAAAGTCATCTATCTATAACTACTGGAAGTCTCTCCCATTTGATGACAATGATGATCGCCCACTTGATTTAGATATCTGTCCCAAGTGCAACAATGCAAGGTTGGTGTTCGATTGTACAAGAGACAACTGCAGGTTGGTGATTTTTGCTAGCAACCTGTTGAACTTTAAGTTCAATGCTGTTCTTTATTCTACTTTTTTAAATACATGTTCTTTCATTGTTGGTTTTCATACCCACTTTTCATGATTATACCTCATTTCAAAATTCTGATGTTCTCATGATGTAAACCATGTTAGTAAATCTGAAACCTTTCTCTATGCACACCGGTCTGTTTCACATTGTGATAGAGCAAAAAAGGTGTTTAAGTTGTAAAAAGTGCATCTAAATATCTAATGACTAGTTTTTGCTATTTTTGCTTTCATCTTTATCATCATGCTCTATTGTTCTGTCCCTCTTTTATTTTTAATAAACTTTAATTTTAAAATCCCTTCTTTCCATCACATGTAAGGATACCAGTCCATACTTTTGCTCCTTTTCAATATGCTAACTGATGTATGGAGAAACACATGTCAATAAAGTATCGATGGTCCATGTGCAGAGGTTGTTTCTTCTGCATTCGAAGGTGTGAAGAGTGTGGTTGTTGCATCGATTTTGAAGAGCTCGGAGAGGAAACAATCTATAATCATCTCTTGTGTATTGATTGTTGGCTTCAACTTCCAAAATGCTGCGAGTGCAACCGGCCATACTGCAAAGGGCACATAAATTTCAATGGGGAATGCTCGTCGGCATTGTTTCTTTGTGATCAGTGCAGGGAGGATGATGAATCCCCGACAAATGATATCATGTAGGCAAAACCAAGAAAAGAAAATCGAATAGTTTCCTTGTTAGGATGTTAAGACTGATGTTTATGCTTGTGGTAGCAACCTAAACTGTTCTTCTGTTAAATTTGAACCTGCAAGCTGTTGGAGTCTTTTGACAGCTTCACTGTTAACCATGGCCTGTCTGACTGTAAATTTGGAGTTGCAGACCTATCTATTGTAAATAATCTGAACTTGGTTTACCTCTATATGAATGATCAATGTGCTCTTATAAACTTTCCAATCAATCTCTACTGAAGTTTGTAAATTTACAGAAAAAAATATCATATTTTCACTAAATTCTAGTTAGTGAAAATTACCAAAATAACTCTCATGTTGAGTGTTTTTTTTTTCCCCTGTGGATACAAACTCAAATTCTAGAATTTTTATTCTAACCCCAACCAAATATTAAATCTCATTAATAACATTACATGACATACATGTTCAGATACCTGGCTCAAACTGAAAATCCAAGTTTAAAACAGCACAAGAAACATCCCAATCTCAATGGATGATGATGATGATTCACATATAATAAATACCAAAGCCAATCTGCTATATAAGTAGACCAATAATAAAATACTGAAAACTAAGAGTGAGTTGCTGGAGATGGTGCTGGGGCTGCTGGCCGAGGAGCAGGAGTAACATTAACACTGGGATCGGAGAATATGCGAGCAGAGATCACCACATTAGCAGCATCAGTTGTGTGGTAACCATCCCAGAATACATAGTCTTTTCGGTTTTGGCAAAGTCTGGTGTTTGGCAGGCAAAGTCCCCCAAGTGTGTTGTCCACATTGCAACATGAAGTGTTGGAAATCTTGAAACCTGGAAATTATTAAGAGAAACCAGGTGTGAAGTGGTACTAAATTTAATTTAGTACAAGTAAACAAATTAACATGATAGTTAATTAATTACCATAGGTTTGTGGGTTGTTGATAAGATCTAGGACAATGGAATAAGAGTCTGCGAAGGCCATTCGGGCACCAGGGAGCTTAGAGTTGAGAGAGACGAGAAGCTTATGGACGCGGTCGTTGAAGAGCTGGGCATAGCTATTGACGAGCTTCAAGCATTGTCCATCCCTGGATTTCACTCTCTGTGAAGGTATGCAACCCAGAGGTCCTAACCCATGGAACACAATCTTCCTAGCTCCCAGATGGTACAGGCTCTTTGGTTACAATGCAAATACTCAAGTCATTAATTTGCTTTTATTCTTTAACATTTTTAAATATATAATATATATATATACACCCAAGAAGAATAATAATAATTAGATTGTACCCTGAATTGTCCCTCCAAAGTGGAGATCAAGAGGTCGAGATAATCATCGTGGGTTAATTGGCTATCTGCTAAGAAGGGTTGCAAGTAGTTGTTAACATAATCGTTGCTTCCTGTGGAACAAAGAGAATAATGCATTAATTACGTACCTTCATTGTATATACTTGCGAAACTTAAAATTTTCATTGCTTTATATATCTTTATATATAAAACACAATTTTTTTTTTTTATAAATTGTGAAAAACATGAAGATTTCATTAGTACCAAAAATTTAGATTACACGAAAAAAAATCATTTAAGAGGAAAACACATAACATATGATCATCCATGCATACCAAGTCCAATGAAGTAAACAGCCTGATTGGTGAGTTGCTCAGCAGCCTTGTTTCCGATTTTGGAAGAAATTGCAATCTTAGTCTTCTCAAAACAAGTGATCTGATCATCAAAAGAAAGCTTCTGGAGCTGCAGCAAATTAATCATGCAAAGAAAACCATTCAAATTAATAGTCCCAAATATATATTTCATATAAGAACTCAAATAATGAAGAAGGAGATATATATGATCAAGAATAATCAAAGAAGAATGAATTCATACAAAGTAAGCTCCAGTCTCATTAAGAATCCCTGCTCCTCCTGATGCATAGTTGATTCCATGAAGGATAGCATCATCACTCATTGAAAGAGAAAGATAAGGTGGTGGAGATTCAATACCAAGTTTAGCAGCTGCATAAACCAAAATTAAACAAATTATAATATATATATATCATGCATTCATTATATCAGAGAGAACAAAAGCAAAGATATCGAAGAATCTCCAAACATGTATACGATAAAGATTTCATAAAGTTATATGTAAATATGAAAAAACGGAAAAACAAGGAGAGATCAGAGAGACAGAGATCAGGAGTTCAACTTACATATAATGTCTCCTATTGTTCTGCCATTAGTGAACCTCCCAGTTGGTTTTCCACCTTCATAGTCAACACCATACCAAAGATAGTTAGACTTTGCAAGAGTATAAGGGAGGTAGTTGTTATTCCCCACATCTGTCAGTGAATCTCCAAACACAAAGGTGACTGGCTTCTCTTCAGCCAATATGAAGTTTGGCTTGTGAATTGTGGCAGTGGAGGTGGTGGAGATGTTGAGAATCATGAGAATGATCATGATAATGAACTCATGTTTCATGGCCATTACTACTACAATTGTTAATTTGTATAGAGCTTGTGTTTGAAGATTAATGCAGGGTTTGTCATGGTGGTTTTTATATATATATATATATGGATAAAGAAAGAAAGATGGAGTGGTGTGGTGTTGGTGGTGAGAAGTCATGCCTATTTGTTGAAGTTTCTTTCTTCTTGGTGATTTGGGAGATGTAGTTTGGACTGAGGGAGAGATGGTGGTTGTGGTGGTTGATGAAATTTATCATGCATGGTTGTTTATCTAATTTACTATAGCAAACTGAGTAACATGTCTTCCAAGTAGAAACTTTGTGGGTGAAATTAATAATCCAAAATAATCCAAACAGTCAATGTTGCATGTTTTCAATTTTCTTAACAACTTTTATTTACATTTTATATTTTTCAATCAACTTTGTTATATAAATTATGGGGTAAATTTTTATTTACACACCTCAACTTTGTTGTTTTGGCACTTTGGCACCTCAACTTTTTTAAGTATGTAACATGCCCTCAAACTTTTTTTATGTGGCAAAAAGGCACTTTTATGAAATTTCGTTAACAGACGTTTGTTAAATGAATCCACGTGATCGCTGGTGATGTGTTTTAACTGAATAACACATTTCTTACTGGGTCATTGTTTCTTCATCTCCACGTCATCAAAACTCTCAAGGTATAATTACGTTTTTCATCTCCTCCAACCCATAAAACATCTTCTTCTTCTGGAACACCGACCCGTTGCCGCCCTTGGAACTCATCGTCATGTTCTCTTGCTGCGCCTCTGTGTTCACCACCATCCTCCGAACAACCGCGTGGTTCTTCTCCACTCTCATGTTCGTCCTCGACTTGCTCTCCATCGCCCTTGCACCATCACGTGGCTCTTGAACTTCAGTCGGTGCCCGACGCTTGTTGTCAAATTCCCCTTCGAAGAGCTCACCCACCCGGCGAACCTCACGATCATCTGCCTGCCCGCCTCCGACTTGCCGCCTTTCTTTCTCCAGTACTGTATCAACGCTCTTTCCACGCTGTCCGACCACGCGTCCAGCCAAAGATGCAGGTTCGCTAGGACACGCCAGTGAGGCTGCGCGTCGGAACGATAGTTAGCTAGCTAGTAGCTATTCAGGAAGTACGCCGGTGAGTCCAGAGTATATCGAGAGAGAGAGAGAGAGAGAGAGAGAGAGAGAGAGAGAGAGAGAGAGAAGAGTGTTGCCCAACAAGCTTGCATGGTGGACATGAAGCTGAAGCTCCTTGAGAGTGTCCATGAGCCTCGTCGTTGGGTGGTTCACGTTCTCCGACTTCACTCTGATTATGGCCTCCCTGGAGCCAACGACTCTAACCTCCATCCCCATTGTGCTACCCTTCACCATTGTAGAATCAGAGATGGTGGTGCTTGTCGTTGCACCACTAGACTTGTCAAGCTTTTCTTTGCTTTCTTAGCCTCCGTCTCGAGCTCCTCCACTCCAGCTTTGAGCTAGCTCCTTGATGTATGACACGGCGGCGAGCAGCGACGCCTTGTCCATCCGTGAGACATTGGGCACCACCGAGCGGAGAGCTTAGAACCGGTGGTTTAACTTCTCTCGCATCTGTCTCTCAGCTTCCACATGGTTCATTGGGGTTTTCACGCCCGATGCCTAGTTTTCTCCCTCGCTTCTTCCCCTGTCGGCGGCCGGTCATCAACCCCCCGTCGGAATCCGAATGGTCGGAGTCCATGGAGGAGGAAAGCCCAGTCATGCTCTCCTTCTTTAACGAAGGACTTGTGGAGATCGCTTTGGCTTCACCTGGTGAAACCAGAGTAGCTTTGGCTTGCTGCACGAGAGCCCAGTTCTCAGGGATCAACTCCGGTGACCCGAGCTCGAGCACGCCTGCGGCCGTGGGGATTCAGACTAGCGTCTCATTGCCTTGCAACTGAGCTTCTCTCTTCAACTCCGGTGTTAAAGCTCTTCTGGAATAGCTTTGAGAGATCAAAACCGTGAGTATGACGCCAAAGACCGGAGATAGCGAGGACGAAGATAGGGAACGTCGGCGATCAAAGAATTATAAAGAGAGAGAGATGAATAAAACCCCATGCCTTAAATCTCTGTTATTCCATGAAAACACATCACGCGCCATCACGTGGCTTCATTAAACAAACATCCGTTAACCAAATTTCACAGAAGTGCCTTTTTGCCACATAAAAAAAGTTTGAGCGTAAGTTACATACTTAAAAAAGTTGAAGTGCCAAAGTGCCAAAACAACAAAATTGAGGTGTGTAAAAAAAAATTTACCCTAAATTATGTTATACCTAAGTTAAAAGCTTTAGATCAAAGAATTAATGGAGTAGATCTAGATATGTATATATCCATATATATAAATATATTTGTTTACTGATATGATACTTGTATGTATATATATTCATACTAATACACTTTGGCATTAAAATGTTGTAAAATTATTATATAAAAAATTAATGTAAAGGAGCTTAGTAAAGGAGCTTATAGGTTGGTGAATTGGCAACGCCTATGTAGACCTAAAGAGCACGGTGGGTGGGGAATCATGAACCTGCGATGTTTCAACGCAGCTATGATTGGCAAGTGGTGGTGGAGGCTACTCAATGGATATGCTGGCATCTGCCTTAAAGTTATTCGGAACTCCTACATCAACCCCCATAAGAAACCATCGGGAAGGGCATCACTTTGTTGGAAAGGAATTGTGTCCCAATGGTATCCACTCCAACTGGGGATAGAGGTGCATCCTGGTAAGGGAGACACGATTAATTTCTGGAAAGATAGGTGGCTCAACGGAACTGCCCCCATCAATCTATCCGAAGCACTGGCACATCTGATCAGAGAACCGGATATCTCGATGCAAAAAGCCCGTCGGCAATGGCAGGACAACATCCCACTTCTCAAGGAGGGCCCCCTCACTCCTATAGAGGACAGAATATTTGCAGACATCCTCACAAAACTGGAGGCGTCCCCGCAAGATATTGCAGACGAGCGACAATGGTTGTGGGGCACATGTTTCTCCGTTAAATCCTTATATGAGTTCCTCGTCGATGGTGGCCTCCGATACCCTATACGACACGACTTCTGGGGTATAGCTTGCCCAACTAAGGTCAAGCTATTTGCATGGCTAGCCTTGGATAACAAACTGCTAACACTGGACAATCTAAGCAAAAGGGGATGGCAAGGGGATAGAACTCTATGCTACCTATGTAATGGGCACGAGGAAACGGTTGAACATCTTCTCATTACATGCTCAGAAACACGGAGAATCTGGGAACACTATTGCCCACTATTTGGGCTCACCTCGACTCCCCATAACATACAAGATTTATGGGGAGCAAGAGGAGGGAACCTTGGGACTCAGCTTCACAAAGAAGCCAGGGTAGGATGGAAGCTAGCAATCATGGCTATTACCTGGAGCATTTGGCTCGAAAGAAACCAAAGATGCTTTCGGGAAAAACAACGCGTTTTTTCCGGAATTATTCGTGGGATAGACTTTCTATTGCTTTCTTGGTTTGATGCAGCTAGAGCGGCTAAGAAGCAAAAGCTGGTGCCAATGGAGGCCATTGTCAAGCGAAGCCTTGCCCAATGCTTCAATGAAGAGGAAGAACCCAGGGTAGGGGGGATGATTTCGAGGAAGAAGATCCAGAAATCGGAGAAAATTCGGAGTAAGAAGCTACCCTTACTCTAGTGGGGTCATGCGGCGAAAAGAATGTAACATTTGGCCATGTATTGACCCCGTTTCTATAGTCAATATGTATCCGGCTATCATAGCCAATATCTTTTATAAATAAATGAATGTGGTTTATCCACTTTTTTCAAAAAAAATAATAATAATGTAAAATTATTTTTATACAAAAAAAAAAATCAAAGAAAACATATTCCGAAATTGTACATTTAGTTGAATTTTTAATTTAATTTCGAATTAGAATTTGAAACATTTTAATCATTTAGGAGATGGATTTTAATTTTTATATGGTTTTTATTTTTAAAAATAAAAAGCAATATTATCTAAATGGTTAACTTAATGAAAACTAATAACTAAATGCATGCCGCTACATAGTTTCAATTGCATTTACAAATTAACCACAACCTTTTCTTTACCCAAAAAAAGTTTTCAAAGTTCAAAATTTCTCATTTTATTTTTCAAATGAGACACATAGGAACAACCTGTCATGGATCCTCACCTTTTGTGTGAGTTTATTCTCTTAATTCTCATAAAAAACTTCATAATTAACTAGCCACCAATCACAATATTTCCCATTTTCTGATTTTTAATTTCTCTCTATTTCAACAACATTCAATCTCGAAATCAAGTCCTCCAACCTTTCTTTCATCCTTTTCTCATCTAAGCCGATTCTCGAAGAAATTGCCTGGAAATATGGGAAAGAAAATCACTATTATTAGTAATGTATCCACCAATATTTAAATTTTAAATATTTTTTTTAAAGGGTAAATCATGTTTATTAATAAAATAATATAGTTTATAAAGTACATAAATGGTGCCCCGAGGAACCCTAGTTGGTCTCGAGACTCACCCCTAAATTGCTACCATTCTTTAGCTAGCATTTTTCGGATCTAAGGTTGTGTCTTCGAAGTTATCTCTCCCAACAGTGTGTAAGTTTAAACATCTTTTATCATTTGTATATTATGTATGTCAGAGGGTTACCAGGAGTTCAAATCTCACTATATCCATAAATGTATAGACATTAAATTCACATAATCTCATATGTTCCGGAGATGTACTTTAAATTAAACAACTTAATTATCATAGAACTTATAAATATAATAAAATTGAAAAAAGCTAGAAGATTATGATTCATAAAATCTAGTCATGGTCAAGAAATTAATAGAGAGAAGATACCAAGTAATTAAGTGAACACTTGAGGTACTAACATTCATATTTAACTTATAAATTAAAAATTTATACAAAAATAGATTATTTCCAAACATAAGTTTTTCCTAATAATAACTCTATTTAAACACAAAAACTCCCTTTTTAATAATAACACTATTGTAAAAAGGCTTGAATATTATTGTATTTTAAACACTAAACATGCATACATTAATAAAAATAGAGAATTATTGTGAATGAAGTGTTTGGGAATTACTTGAGAGTGGATGATGAGCATACTCATGTCCTCCATATTGGAGAAGTTGGCATGGACAACCTCAGCACCCTCTTCTTCAAGGATGCACATAACCTCACCCAACTTGAAGCTCTTGTTCATTAATCTGATCATTATAACTATATCCATGCAAGCATCAAGGCATCTCACTTGGAATATTGTCACCTTTCCATTATTCATATAATTAGTCCTGTGTTTCTTTTGTAGTTCTAGTGTTTCAACTCTTTCCTTCAGCTTCTTAATGTATGTTGTGGCTTCATCCAAGAGTACTCCTTGTTGCCCTGATTCATTCTGCAAAAGATCAAGCAATAAACAACAACTGTTTGAGTCTTTGACATGTCAATATCTCACCGATACATGCATACATGACCAACCACATGGTATATATATATATATATATATATATATATATATATATATATATATATAGGATACTATACCTGGTGCTTATCACCGAAATCGATTCGTTTTCTACCACTGAGATTTTGAGCGAAATCCATACCTACGGAAATCTATCAAATACGCCTTGGTGTAATGGGATACGACCGCAAATAAACAAATGTTCCTACCGACCTTACCTTATCATGATTATATATATATATAGCCCTAAATACATACAGTATATATATACACAAACATGTACATCATATATATATATTGAGAAAGATGATTACTAACATGATATTGGGTGTTAGGAATGATAGAAGAGAGCTGGAAAAGAAGGTCCTTCATGAGTATCCTTCTGTTCTTCTCTATTATTTTCCTCTCCAGCTTCTCTGCTTTCCTGGCACGTCCACTATCATTACCACCCTCCATCTCTCTCTGATCTCTCAAGGGTTTAATTTCTCAAAGGGAAGAGCTCGAGAGTGCAATGGAAGGGAATTCAGTCTAGAAATGTATATATAGCCAACAGGCAACAATATGCAGCTTCGTAGGCATGTTCCTAAGCTTGACTCCACTACAGATGATCCGAATTCCCATGCAAGACACACATGAATGACTCAACCTCATGACTAGAGTATATATCATACCAATGTTGTTCATGCTTTAATTAACTCATGGAAGTGGGAAAAGGAATTAAAGTCATGTTTTCCGGCCGTGGCCCCATATATATGTATATATATAGTAATTCTTTATATATGAGTTTTCTATTTATTAATTTTCCACTAATGGAATCTAAAGAACTTTTTAGATTTTCCAAGCAATAATGTTAGATAATTACTTCCAAGATTACATTTTAATACCTTTTTTTTAAGATTTTAATTAATTAAATCAGTCTAATTACTTATAAGTAGAATAAAAATCAGATTAAAACTGAAAACTACTTGAATTAACTTGCAATAAATGTTATGCTATTAAAATTTGAGAGGTTTGAGAAAAAAAGAAAAAAGAAAAACGATGTCGTGGAAAAAGTGACGAAGAAACCAAGTCTTGGGGATTGTAACATGTGATAGTACTGTCTTAATTTTAAGGCTATTTTGCTGTTTTCATACATTAATATAAAAGAGATCATTATACCTACGAAACAGTTAGCTTGAGTTCTTGCGACAACTTTGTTTGATGTCTTCAAAAGAGACGTGGAGAGTCACTACACGGATCTTGACTTCTTGTCATTATAAATTTTTATTGATATTAATAGTTTCTGAAGGTTTCTTATTTCCAAAATAGCTCAAATTAAGATGGTAACGGTTTGTTTGATTAAGAGTCATTTGGAAGTCATGATGGTAGTGACCGAAGTAAGAAGTTCAAGTTCTATATACAGTATGTAATTTATAATGTATGTTTTGTTGAATATGCGCGAGAGTGGTTTTAAAGTTTGCACTTTTATATATTTTCAAAGATAAAATGTATTTTTATCCCTGAATTATAGTATATTATTTATTTTGGTTCCTATATTATTAAAATGTTCATTACGGTCCCTGGGGCTGACGTGGCAGCCACCTGGTATATGCTCTAAATACGGATATATTTTATGATGACGTGGCAGCTGATGTGGCGTGCTGACGTGGCACACACTACAAGAAAAATACCAATTAGAAACAACAAAATCCGTTTCTAATCCGTTTCTAAATTGGATTAGAAACGGATTAGAAACGAAAACTGTCCGTTTTTAAAAGGCCTGTTTCTAATTCATTAGAAACGAAATTTCAATTCCGTTTCTAAATTAGAAACGGATTAGAAATGGAATTAAATCCGTTTCTATTCCGTTTCTAATTTAGAAACGGATTTGAAACAGAATAAATCCGTTTCTAAATTTAGAAACGGAATGAATCAGTTTCTAATCCGTTTCCAAATTCTGCAACTGATAACGTTCGGTTTTAGAAACGGATTTAATTCCGTTTCTAAATGTAGAAACGGATTAGAAACGAAATATATTAAGTATGCTTTTAAATCCGTTTCTAATCTGTTTCTAGCGTTAAAAAAAATATAAAAAAATATATTTGAAATCCGTTTCTAATCTGTTTCTAAATCCCTGAAATTAAAAATAAAAATAAAAAAATAATATATTGATAATTCATACAAATTAACACCTGTTACAATAAATTTAGGGAACTAATAATGATTGCAACCGATAATATCATTAATTCATATATATAATAGATGTTCAAACAAGTCAGTTTAAAAACCAAAACACTAACAATCAACAATCAACTCACAAACTACAAGTCACCTAGGTGATCATCACTAAAAGGTTGCGAGTCTTGATTTGTGAACTGTGAGCGCAGCCTGGCCTCAAAATCTTTCATCATCATCTCCATCTGACGCGTCACTTGATTACGATAATCATCTCTATCTTCCGTCATCTCGTTCAGCCTCTGTTGAAGCTCCTTGTTATTATTTTCTAATTGTGTAAGCCTCGACTGTAGCTCCATAGATGATGCACCTGTAGAAGAGGAGAAGATGCTAAAATGAGTGAATTTAGTCATACAACACTTTGTACTATACTACAAGAAAGAAACATAAGGTAAACATAAGGTAAACACCAAATTTCAACTCACAGGTCATCTGTAGTTTGCAAAAACACCAAATTTCATAACATGGTAAACATAAGGTAAGGAGGCTGAACAAGTCAAAAATATTGTACTACACTACAAGAAAGAAACAACATTATACAATCCTAGTGGTGATTAAATCAACCCATCAACATCAAGATAAAGAGAAGCTTATTAATTAACAGCCACAAGTTTAGCACATAATTCTTCAGTTTCAATTTTGTGAACATGTATAGGATATGATGGTTCTTATCCTTTTGTCTTTGAGAGCAGATAAGAATCAACACATCATGTGAATCAAAGATGAATGGATTCTTCCTTAACTTTGCACTCAATTTTCATAAAATAGACAACCAAGGAGACCAATTAAATGGTAGAAACTTCAAATAGGATAAATAAATAAATGAACGCAAAAACAGTGAGGGATGCATGAGGAAACATGTTGTGATGGCCCACTAGCTCACAAAATAAAATATCAACCAGTGTCCCACAACATGTGAACTGAAGCATACAGATAAAAATTTCAATTAATGAATGAAGAAAATAGACAACCAAGGAGAGATGCATGGAGGAAAGGTAGAAAATTCAAATAGGAAACCAATTAACAGGGAAACATAATGAGAGATGCATGGAGGAATAATGTTGAGATAGTCAACTAGCTCACGCATTGAAATATCAAAAAAAGAGAAATTGTAATACTGATACATATAACATGGATGAAAGTTGAAATTAAAAAAAGTATCTTTTCATTGATATATCATGCATTTCTGCCATTCTTATACACAAAGATGCATCTGCATGTATATATTGAAAAATGTACACATAATTGAGGAGAGGAAAAAAAGAAAATTTGATAGAAATTAGGTATCCTTACATGTCATCCAAAAGATCAGGGTTGATATGAATAACCACGTCTCTAAATCACACATCACTAACTGAAATTGGATCTACATCATAATTTAAGCAATACAACTACCATAAACTTAAAGACTAATCTTTGAAAATCACATATATAATAAGCATGAACGATGACGTATTACATCGGTTACTTGATCAAAGTGTTTCTACGTACCTTTAGATGATGAGCCCGATGATTGGGGACAGAAAACGGATCTTTGAGAGCCAATTCCATAAATCCTACTTTTCTTTTCCCCTCCCACAGCTTCATAGAATAGAGCTACTTTGTCCACAATGGGAGGCTCCCCACCGGCTTCATGTGTTTGAGAAGCCTAATCCTCAAGCTGTAAATAACGATCCTGCAATGATCATTTTGTAAAAGGAAAATTATAGTTACGTGATTGAATTAAAAATCATACAGTGTAAAGGAAGTATAACTTAAATACACTGAATATAAGTATTTATTTATTTACCTGAATGGCCTCAGCTCTTGCATCAACGAGATCAGAGGTCCCCTTTTTTGTATGAGTCACTTTAAAAAGCTCAAATGGAAGAGGATCACGACCAAGCCTCTCTCGCTAAAATATATTAACACTTTGTATTAAGTTAAAATTAATGTTATATTAAATTAAGCTATTTGTAGAGACATTTATATAAATATAAAGGATTTACCAGTCTCTCTGCGTGGGATATGTGGAAAATGGAGCCTCCTGTGTGCCGGGATATACCAGATCCATGTCCTTCGGCCTCAGTAAGACGATTTGTTGTAGCTATCAAGCTTTGAGATTTAAATTCTGTTAGTGTAGAGGCACTAGTATTGGCAAGTATTTGACACAAGTCCAAGTCATACTTAATCCGGGTGCAACCATCATCATAAGAGGAGCGAATCAACTAGCAAGCTTTCGGTGCAACCCAAGATGTGAATTGACTACAACATGGCTTGGAGACTCCATTCTTGGAAGAACACATCATCCTTTCATTTGATTGATTTATCATGCAAATGATTGCATGCAAAATATTGAGAGTCGATTTGAAAATCGCATGCAAGCAACTACATTAGGAAGGAAGAGGATTGATGAGAGAGTGATTGAAGGCAAGAATGGAAGGAAGATTTGGCAACTAATATGTGATGAGGTGATTGATGCTAGCCAAATCTAGAAGACCATATTTGGATGATTGAAGAACAAATATGGTGAGACAAATGGAGCATGATAGGCCAAGTTGTGACCAAACTTGGAAGAGATTGGAGGAGCCTAATCAGCACTCAACCCTTGCATGAAGATGGAGGTTGATTGATGGGCGCTATGGTGGAGTGCCACCGAGAAGGGCCGAGTCTGCACGGAGAGGTGGATCGGCTAGTTGCGTGTCCGGGATCGGGAGGATCCGGCGTAGTAGACTCCTGGACTCAAACCGGTGAGGGTTGGAGGTGCGTCAAGTCGAAGAGGTGCAATGGATGCCTTTGTAGCCTTGGTCAAGTTCTCGGTCATGCAGAACTCATGTTACAACTAAAGTTGCAACATCTCGAATTGGAAGGAGTCTAATTGAAAGCCGCTGAGAATCCTCAAGGTGGAGGATGTCGTGGATGCGCGGAAGGCAAGGAGGACGTGTCTATATAAGACCGAGGACTCGATGGATTGGAGGTGAGCCGACTAGAGTAGTCCCTCCTGAGAAGGGTGATAGTGGTCATTGTCAATCAAGGAGTCAAGGTGCTTATGATAGAGTGAGAGAGTGAGTGAGACTCTTGTACTCCCTGCCTTCCCTACACCTTTAGTGGATTGTCTTCTCCTGCTTGGCCCCAGGGCGTAGGCTTGGTTAGCCGAACCTGTTACCAAACTTCTTTGTCTCCTCTTCTTGTATGTTTTGTCTTGATTGTGTGAGTGTGTATGTGAGAGCTTGTGTGATTTCTTGAGAGGAAAAATAGAGTTACAATTCACTACACAAATGTTCAACGAGACCAACAAGACATACCCACGGAGCAAGTTGCAACCGGTACTTTTCAAGTTATGACTGACAAGTTGCAAATGTAGTTATAACAAAGATACAAATGTATCTTAATAACAAGACAGAACTTTCAAATTCTTCAGAATTCCATGCTGCATTCCAATTTTGCCACACAGTGTCTGTTACATGTATGGTCTTATCTTCCCTTCTTCTTAAATGACACATCAACGCTCTATAACGTTCTGCAGCCTTGCGTTGCCATGCCACCTTGATAACAGATGATGACTCATCCCAGACAAAGTGTTTCTGTAGTTTAATATCATAAAAGAGTTAGTCCCAAGGTGGCAGTCAGACAAATACATTGATAGGAAGAAGGAGAACACTTGACCAATCCAAGACAATGACAGATAGATCAACATCCTCCCTTCATTTTTTTAGTTTAATCCAATTACTTGTTTCACATATATATATATAAGAACAGTAGATCGAGTAGTAATAATAATACAAAGTAGTAACTTAATTTGTTTTACCATAAAGAAAAAGAATGGTACAAAAATGCTACAAAAGGAAAAAGGGATATCGTTCTCGTTCTGGTTCTGAGACCTAAAAGACAAGAGTCCATAATATAATACCAAACATTCACAAAAAAATCCTTCTTTTTAGAGATCAACAACAACAACCCAAAAAAAAAAAAACGAAATATCATCCCAATCACCAGCTAGAAGGAAAAAATATTATATTAAACACAAATTGAATCCTCAAAACAGAGCAGCAGAGATCCAACCTCAAGAGATAGACATAACCGCTTTCCGGAGCTACAGGCGGAGCTGGGAATCAATCCAAATGCGTGGAAATCCGACGTGAACCAAGCCCTATTTCCCCTCTTTGCTTCGTTTCGATCTCATGAGAGAGATAAAGGTTGTCGGGTTGACGATGGAGAGAACGAGAAAGGAACAAAGACGAGAAAGATGCGTGCGAAGAGGAAATTAGGGTTGTTGTAACTTAGGGCATCTTTTTTTTTTTTTAATTTTAAAAGTTTAGAAACGGACTTGAAATCCGTTTCTAATATTAGAAACGGATTAGAACAGACTTATATATTTATATATTAATGAATTTACTACATCATTAAAAAAATACATTTTAATGAGATTAGAAACGGAATTATACTCCGTTTCTAAATAGAAACCGATTAGAAACGGAAATACATTCCGTTTCTAATATTAGAAACGGATATGAACTCCATTTCTAATATTAGAAAAGGATTAGAAACGGAATTATATATTTATAAATAATTATCTATTATATGGATTAATATTCATGTAATTAATTAAGTTGTTTTTATTTTATTTTGTTAAAACCATTTCAAAAATGTATTTGATAATCAATTATTATTATTATTATTGAAGTATTTAAGGCTTTTAATGAATTTACTACATCATTAAAAATCTAAATAAATTTTAATGAGGATTAGAAAAGGATTTGAAAGCCGTTTATAATATTAAAAGGGATCCGAAACGGATTTAAATTCCGTTTCTAATATTAGAAACGGATTAGAAACGGAATTATATATTTATAAATTATATGAATTCATATATTTATAAATAATTATATATTATATGGATTAATATTTATGTAATTAATTAAGTTGTTTTTATTTTATTTTGTCCAAACCATTTCAAAAATGTATTTGATAATCAATTATTATTATTATTATTGCAATATTTAAGATTTTTAATGAATTTACTACACCATTAAAAATATAAATAAATTTTAATGAGGATTAGAAACGGATTAGAAACGGAATTATATATTTATAAATTATATGAATTAATATATTTATAAATAATTATATATTATATGGATTAGAAACGGATTATAAATCCGTTTCTAATATTAAAAGAGATTAGAAACGGATTTTAAATCCGTTTCTAACTAGAAATGGATTAGAAACGGAAATAAAATCCGTTTCTAAATTTAAAACGGAATTTATTCTAATTTAGAAAAGGAACTTGAATCCGTTTCTAATCTGTTTCTATTCAGAAACAGAATGTGTCCGTTTTTCAGATTTTTAGATTTTTTTTTCATATTTTTTAGATTTTTTAGAATTTTTTTCATATTTTTTAATTTTTTCTGATTTTTTTCATATTTTTTAGATTTTTTTTCTATTTTTTCATATTTTTTATATTTTTTTCTGCCATGTGGCATGCCACGTCAGCATTAATTTAGTAACATATTCCAAAATTTTATTTATGTGCCATGTCAGCACGCCACGTCATCATAAAATATATCCGTATTTAAAGCGTATACCAGGTGGCTGCCACGTCGGCCCTAGGGACCGTAGTTGCCAGATCTATGAAAATATAGGGACCGTAATGAATATTTTAATAATACAGGGACCAAAAATGAACAATATACCATAATTCAGGGACCAAAAATGCATTTTTGCCATATTTTCAATATGGGAAACTATTTCATGTAAGTCAAATTTTGCCAAACTCCTATTTCGATCATCTTTTTTTTTTGAAGTCAAAATATTAAAGTAGTCTAATTTCTCCCATTCGACCTATATTTTGTGAATCAAACAGTAGAAATAGATCGAAGTGGCCCACATCCTTCACTTCAAGCTCCACTTCTGAGAATCAAAGGTTAAATAAAGAGTTTTTACTTATCACCCACTGAAAAATAGGGAAATCACTCGTCACAATCCAACTTAGTTTTTAATAATACCTTATAACCTCTTGTTTTATATTTTAACTTGGGTTAGATATAAAAACCTTTTATTATAATATATGTAATTAAAGGGATCATTTTGACCTTTTTATATATCATATTATTTTTAATTAATTTTTTCTTATATTCTCAAGTGAAATTTAGCAACTTAAAGGATATATTATATATTCAATTTTAATTTATGATGTATTTTATATTTTATTTTATTGATAATATAATTATTTTGTTTTATTTTGAATATTTTATAAATAATTTTTTAATGCATGTCATTAAAAATTAAATAAAAATATAGGTTTTCCAAATTTTCTTTTGTTTATAAATTAAACTTATTTCTGTTAATAAAATCATAATTTACTTATAACCACATTCAGAATATTCTTAATTGCTTATTAGGCATTAATGAATATCAATCATATAAAGAAGATGTTATTTTTATCTTTTATTTAGTTTTAAAATTGGTTTTAAAAAATATTCAAAGCCTTTGGTTGGGAGAACTAACTAACAAGGTGGCAAATAAAATAAAAAAAATGAAGGAGTTACGAGATATTATGGAAAAATGAGGGATGATAAATGATTTGATTATTTTTTAGGGGATGATAAGTAAAAAAATTGACAAAAAAACATCATAACCATTGTATATGTTGATTGAAAAATATTTAAAAAATAACAAGTAGTTGCATTCTCCTTCTGTTCCCATTCCCTGATCCTCAACCTTGAATTATAAAATAATCAAATAAATCAATTTATTTAGTCACAACTAATTAAGTAACAGTTAATATTTAAAATATAATTAATCAAATAAGAATGGAGAAATATCACCCAAAGGCTCACGATGCCCTCATCCTATGTGGCGTGATTCCAACTTGGGACCTTCTCACGAATGAACCCCTTAACAGAGACCCTAGTACAACAAGACCCGGAGGCCTTTGGTGTTTTACAAGGGAATACTTACAAACACACATTTCACCTCAAAAACTATAATAACAATAATAATAATAAATCAATAATACTAATAACATAAATAATAATAGTTATAGGAGGGCCCAGTCCAGCCCAATATCAATCCCCGATGTTTATGGAATCCAATAAAAAAAGAAAGTTCTCGTGTTGTCTTGGTATTATTGGAAAAGAGTAATACTATATATAGCCTTTAAACCCTAGAGAGAGAGAGAATGGAGCATTAATATAGCCCTTGGTCCATGTGAAGAGGCGGTACTAATTATGTAATTTTTTTATATACTAATTAATTTTTATTTCATTTATTAATAAATATGATTTATCTATTTTTTTTTAAAAAAAAAAGAGAGAAAGAATGGAGCAGGGTCAGAGGACTCCCAGGCCTAACCAACCGTCGTCATTCTGTTCAACCTTTACCTCGAGGTAATTAAACTACTCTGCTCCCTTTCCTCTTCTCCTTCGTTAGTGTGATCAAATTGATTCAAATTCTATCCATCATCACTTGCAGAGGAATTCTCGGCCCAAATCTGATAAACCAACCCGTGAAACAGGGTAAGTAGCATTCCTCTTTGCGCTCGTAATTCTAACAATAGGAGAGGAGATAGATTTTGAATCTTAGCAATGAAAGGATAAGGAAAAGAATTTATCATTACTTGAATTTCATTCTCCCAAGATGGGATTTTTGAGCCATGTGGAGTGTCAGGTTTTCGAATTAGTAGTTATATGTCCTGTCTTCAAGTATTACTAGCATATCTGTCTTGTGAGGGCATTTTATGGATGTTTCTATTTCATGTGTGTTAGATTTTATGCAGCGGTCTTCTTTTTTATGACTGGTTCTTGTTGGACAAAATCAATTAACCTGACACTTAAATAAATCAGTGCACAAAACATTGAATCAATACAATAATTAAAACAAGATTAAAGCATTCAAGATTAGAATAGTCAAGCTTGAGCAAGGAGTGCTAAGCAACTCCCTAAAAGCAGATTTCGCCTTCTTCGTGCAAGGATTCCGGTGAACACTCCAACTAGTAGGGATACCTAACCCTCAGCGTCGACAGCCTCCACCATAACACATCTCAAGTAGTGGATCGCTCAGTATCGACCAGAACTCATGAGAAAAGACAACTAGGGAAACAATGAAGAAGAAGAGAACATGAAGAAAATCATGGTCATTACTCTCAGCCGCTAGGGTTTTAGAAGAGAAAAGTAGTTGGGGTTTTTTTCTTTGGCGCTAAGAAATTCTCTTTATTTTATAAGGTGGGATTGATTGTGAGGGTACAAAGGAAAGGAGTGGGTTGGGCCTTGGGTCCAATCCCTCCATTTCCAACAGTTCTAACTTATAGATTATTGAATTTGGTCCAGAGAATAAAACTGAAAACAACAACAACAACTACAACAACTAAGCCTCAATCCCATACTAGATGGGGTCGACTATATGGATTTTCTGTCTCCATGTCCCTCTGTCAAAAGCAAGATTCGACTCAATATCTAATATATGTAGGGTCTTAGACATTATCTCTCTTCACATAATCTTAGGTCTGCCTCCACCCTTCTTCTTACGTTCTATTTCTGAAGTATTACATTTTTGAACTAGGGCACTTAGGGATCTACGAGACACATGCCCAAACCATCTTAAACGTCTTTCTTTTATTTTATCTTCAATTGGTACTGTTGGAAATATGCGGAGGCGATAGGAGGAAGATTGTAACACCCCCAAATCCGGGAGCTCCAGATCAGGTGCGTTAATCTCAAAGCATAGCTTAAACATACATAATCCTTACATAATTTATTACATCTCCCAAGATCATATCAAAAGTTTAGGAGCATAGAAGTTTAAGACACTAGATACATATTACAAACCCTTATACATAAACAGGAAACTAAAAACATAGGCTTAAACTCTCAAGTGCTGTCAAGAGTCCTATTTCGCAACTTCCTTCCTTAGACTTCTAGTTCACCTGGGGTTGGAAATCAAAAAAACAAAGGGGTGAGCTGAAATAGCCCAGTAAGGTCATAGCATAATAGGAATAAACAGTGAGGATAGTAAAGATATGAATCATACATGTGAAATAAAAGCATGCATACTGCATGTAACAAAAGATTGAGAATTAGAAGCATGGTAGTATGGACATCATTATCACATCATGGACAAGGCTAACCGCCATGTCACCATACATAATATCCCAGGGATGCTCTTTACCCAATGCATTGGAGGGCTATATAATTCCGGGCCCACCCATCAACTTAACTTTTGTCCACACAAAAGATAAGGATTAACAAGCATGGGTAGCATACAGAGAAGTTATGGAAAAGAAACCATAGGTAGTGAAAGATGGGCTTTTTACCAAAATTCTAGCATAAAGAAAGATGAATAATCCACAATAAACTAAAGGGTTTAAATTAAACCCATAGAGAAACATAGGGGGTTACTGTAAGGGAAAACCCTTACCTTAGCTCGTCTTTGTCTTGTCTTACTGACAACCCCCTTGTGGATTTTCTACGACCATAATAAAAGTGAGGTCATTGTCGTTTCAAATATTTCATTCACTCGTATAGGTTAAAAGCATGATTGTTCAAGCTACGGTAGCCTTTTGTAAACTCCATATAAAATCGATTTTAAGCCTAAAATCCACGAAAATTTACGGTATGTACTGAAAACCATTAAGTACCATTCCATGTTTGGATCTTGTGAATATGAATAGATCTAAGTGGTCAAAAAAATGTATTCCATGATGATGTTACAGCAGTTTCGTAAAAACTGCAGCAGTTTTGGTAAAAGATCAACACAAGTCTGAGGAAATGTCCAAACATTCTGAAATTTTTGTATGTGGTAGATAACATAATTTACTAAAACTTTCTTATTTGTATCCAGTTCCAAAGATCACTGGATGATCCCAAAAAATATGGTGACACGATCAGTTTCCAGTAGAATAACAGATCCAGCAGTCCCTTTTTGGAAAAACCATTAAAAACTGTATTTTTCATGAAAAATTCTGAAATTTGCAGGCATAAAGAAGACATCCAGATCTACAACCTTTGTTCACAAAGTTTTTGCAAAAGAATTCATCTACTACTCCAGAAAAGAGAAATACAGTAGGACCTTGATAGAATAATACGATTGATTGTTAAAACACATTTATGTTCCTCTGTGGAGACTACAAACCATTGTAAAACTCTTCATAACATTAGAAAACTCATTCATATGGATAGTGATATGTGTAAGATATTAAAAGCCATTGTAAAACTCTTCATAACATTGGAAAACTCATTTATATCGATGGTAATATATGTAAGTATCAAAGAAATTTTGGTAAAAGGAAAAATTATTACTTGAAGACTCTTGATTTTTGCAGGGCTTCGCCAATGGAACTTAGAGGAAGAAGAAGAGATTAAGAGAGCAAGAGAGAAGAGAAGAACTTCTTAAGTTGGAGAAGAGGTGTGTATTTTTTTTTTTTGGGACATAAGCGCGACTGGTCAGCCCAGTCGCTAATAGGAACCAGGGGTGGGGGTGGCCCGGGATCGAATCCTGGCAGACAAAGTCTCTACCACTGTGCAGAGCCTTCCGTAGGCAGGATACACATGTGGGCACAGGACCGCCTCAAACTGCCCCCCCACGCGATCGAACCCTCGCGGGGTTTGAAACACGGGAACCCAATACCACACGACCTAGCGATAGTTGGTGAAGAGGTGTGTATTTATAGAGAAGGAGAGGCATGGACATGGTAATCCTTTTGAGAAGAGATGAGGGCAAATCTATAAATTTAACAAAAGCATGGAACTTCTTGGAAGAATGATCTGGCGGTTAAGAAGAGATTTTTTTGAAAATTTTTCAATTTAACCCTTGGTTTAAGAGGAATTACTAATTGTTTTGAAAATTGTGGTTCCAATTTTGTTTTATATATATTTGTGGTTCCAATTTCGTTATATATATATATATATATATATATATATATATATATATATATATATTTGTGTCTTTTATTTTATTTTATTTTTTTCTATTTTTTTTTATAATTCTCACTAATATTTTCGGTCCTAACAAAGATGATTATATAAAGACAAGATATTTCTATTAATTTTTCCTCTCTTTACTCTTACAATATACTATCAAATGAGCCTAATATATATATGCATTACAAAACCTTTTCACATACCCTCATAAATTTCTAACCTTTCCTATTCCAAGATAACTTTTCATCTTCTAACATAACTTTTCATTCTTCAAAACAACTCTTTGTTTTTCCAAGAATGGGAGCACAAAAGCTGATAACTTAGGAAACAAACATAACACCTTATGCATTGTGTCAGCTATGGACATCAAGATGTGCTAAGATATTTTAAGGCACTCATATTGATCCCATTTGGATGGCCAAGAGGGCAGTGGAGCTGGAAACAGAGTTCAGTGGGAAAGAAGCCACAATTGAGGAAATTGGGGAAAACCAAAGCTGGTTATGGAGACAAAGGAATACATCTCACATTCTATACACAAATGGAGCCTGGGATGAAGGAAAAATTAATGCTGGGATTGGTTTTATAATCTTAAACATTAATGGGGCCTTCTGCTTTGCAGGTGCAAGATGGAGAGAGGCAAAGTCTACTTATGAAGGAGAACTACAAGCTCTAAAGGAAGGGATCAATCAATTGCAGAGGCTTGGAAGCTCAGGAGCAATACTTGTCACAGATAATCAATAATTTATTCCAAGGGCATTGAAGGCTGAAGCCCAAGATCACAACTGGAGAACCTCAAAGCTGGTGAAGGATTGCAAACTAATGCTCAAAGAACTGGTCTTTTGGAGCAGTCAACTGACTGGGAGAGAAAAGAACCAAAGTGTTGATCAACTAGACAAAATTGGCGAAAGGAACAGGATAGATGTTTTGTATGAAAACTGTAATGAACTATCCGGGTCGATAACGACTATCTGGGTCGAGTACCTGCACCAGGGGCTACTCCCCACACTCCACTCCAATAGCCAGGCTTGCCATTTATACCACAAAGTGTATCGATACTATCTGTACCTACGGTTCAACTAAAAACTTTTTGCTAATCAATGAACGTGGTTTATCCACTTTTATCAAAAAAAAAAAAAAACTGTAATGAACTATCAGTGGGTGTGCTGGAGAACATATGTAGTTTGAACTTAATATAGATTAGCCAATAGGCTCTTATCACCCAAAAAAAACAAGATAGACTTTGCAAGAGTATAAGAGGAGGTAGTTGTTATTCCCCACGTACATCTGTCAGTGAATCTCCAAACACAAAGGTGACTAGCTTCTGTTCAGCCAATATGAAAAGTTTAGCTTGTGAATTGTGGCAGTGGAGGTCGTGGAGACTAGGTGTGGGCGTTTTAAACCAAGAACCGAAGAACCGATCCAATCAGAACCGAAAAAATCCGAAAAAAATCTGAGTTGACTAAAAAAGTCAAAATCCAAGATCCAAACCGAACCGATCCGAATTTTAATGGATCGGTTCATGGATTTTACTTCATAAAATCTGATCTGATCTGAACCGATCCGAAATAATATTTATTATATTATATTAATTAACATATGTCATAGTGTTATTGGTGTAGAGTTTAGGAATGAGGCAACTCTCTAGAACAAGAAAGTTTTGTGGTTTGATGATGGTATGCCATTAATTTCATTGTAGCTACTAACTACTACGAGTCGTATTTATTTTTATTCTAGAGAATTTAATTTTATTTGCTTATTCGTATGTTTTGATGGTGGTATATTGATTTGAATTATGAAAGTCAAAAGTCAAATTGTACGATCTGAAAATCCGAATTCGAACCGTGATCTGAACCGAATTAGTTGGATTTGGATGATGTTGGATCGAATTATTTTTATCTCCAAATCCGATCCGATTAATATTTATGGTTTGGTTCTTGGTTTTTAGTCAAATCCGATCTGATCCAATCCATGCCCACCCCTAGTGGAGACGTTGAAAATGAGAATGATCACGATAATGAACTCATATTGCATGGCCATTACTACTACTTTTTAATTTTTATAGAGCTTGTGTTTGTCATGATGGATTATATATTGTTGATGTTAGAAACAAATTCTCCCTCGAGATAGGAACCGGTCCTTCGATCAACGGTTGAATTTGTTTGAGGATGGGACCGCGGCCCTTACTTGGAAGATAGCGACAATCTGTGCAGAAAGAGAACAGTGAGCTAGGGGTGACCCCGTAGCCTAAGGGTGCTCCGACGCTCAAGTTAGCAGAGGCTGCAGGGAAAATCAAGGAGGGTGAGAGTGTGGTGATTGGTGTATCTATAGAAAATTGCTTACCTCGTCTCTCATCTCCTCCCCCTTTTATTCTTGTTCTATGAGCTATCATATGGCTTCAATCCGATCCATTCCTTGATCCACGTCCTTGATATCCGTCCCAATCGTCCGCCCTGATCTCCACCAGGAATCACCTTCCGTTATTGACTGGACTAGCTGTGTTACCATTGATGGGATGAGTAACTTGGGATAAGGACAAGATGGATTAAAGGGTCGGATCTCTTCGCGTGTGTGGATCCGATTTGAGACCCGGATTGAGGCCACGTATCCTCCTAAATTCTCCCCAATCACCTGGCGTTAGAAGGAGAGCATGAACCTCTGACCTTATGGTCAAACAAATTCAACCGTTGATTGAAGGACCAATTCCCATCTTGAGGGAGAATCGGTTTCTAACATCAATATATATATAAAGAAAGAGGGAGTGGTGTGGTGTTGGTGAGATGAAGTTTGGACCGAGGGAGAGACCGTGGTCGTGGTTGTTGGTGAAATTTATCATGCATGGTTGTTAATTTATCTAATTACTCTACCAAAGCGAGTAAAATGTCTTGCAAGTAGAAACTTGTGGGTGAAATAGTCCAAAAGAAAATGTTTGCAAGTAAAATGGTTAACTTAATGAAAATTAATAACTAAATGCATGCTAGCTATTTTACATATATTAAAGCTAAATTTTGCCTTTTACTAATGAAAATAATTAAGTGAATCGAGAGAGGTAAAGTAGGTAAATTTCTGATCTTAAGTAGTTTCAATTGCATTTACAAACCACAACTTTTTCTTTACCAAAATAAAAAATAAAAATTCAAAATTCAAAATTTCTCTAGTTTTCAAATGAGAAGAAACGTGTAATGTGGTAGAGAAAATTAAACCACTGAATCCATGACTGTTACAATATGAGAGAAGAGGATCGATCAGGACATTTAACAATAACAGATGAATTACTTTTATTATTTGATGCAGAACACCAAAGCTTACAAACTGAAGCTCTTTATACAAAGCTAATCTCCAACGGATAATAACATGAAAATAAGGAAAATTCATCCACTAAATCCAAGAAAAAAGTAACATGGAGAAACAAACCTACTGGCTTGTTAAACACAAAGCCCTGTTCTGCACCACTAATAACAAACTCCTATATTCTAGGACACTAAATACTTGACCCTATGACTTAAATAAACAAACATGATCAAATAAGACCCACATAACTCAAGCCGTCACATGGACAGTGTGGTTGGAGCGCAATAGGAGATGCTTTCATGACAAAATCCGCGTTTTCACGAAAACAATCCGTGACATTGCCTTGATTTAATACAGCTCACACATCCAAAAGGCCGAAGCTTGTGACATTGGAGTCGATCGTGAAGTGAAGTCTCGCCTTCACAAGGGAAGAGGACTTGCAACACTCGTCAGGGATGAACTTCAATGATACTCAAGCTGACTAAAGGATTCAAGGGTGACCGGTGACCCCCGGGTACCGACATGGTTTAGGGAGAAATTCAAGGGATAATTAAGAAATCCTATGTATCGAACCTTATAAGAGCTCAATTTATGTTATCTCTGAGTTATCTATTAAAGAATGTGGTTTATCCATTTTTCTAAAGAGAAAAAAAAAACCTCAACAATGACAACTCGGTGAAAATATACATTATATTTCATACATTTAGAATTGGCTATCAATGTAATGCATAGGAATAACCTGTCATGCATGGGATCCTCACCTTTTGTGTGAATTTATTCTCTTAATTCTCATAAAAAAATTCTTAATTAACTAGCCACCAATCACAATATTTCCCAGAAGTAATTTCACACTTTTTATCTCTCTAGTTCAACAACATTCCATCTTGAAACCAAGTCCTCCAACCTTTCTTTCATCCTTTTCTCGTCAAAACCAATTCTCGAAGAAATTGCCTGAAAATATGAGAAAGAAAACCACTATTATTAGTCATATAACCACCCATATTTAAAGTTTAAACATCTTATTCTTTTGAAAGATGGATAAACCTTGTTTATTAATATCATAATTGTAAACAGAGTACATAAACAATGCCTCGGGGACCCTATTTGGTCTCAGGGCTTATTCACAAACTGTTACTCTTCCCTAGCCGGTGTTTTCCGGATTCGAGGTTGTGTCTTTGAAGTCATATTGGCAATGTGTAAGTTTAAACATCTTTTATCGGTTGTATATATTATATATGTCAAAGGTTTACATCTCACTATATCCGTAAATGTGACATTAAATTCACAATCTCATATGTTTGGAAGATGTACTTAATTTAAATTAAACAACTTAATTATCATAGAATTTATAAATATAATAAATTTGAAAAAACTAGAAGATTATGATTCATAAAATCTAGTCATGACCGAGAAATTAATAGAGTTCAGGCACCAAAGTAATTAAGTGAACACTTGAGTTACTAACATTCATATTTAACTTATAAATTCATTTATACAAAAATAGATTATTTCCAAACATAAGTTTTTCCTATATAATAACTATATTTAAACGCAAAGACGCGCTTTTTAATAATAATACTATTGTAAAAAGACTCGCATAATATATTTTAAACACTAAACTTAAATCAATAAAATTAATGGAGAATTATTGAATGAATGCATATTGCATGAATGAGGTGTTTGGGATTACTTGAAAGTAGATGATGTGCATAATCATGTCCTCCATTTTGGAGAAGTTGGCATGGATAACCTCAGCACCCTCTTCTTCAAGGATGCACATAATCTCACCCAATTTGAAGCTCTTGTTCATTAATCTGCTCATTAGAACTATTTCCATGCAAGCATCAAGGCATCTCACTTGGACTGTCACCTTTCCATTATTCATATAATTAGTCATGTGTTTCTTTTGTAGTTCTAGTGTTTCAACTCTTTCCTTCAGCTTCTTAATGTATGTTGTGGCTTCCTCCAAGCGTTCTTGTTGCCCTGATGCATTCTGCAAAAGATCAAGCAATAAACAAGTGTTTGATGACATGCCATCTCATCACAGATGGATACATGCATGCATGCATGATTGCATGGCCAACAACAGGTTGCATGATATACACAGTGTATATATATCCAGCCCTAAATACATACAGTATATATATACACAAACACATCATATATATATATTGAGAAAGATGATTACTAACATGATATTGGCTGTTAGGGATGATAGAGGAGAGCTGGAAAAGAAGGTCCTTCATGTGTATCCTCCTGTTCTTCTCTATTATTTTCCTCTCCAGCTTCTCTGCTTTCCTGCCACATCCACTACCATTACCACCCTTCATCTCTCTCTATCTCTCAAGGGTTTAATTTATCAAAGGGAAGAGATCTAGTATGCAAAAGGAAGGGAAAGTCCAGAAATATATAGCCAACAGGCAACAACATGCAGCTGCTTCATGATAGGCATGCACGTTTCCTAAGCTTGACTCCACATTGATGATCAGAATTCTAGCAAGACGTACACATTGAATATGACTCAAACTCATGACCAAGAACATATATTATACCAATGTTGTTCATGTCTTTAACGATGTCATGGAAGTGGGACTAAGGAGAGTCATGTTTTCCGGCTGAGGAATGAGTTTTCTATTTATTGATTTCCCACTAATGGAAACTAAAGAATTTTTTTCTTTAACAATGAAAATTACACCACCGGCCTCTTGGTCGGATTGTATTTGGTCCCTTGTGTAAGGTGATTTCTCGGGACAATCCTGAATTCGAATCCCCAATGGCATAGGGTGTGTTCCCTCGGGACAAGCCTGAGATCAAGCCTCTACCCCTATAAGGTGAGGACACCGGTGCGTCGAGCTTGCTCCAAATCCATGCACAGTACTCAATTTGATACCCTCATGTGGGGGCGCTTATTCAGTTGTTCCCCATGTCAAAAATAATAATAATAATAATAATAATAATGAAAATTACAGTACTGAGACTTAAATTTTTTTTCTTCCTAAGAGTAAGATTTTCCAAACAAGGCTGGATAATTACTTGCGAGATTACATTTAAAACCTTTTTTATATTTTTATTAATTAAATCAGTCTAATTACTAAGTAGAATAAAAATCGGATTAAAACTGAAAACACCTTGAATTAACTTGCAATAAAAGTTATGTTCTTGATCATGACCGGCCGGCCGGTTCACAGGCCATTGTAGTTGTCTGGAAAAACGTTGCTGGTCATGAGATGTCCAACAGTCAAGGACGTTGAAAACTTTTGAGGTTAAAGGAAAGAAATTAAAAAAGATGATGTCCTTGAAAAAGTGAAAACGAAACCAAAATCTCCAAGAAGTTTTCATACATTAATATGAAAGGGAGAGATTATTATCATTATAAACCAAAACAGTTTGCTTGAGCTCTTGCCACATCTTTTAAGGTTGTCACTACAATATTGATCTTGATTTCTTGTCATTATACTCACCGGCCAGTCAACACATCTGGTTCTCAATCAACTTACCAAATGCATTGATGTGAAATACACGTATGTCTTTATCAATAAAAATCTAGGCATAATAGAAAGAAATTATAAATACATATTGCAATGTTCAAGACCTAATACAAATGTTTGAAGTTGACTATAATCCAACTGTAGCCATTCTGGGATCATCTTTTCCTCAGTGAAATTCAGGGACTCTTCCTTCAATCTGGCCTCCTTGGCCAATTTGTCAGCACAATGGTTGTATTCTCTAGGGATATGTTGAATGTTCCACTTGTTCATACTTTCCAGCAACTGTTTGCATTTCTTGGTTGTGTTTCTGCTCATTCCACAGGGATCTTCTGTTGACTTGGTAAGCCACAGGGGTATAAAGAGGTTGTCTGTATAGAGTTGTCCTTCATCTAATCCCAAAGTGTGCAGTCTTCTTAATCCATGCTTAACAGCCTTCATCTCTCCTTCATAAGCTGAGGAGGCCTTGCAAGTCCTGGCACCTGCATTACAGAGTAAGCTAGTATTAGTTATAATTATCCTTCCTATACCAACTGTTAGCTCACCTTCCTTCCAAGCTGCGTCCACAAAGATGTGGTGTTTGATGTGCTGCCGGATTCCTCCTTTGATGGTTCTGTCTTCCATATCATTGATTGTCTTCATGGCATCCTGTTTCTCAAAATTTAGAGAAAGTGCATATTTTGCCGCATTCATAGGATCATTACATTTTCTTCTGAAGATAAGATTGCATCTATTTATCCATATAGCCCATAAGGTTGTGCCAATTAATTCCTTCTCAATAATTGAGCATTTGTGGTTGCCATGTTTCCCATCATCCAGCCATTCCCCCTATGTGATATCCCCAGATGAGGTATCCCATAATGTAAGGTAACCCTCTCGATCCTTGTATCCCCTTCCAAACAATTTGAGCATACCTGCACTCTTGAAACAAGTGGTAAGCAACTTCATTTGTAAGATTACATAGTGGGCAAAGATCTGTTGGAACAATTCCCAGTGAATACAAGTGTTGTTTAGTTGGTAATCTGCCATGTAAGAGTTTCCATAAGAAGATCTTTATCTTTGGAATTGCCCTTAGTTTCCACCCATTCCACTGAGTAGTCAGATCTTTTGGCCTGTATTCATCATAAACTACTGCAGTGAGGGATTTTCCATCAGTTTTATTTTTCCATCTCCATTTCACTTGTGCATCTTCATGGTTTACCTGTTTTTCAAATATTCTTTATTGTATAGCAATAGGGAATAGATTGTTTAAGAGTTCCCAATTCCATTGATTGGAAATTCTCAAATCTTTGATCAACATTGTAGACATATCATATTCAGTATTAATAAAAGAAGGCATCATGCTTAAAGGAGTAGAAAATATCCAAGGGTCTCAAGACATGATTAGAATCAATGATGTTACTTAGTATTAAACTGTCTCTAATTTCTTTAGCAGTTCTCATTAGACCTCTAAATGTCCATGATACTATTTTAAATTGGTTTGTTTGCCAAGGGTTTAACTTTCCATATTTAATCCCCATGATTTTAATCCAAGTTTTGTCCCCCTCGATCATTCATTAGTTCCAAGGCATGTTTGGAAAGTAAAGCTTTTTTCATTAGTTTTAAGTCCTTGATACCCAAGCCACCCTCAGTTTTGGGACTGGTTACCATACTCCATCCAATAAGATGCATTCCACTACCACTGTTGTTATTGGTCCATATGAACTTTCTAACAAGTTTGGTAATAGAGTCAAGAATTGAGTCAGGTATCATATATGTGCTTAAGCCATAAATGGGGATCAACATCAGTGTTGCATTAACCAAAGTTACTTTCCCAGCCATTGTTAAATGCATTGTCTTCCAATAAGCTAGTTTACTTTCCACTTTGGTTACTAAAGATTTAAAGTAGTTAACAGGGACTTTGAAGGGGGAGATCCAGCATCCCAGATACTTGAAGGGGAAGGCCCCTTGCTTTAATGCAAGTTTTTCAGTAATGGATCTCTTGATTATCGGGGTCATTTGAAAGTCATGTGGGTGATGGAAGCTAGAAGTTCAAGGCTTCAAGTTCTACATGGAGTATGCACTTCATGGTATTTGGTTGAACACTAAAATGGTCTTAAAATTTGCACTTTTATGTACTTTCAATGTTGAGAGCTGAGCTATGTAAATCAAATTTTACAGAACTCCCACTTCGGTCCTTGTATTTTTTTAAGTCAAAATACTGAAGTGAGAATTTATAGAAGTCTAATTTCTCTCTTTCGACCTATACTTCCATGAGCCAAACACTAGAAATTTAATGAACCGAAGTAGCTCACTTCCGTCACTTCAATCTCCACTTTTGGGAACCAAAGACCCTAGTGTAAGGTTAAAAAAAAAGGTTTTTAATTGTTATCCCATGGTAAATAGTGAAATCCCTTATCACCCTTTTAATTTTTAATAATACCCTATAACCAGTTATTTTATTTTTATTTTTTCTCACTGCTCTTGGACTAAACTTTTATGTTTTAATTACCTGCATTAGATGTAAAATATCTTATTATAGTGATGTTCATATTCTTTTCAATTTATTATTTCTCATATCCTCAACTGAAATTTAGCAAGAATATATTATGTAATCCATTTTAGTTGATGTATTTTATATTTTATTTTATTGAGAATATTCTTATTTTGTTGTACTTTGAATATCTTATAAATATTTTTTAATATATATCATTAAAATTTAAATAAAAATATATGTTAGTCCCATATTTTTTTATAAATTAAACATAATTTTTTTTGTATAAAATCATAATTTACTTATAGCCTCTTTCACAATATTTTTAATTACTTATTAGGTATTAGTAGATTTTCAATAAAAAAGGTATTTTTTTCACTTTTATTTAGTTGTGAAAATGGTTTTTAAGAAATATTCAAGGATTTTGGTTAGAGAAATAACTAAGGGGGTAGCAAGTAAAATAAAAATAAAAGAGGTGGTTATGGGCTATTATTGAATAATGAGGGGATGACAAGTAATTTGGCTATTTTTTAGGGGTGACAATGCGCGACTAAGAAATAATGAAGTCCATCATCAATTAAGCAGAGTCTTGCCCTAAGTTTCAATGAAAAATTAAGAAGATCCCATACCAGAAGGGGATGACTTCGAGGACACAAAACCGGGGGACGAAAAAAATTCAGGATGAGAAGGATGCTTCATCACACCTGATGCTTAATGCTGACGACACATTCAATCAGGGCCAGGAAAAACAAATTATATAACCTCAATATATCACGATAACTACAATAGCTACAATGTATCTTTTCTAACTTTTAATAAATGAATGTGGTTTATCTATTTTTTTTCAAAAAAAAAAACTCTTAAAATAAAAGATAAACCCCAGTTTTAGTCCATGTACTTTGACCCAATGTTTATTTCCGTCCCTGTACTTTAAAATTCTTCGATAAGGTCGTTGTATTTTGGGGTTTTTGTTCGAATACGCCCCTAGTGCTAATATGGTAGCACATGTGGCTAGTATTTTTTTTTTTTGGGATCTAAGAGCCAACCGGTCAGCACCGGCCAGCTAAGATTACCCATGGGCGTGCACGTCTCTGGGATCGAATCCCGGCAACAACAAGTGGGTTAAACGCCCCAGCAGGGATGGCCCACCAGAGTGCACAGGAAACGCCACAGAGGGTGCCCTCACCGAGGTTCGAACCATAGTTATCAGACCCGGCCCGGCCATCGACCCGGCCGAGGCTCCGGGTCACGGGTCAACTGGTTCAACCGTCGGGTCATTCGGGTCAATGCTGGGTTAATAACTTAATATAAATATTTTTAAATATTATTTTTAAAATAGTAAATTATTTTTTAATGTATAATAATATATAATATTTATTAATTTTAGAAGGGAAAAAACAAATGTATTATCATTTCTCATCTAAATCATGCTATGGTTAACATCCCTAACTTAAAAAGGTCTCTAGAATGCATATACTTAACAATGTGTCGGATGACAAAGCAAATCACAATCCACACTGAATCATTTATCTAGGGATTTAGTTTTTTAAATTTTTTATAATAATAAAATTACATAATTTACCCACTAATATATTAAAAAAATTAAAAAAAAAAATAATTATTTCATGAAAAAACATTGACCCTAGGGTCCGAAACCCTACTGGGTCACCGGGTTTGACCGGGTCAATCCGGGTCAGGCCGGGTCAATCCGGGTCACTTGCTTAACTGGGTCAACTAAAGACCCGGACCGGTTAAGGCACTGGGTCACCGGGTCGACCGGTCGGACCGCCGGGCCGGTCCGGGTTTAATAACTATGGTTCGAACCCATGCGGGGTGTCTAGCCACGGGACCGTGGTACCACTACGCTACATGAGCGTTGGCATGTGGCTAGTATTTTTGACATGGTGGCTTATGTGACAAGTTAGGATGACGTGACATGCTTATATGGCATGATAAAATGGATTTGGAATAAAACTAATTTTTTAAATGATGATGTGGCTGATGTGGTATGCCAACTGGAATAAAAAAATTAACCGTATTCAGTTCGTATGCCACCTGTGCTGCCACATCAGCACCAGGGACGTATTTGAAAAAAAAATCCAAAATACATGGACCATATTGAAGATTTTTGAAGTAAAAATGAACATGGGCTTAAAGTACATGGACAAAAATGACTTAACCATTGCATATGTTATTTTGATTGAAAAATCTTAAAAAATAGCAATTAGTTGCAGCACTCTCCTTCTGTTCCCATTCCCTGATCCTCCACCCCGAATTTTAAAATAATCAAATAAATCAATTTATTTAGATAATATCTCATAACTAACTACTAAATCACAACTAATTAAGTAATAATTAATATTTAGGATATTAATTAATCAAATAAGAATGGAGAAATATCGTTTTACAAGAGAATACTTGCAAACACACACATACATATTGTTTCACTTCTGAAACTATAAAAGTTTTGCATGTATAATAATAATAATAATAATAATAATAATGAAAAAAGAAGGAAAAATTATTTGTAGGTCACTAGGAAGTTTTGACAGTCCCTCTGATATTAGACTTTCTCAGACAGTCCCTCCTTTTTGGCAGACTTATTTTCTAGTCCTTAAGGCTGACTCCATCAGTTATTTTTTCCTATAATACCAACTTTGACCTTATGTTGGTGTGGTGCACATTGAATTTTTACTAGTTTTATATTAGATGCCTTGAGGGGCTTGTATTACCGGTCATGTCATCATTAATGATGTGAGGGCATTTTGGTCAGAAACCTTAAAATTTAATAGAGTTAGTGGATGGAAGGGTATAAAAATCAGTGAATGAAAAAGGAGGGATGTTTTGGGCAGAGGAAAACTTTGAAGGACCATGTGTTCATTTCGAAAATTTGGAAGGATCTATAATTCATTACCAGTTAATTAAGTGAATCAAGAGAGGTAAAGTAGGTAAATTTCTCTTAAATAGTTTCAATTGCATTTACAAACCACAACCTTTTCTTTACCAAAATTTTTTACAAAATTCAAAATTTCTCTATTTTTCAAATTAATGAGAAAAAAACATAATATCGTAATGAAATTAAACCATTGAATCCATGATGGTTACAATATCAAAGAGGAAAGGATATAAATAATTAGAGATGAACTACTTTTATTATTTGTTGCATAACATCAAAGCTTACATGCAATTATTTGCCTTATATTTATACGTGCAAGGTGAGGGATCAAGATGTTCATCTCCTAAAATCACGTCCCTTGACATTTCTCTGTAGAGAGATTTATCCCCTAAAATTCATCCGCTTAATCCTAGGAAAAAGTAACGTGTAGAGCAAACCTCCCACTAAATAGAAAGCCATGCACCACTAAAATAAAAACATGGTCAGATAAGACCCACGTAACTCAACAATGACAACTCTGTCAAAAATATATAATATATTTCATATACTTAGAATTGTCTATCAAAGTAATACATAGGAACAACCTGTCATGCATGGGTCCGGTCCTTACCTCTTGTATGAATTTATTCTCTTAATTCTCTTAAAAAAAAATCTTAATTAACTAGCCACCAATAACAATATTTCTTTGAAGTAATTTTCTGACTTTTTATCTCTCTATTTCAACAACATTCCATCTTGAAGTCAAGTCCCAACCTTTCTTTCATTCTTTTTTTGTTGAAACCGATTCTTGAAGAAATTGCCTGAAAATATTGGAAAGAAAACCACTATTATTAGTCATGTAACCAGCCATATTTAAAGTTTAAACATTTTTTTGAAAATAGATAAATTATATTTATTAATAAGATAATACAATTTACCGAGTACATAAATAATAACCTAGGGACCCTAGTTGGTTGCGGGCAGTGGCGGAGCCAGAAATTATTGATAAGGGGGGCAAAAATTAACTCAAATGCAACACAAGATCAAAAGAAAAATTAGAGAGGTGCAAAAAAAATCGAATCATAAGAACCCTAAAATCTAGATAATAAAAAAACCCTAATTTTAACCCTAATTGGAGGCAAAGATGAGAGAGATGACCTACCAATTAAATATCCAAACTAAATCTATACAAGATTATTAGGAGTTATAATCTAAATCTTTTTCTATATCAATTCTTTCGATTCAAATTGAATATCCAAACTAAATTTATACAAATAAAAACCCCTTTTGAATTTAAAAGAAAAAAATCAAATCAAGCAACAAACCAGAGAAAAAATAGTTGAGGTATTAAAAAAACAAAACAATTGAAAAATAAAAGATAAAAAAAGAAATCAGACCTTGGATTTCGTGGAATAGCTTCGTAGGTGAAAAAAATAAGAAGTTTGTGACTTGTGAGAGCAATGAAAAAATCCCCCATAAATCACACACAAGTGGAACGCTAAGCAAGAGTGGGACCGTGGGTCAAGAGTGGGACCGTGGGTTGTGGGGGGTTGAGAGCGGGGCGTCCAACAGAAAGAAGGAAGCAAGTTCACAAACATATTAGCGGAATAGACAAGATTCCAAGTCGAGAGAAGTTTTTAACAAAATTTAATCTGATATGAGTTAACAAGGATAGAAAAGTTAATTAAAATATTAGTTTATTTTAAGTTTTGTTTTCTATCTATTATTTTATTAATTTATTTATAATTTAATAGAAATAAGATAAGCTACATGGCATCAAGTTAAAAGGGATAAGTTGATAAGGGGGGCAATTCAACTATTAAAAAATATTATATAATAGAAAAATAAATATTTTATAATATAATATATGAAAATCTCTAATGAGAAGAGGGGCAATTGCCCCCCTTCTTCTCCATGTAGCTCCGCCCCTGGTTGCGGGGCTTACCTCCAGACTATTATCCTTCTCTAACAGACATTTTCGATATCTGAGGTTGTGTTTAAAATCATCTCTTTTGGCGGTGTGTAAGTTGAAACATCTTTTATTAGTTATATATTATATACATCAAAGGCTCACTAGGTGTTCACATCACACAATAGATAAATTCACATAATCTCATATGTTCAGAAGATGTACTTTAAATTAAACCAACTTAATTATCATAGAATTTATAAATATAATAAAATTGAAAAAACTAGAAGATTATGATTCATAAAATCTAGCCATTGTCGAGAAATTAATAGAGAGAAGATACCACAGTAATTAAGTGAACACTTGAGGTACATAGGAACAACCTGTCATGCATGGGTCCTTACCTTTTGTATGAATTTATTCTCTTAATTCTCTTAAAAAAAAATTCTTAATTAACTAGCCACCAATAACAATATTTCTTTGAAGTAATTTTCTCACTTTTTATCTCTATATTTCAACAACATTCCATCTTGAAGCCAAGTCCTCCAACCTTTCTTTCATCCTTTTCTTGTCGAAACCGATTCTTGAAGAAATTGCCTGAAAATATTGGAAAGAAAACCACTATTATTAGTCATGTAACCAGCCATATTTAAAGTTTAAACATTTTTTTGAAAAATAGATAAACTATATTTATTAATAAGATAATACAATTTACAGAGTACATAAATATATAATAACCTAGGGACCCTAGTTGGTCGCGGGGATTACCTCCAGACTATTATCCTTCTCTAACCGACATTTTCAATATCTGAGGTTGTCTTCGAAATCATCTCTCTTGGCGGTGTGTAAGTTGAAACATCTTTTATTAGTTGTATATTATATACATCAAAGGCTCACTAGGGGTTCACATCACACAATGTACGTCGTGATAAATTCACATAATCTCGTATATTCAGAAGATGTACTTTAAATTAAACAACTTAATTATCATAGAATTTATAAATATAATAAAATTGAAAAAACTAGAAGATTATGATTCATAAAATCTAGCCATTGTCGAGAAATTAATAGAGAGAAGATACCACAGTAATTAAGTGAACACTTGAGGTACTAACATTCATATGTAACTTGTAAATTCATTTATACAAAAATCGTTTTTTTCCAAACATAAGTTTTTCCTAATAATAACTCTATTTAAACACAAAGACTCGCTTTTTTTTTAATAATAATACTATTGTAAAAAGACTCGCATAATATATTTTAAACACTAAACAAACATTAATAAAAATGGGGAATTATTGAATGAATGCATAAATGAAGTGTTTGGGAATTACTTGAAAATGGATGATGTGCATAATCATGTCCTCCCTTTTGGAGAAGTTGGCATGGATAACCTCAGCACCCTCTTCTTCAAGGATGCACATAACCTCACCCAATTTGAAGCTCTTGTTCATTAATCTGCTCATTAGAACTATTTCCATGCAAGCATCAAGGCATCTCACTTGGACTGTCACCTTTCCATTATTCATATAATTACTCATGTGTTTCTTTTGTAGTTCTAGTGTTTCAACTCTTTCCTTCAGCTTCTTAATGTATGTTGTGGCTTCCTCCAAGAGTTGATCTTGTTGCCCTGATTCATTCTACAAAAGATCAAGCAATAATTAAACAACAAGTGTTTGACATGCCATCTCACAGATAGATACATGCATGCATTCATGGCGCCCAACCACTTTGCATGATACACACACTATATATACATACAATATATACACAAATTAATTAACACATATCATATATTGAGAAAGATAACTAACATATTCTTTTAAAGCAGAAGTTTGGCTGTTAGGAATGATGGAGGAGAGTTGGAAAAGAAGGTCCTTCATGATTATCCTCTTCTTCTCTATTTTTTTCCTCTCCAGCTTCTCTGCTTTAATGCCACCTCCACTACTACCATTACTACCACCCTCCATCTCTTTCTATCTCTCAATTAAGGGTTTTCTCAAAGGGATGAGAGAGCATGCAAAGGAAGAGGAAGTCTAGAAATATATAGCAAACAGGCAACAACATGCAGCTAATTCATAGACATGTTCACATTGATGGTCAGAATCTCATGCAAGACGTACACACTGAATGACTCAAACTCATGAAACATATATTAATTATTAATTAACTCATGGTATTCGGAAAAAGGAAAGTCATGTTTTCCGGCTGTGGCTGTTTATTCAGAATAGTATCCTAATTGCCTTCAATTCTTTGGGGGTGTTTATTTATTATTTAGTATTATACATATTTTTTATTTTAAGATCCCTAAAAATAATACCAAAGACCTATAAATAATTTCCCTGATGAGTTTTCTATTTATTAATTTCTCACTAATGGAATCTAAAGGATTTTTTATTTAACATTGAAAATTACAGTACTAGGACTTAGATTTTTTTTGCTTCCCAGGAGTACACTACAAGAAATATTATATTTACTCACAGAAATTTAAGTGTGATTAAAACCTACTATATAGGCACACTTAGATTCATACGTAAGTATTAAAAAATTTTATAATCACGGTTATTTTATATATGACTGTATAGGTTTTTTTAGTCATAGATTTTTTTTTACGGTTACTATAAGTTATATATTATAGTCACGTTTAAATTCATACATGAATATTAAAGTAATCTATAGTCACGGTTATTTTATATGTGACTGTAAAGATATTTTTAGTCACATTTTTTTTACCGTAACTATGGATCATGCAGGAGTATTAAAGTAAATCTATAGTCATGATTTTTTTTTTATGTGATTGTAGTGCGTATAGGTTATATATTAGAATGCTTAGATTTATTTATGAGTCATAAAGTAATTTATAGTCAAAATTATTATATATGTTATATGTTATTTAATTATTTTTTGTGAATAAAGATGTTTTTTTATTTTTCTGATTTATTTTTTTCATTTATTAAATAGATGAAAAAGTTTCAATTTATATCATGGCCCTTTCTGAAGCCCATCAGCCTTAATCTCTCCCTCTCTCTCTCTCTCTCTCTCTCTCTCTCTCTCTCACGCGCGCGCCTGCCAGGAGATGGCCGGCGCATGGAGCTACGGCAATGCCGGAGGGTCAGACTTCCACCTCACCGACGAGATCCTTTCCTTGATCCACTTCTTACGTGAGATCATTTTCCAAGCAAGGCTAGATAATTACTTGTGGGGCTACATTTTAATACCTTTTTTAAGATTTTAATTAATTGAATCAGTCTAATTACTAAGTAGGATAAAAATCGGATTAAAACTGAAAACACCTTGAATTAACTTGCAATAAAAGTTATGTTCTTGATCATGATCACCGGCCAGTACATAGCCCGTTGTAGCTGTCGGCAAAAACGTTGCTGATGAGATGTCAAGGACGTTGAAAATTTGAGAGGTTTATAAAGGAAGAAGAAAAAGGGTGATGTGATGTCGTTTGAAAAGTCAGAAAGAAACCAAAATCTCCAAGAAGTTTTCATACATTAATATGAAAGAGAGAGATTATTATCATTATATACCAATGAAACAGTTTGCTTGAGTTCTTGCCACATCTTTTATGGTTGTCACTACAATATTAATCTTGACTTCTTGTCATTATACTCACCATGCCAGTCACCACACGCATCTGGTTCTTAATCAACTTACCAAATGCATTCATGTGAAATACACGTACGTATGTCTTTATCAATAAAAATCTAGGCATAATAGAAAGAAATTATAAATTATTATTGATATTAATAGTTTTTAAAAGTTTCTTTTATATATATATGGGTCATGATATACATGGTACTTTTATCATCACAAGTCTTGCGTCAGTCTTTTGGCTACCACTTGTACGATGTTTTGAGGAAATCCAACGTATGGATGGAAAAGAATAAATAAAATTTAACATGTCAATTTTCATACAATTTGGCAACTTGTAGGGTCTTCATCTTAACGGGTGAAATTTTGAATCGGTAAGATTTTTATAAATTTTCACCCGTTAAGAAGAAGACACTACAAGTTCCCAAATTGTATGAAAATTGACATGCTAGCTTATTTTTCGATGTTCTTTCCATCTATACGGTTGGAAATCTTTCAAACATTCTCCAGGTGGCCAAATGGGAGGCAACCACAAATGAACAGTGTTTCCGGCCGACCTTACCTTATCATGATTAATATATATATAGGCGTGTTACCATGCAGTCGGTCGGAACACTGTTCCAGTCCGATCGCCTCCTATTTTGGCATTTGGAGCATGTTTTAAGGATTTCTAACCGTACGGATGGTAGATCATAGAAAAATAAGCTAGTGCCCATTTTCATACAATTTGGTGATCGTTTGGTCCTCCCACTTAATGGTTGAAATTCTGAACCGCTAAAATTTTCTTAAAATAAGAACCATTAAGTGGAAAGACCAAACGGTCACCAAATTATATGAAAATGGACATGCTCACTTATTTTTCGATGATCTTTCCATCCGTATAGTTGGAAATCCTTAAAACACTATCCAAGTACCCAAATGGGAGTCGACCTAACTTGCACAGTAATACAGCCGGCCGGACTGTATGATCGCGCTATATATATATACAGCAAAGAGGGCAAGTGCGTGTTTAATTGATTATCGGGGTCATTAAGAAGTCATGTGGGTGATGGAAGCGAGAAGTTCAAGTTCTACATGGAGTTTGCACTTTATGGTGTTTGGTTGAACACTAAAATGGTCTCGAAGTTTGCACTTTTATGTACTTTCAATGTTGAGAGTTGGGCTTGGTAAGTCAAATTTAACAGAACTCCAATTTCGGTTCTTTTCTGTTTTAAGTCAAAATACCGAAGTAGGCATTCATGGAAGTCTAATTTCTCCTTTTCAACCTATACTTTCGTGAGCCAAACACTAGAAATGAACCGAAATAGCCCACTTTTGTTACTGCACCTCCACTTCTGGGAACCAAACATATATACTAGTGTAAGGTAAAAAAAAGGTTTTTTACATACCACCCCTAAAAAATAGTAAAATCATTTATCACTCTGTCAATTTTTAATAATATCCTATAACCAATTTTTTTTTTTATTTTACTCACTATTTTTAGACTAAACTTTTATGCTTTAACCTTAGATGTAAAACCTCTTGTTATAATATATATAAAGCGATGATTTTGATTTTTCTTATAACATATTCTTTTCAATTTATTCATTCTCATATTATCAAGTGAAATTTAGCAAGGATATATATTATGTAATCAATTTTAGTTTATGTATTTACATTTATTTTATTGAGAATCTTATTATTTTGTTATACTTTGAATATCTTACGAATAATTTTTTAATATATATCATTAAAAATTAAATAAAAAATATAGGTTGTTAGTACTAAAATTGGATTTAGGGCCCAATTTCAGCCTAACAATTGAATTTATATTTATAGGGTGGTTATCTTAGTGAGAAATCGAAAGAGAATCCAAACAAGAGAGAGAAAAGTCAAATTTACGTGGAAAAACCCCTAAGAAGCGGGGAAAAAACCACGGGAGAAAGAATTTCCACTATGAATGATCGAGAATACAGGAGATCTTACAGCCATTTTCCAAATGGAAGGCTGGAAAAGGAAAGAATGGATCCTGTTTCCAATTTGGCAGAGCTTCGCTACTTGAATCTCAGAATGTCCAAATGAGCTGTGATCCTTGCCTTTTATAGGCATGGGTTGCGTGCTGAGCACGCTTCTCAATTTAGTCACGTGTTTGCCAGCTGGCCAATCCAAAGTTTAAGTGCCCAAATTTAAGCATCCGAGTTGTCCCAAATTTGTAACTATTCTAGAACTTCTGGAATGCCAGTACCCATAATCGCCCCTCTTCTAGAAGGCCGAAGGCGATATGGACAATTATGGACTCTGTTATGCCTGCGCCGGATTGATGAGCTCCTTTCCGATACCGATATGGCTCATAACTGTTTCGTCATATCGGTTCATATCGGATCGGCATGGCGCTTTATAGTGGGTCAATCCGATCCGGTGTGTCACTCATATCGGAACAGTATACTGTAATACCAATATGAACTTCTGGACTGTCGCTCCAACACGTGGTTTACCCAGATGAATGCCACGTGTCCTACTAGTTTCATCCCTATCATAGGTTAATCCCATATATAATTTTAAATAATTAAATTAAACATAAATTTACTTGTAATCCTATTAAAAAAATCATAATTTACTTATAACGTCTTTCACAATATTTTTAATTACTTATTAGTCATTAATAAATATCAATCATAAAAAGAAGAGGGTATTTTTGTCTTTTACTTAGTTTTTAAAATGGTTTTTAATAAATATTCAAGGCCTTTGGTTGGAAGAACTAAGTGAGTGGCAAATAAAATCAAAATAAATGTGAAACCCGAAAATTTTAGGTTATTAAATTTTTTCTAAAATCTATGATTAATAAAAGAAAGTCCCGAGGTTGGTTCGAATCGAGTTTAGTAGAATAGAAATTCTAATTATAAGATAACTAGAAAGGTCCCTTGAATTTGAAAAGAGAGATGAAATTGGATAATGCCCTAATTAGAGTAAATAAGACTCATCAACGGTATTTTGTTAACTGCAGGGAAAGCCAAATCATTTTGCTTAGATAATGGGACTCCATGGGATAGAATATATTTAAGATAAAGATGAGAAAGGGTTTTGAATTTTAAGCCATGTACCTGCATAGATGGAGGGCAAGGTAACATTTAACTTATATGTTTAAATATAGATAGAGAGAGGGAAATATAATGGATATATTTAAACATGTAAAATGTAGAAATATATAGGATTATATATATATATATATATATATATATATATATATATATATATATAGATATATGATTAAATATTTAATTCTATTCCTATTTGGATATAAGTTTTAAGTTCTTACAAACTTAGTTCATGATTACTTGATCAAAGAAAATAAAAACTTAAATATATAATAAGAGGAGATATCTTTAATATCTATTGGTGTGAGATAGATTAAGATAAAGATTTAATATATATATATTAAAGTTAATTTGATTTATGGATAATAATTAGATAAAGAGAAGAATTATGAACTTAAAAGAGGGACTTAAAATGATTAAATCCGTAATCTAGATTAATTGGGGTCAATAAGGACCTAGTTGTAATTTTAGAGAGCTCAGGGATCTAATAAGAATGTTACATCTCTCTTTGTGAAGAGGACCTGCATGTAATATGATAAAAAGAGAGGAACTTAGTTGCAAAACTGTGAGAGAATAATCCGGAATAGCCACAGGGTGACACGTGGGCGTCAAGATTCGTGAAGACACGCGATGGAGACAATCCTGCCGTTCGATTTGATCAGCAAAGTAAGCGTGCGCGTGACCTCACCGTGAGGGTGAATTCGGACCGCTCATCAACAAACTTCACTTGAGTTCGAGGCACGGTGTTGAAATCCAACCGCCCATCGCCCCTGATCTCGACCGTCCATCCACAGAGACCTGGATTCGAGGAATTGAGATAGCATCTTACACCGTTAAATCACAATAATCGATCACGACCGTCCATCTGAGTGATCTGATCACGAGGCGCCGTGATCTGTTCTTCTCCAGCGCTCCATGTCGTCGTGTCACCGCCGCGTGCACCGCCGGAAGATCACCCCAACCTGCAGATCAAGATAAACACAGACTTAAAATCAAGATAAACTCTAGATTAAACATCTTATATATCTGATTAGAAGTAGGTTAACTAGAAGCCAGGGAGACTCTATAAATATAAAGACTCGGTGATCGCCAGAGAGATCGTGAGCGAGCGACTGCGAGGCTGAGGGTTCTTCAGAGGACATTGAGGGGAAGGGAAACAAAGGGAAGCACCTTCGAGAGACTCTTCTGGGAGCCAGGATCACCCCCAGTAAGGTGCTGACAGAGGAGAGAAGCCCCGTTGACCGCGAGGGCTCGTCGAACGCCCAGCACCGGTGAGTACTCCTCCTTCCCTATCTAATTTTTACCCGTCACGACCATGCATATAGAGGTTAAGAATCGATGAGAGAGAGAGAAAGATCCCGTTCTCTAGCCTCTGTAGCGGGACTGAGCGCTGGAGAGGGGCGGTGCCAACCAAGAAGGTGGTGCTCCGGCGAGGCTAAGAGCTCTTCACCACTCTGCCTGGGAAACGCTCACGCGTGCGCCACCCCTGGACGGTGAGGAATTCGGGGTAGGAAGGGCTGGTCATCTACCCGTCCGCTGACGGGGATCACCGCCTAGAATCCACCTCCGTCTCGGTCTGGACGGGCGCGCCAGACGTTGATGACGAAGAGAATTAATGGGTATTAAAAAACATTAACGGGTCCGAACCCGTTAACCCGGTTTAATTAATCACATTGATTAATAGTTTTTCTCTATATAAAGTTAATGGGAATTCATATTAGAATAAAATTGTAAAATCATGATAATAGAGCTAGATTAAGGTCATTAAAATTGATTTATCATTTGATTGAGATTTTAATTACAGGGTTAGCAAGAGTTTGACATTATCGGGCCGACCATGCTTGTTAATGGGTCTAACATACTTCTAGTAGAACTTTATCATAATACTAATAAGGATGTTGATAGAACTCTAATATGATTAAGAGAAGGTTAACAAGAAATTGTTTGGTAATTAACAGGGTCGAGATCGATAACGGATTTAGATTGTTAATAATGGAATTTGAGATATTCTATTAAAAGGAATTATAAACCGGTTTAGACCCACTAAAGGGCTAACATCCATTAATAAGGGAATGGTCGGGATAATGGATTTAATATAATCAAATCTTATTCTAATATTAATGAAAGTATAGTAGAAGGTTACAGTAACGGGTTGAAGTACTTAAGATGCATAATATTAGAGAAATTTTATTAAAATATTAGCAAGAGATAATCAGGGTTTTGGACTTGATTATTGACCGGGGTAGTCAGTCGAGGAGGTCTAAGAGAGTGGTTACATGAGCTGATCACCCGTTAGAGTGAACATGCATCAACGTTATTTTATAAAATACTCGTGCGTATATTAACTTAGACATGTGATCACTAGACATCAATAAGGAGCGTTGAACCTTGCCGGGACGTTTACAAGTCAGTTATCGGATTGCGAATAAAGGTAAGTACACTTGCCTACTACCCCACTCTAAGGAGTGTTTTTGACTTTTGTTGATTTCCATGTTTTTGTAAGTGTACCCATCTAGTACCCACCCAGTTTTGGGTTTTCTTGACTATATGCTTTTGTTTCAGCTTCCTTGCTAGATTATTTGTTGATCGATATTGTTGATTATCTTTATTGCCTCATTGTCTATTAGCCTTGATATCATTATGCTTGATTTGTTTTGGATTGCTTACACGTGTTCAAGATCTTTCTTTATTGAGTTCCATGATGGTGTATGCATATTGGTGTGTAAACTTTTTGTTGGACATGCGCGGTGTATCGCCGATCACGCTTCTTCCTCGCTGATCTAAGACGCGGTCATGGAAACAAGTGAGCCTGTGCTCCATCCGGGTTAGCGTGTCAGTCTTTCTCGTGTTGTAGATTCTTCCTTTTTGTGCAGATTGTGTGTGCGGGCGTCCAGGGGAGGACACTCTAGGCGTCCTGTAGTTCTACCAGGGGGAGGGAACTCTGGATGTCCACCCGTCAGTGGGATGATACGTTGGCCGTGTACATACATGTTGGAGCGCTCTCAGACTCTAGGGTCTGACTTAATAAGATAAGATAAGATAAGATGGCTGTCTGGGAGATGACAAGAAGTTCTTTGGACTCTGTGTTGTGTGCTTATAGGATAGTGTTCTTTGTGTGCTTGACTTGATCTCTTTATATATATATATATATATATATATATATATATATATATATATATATATATATATATATATTTTGTTCATGTTCGAGTGGATCACTATTTCTTGATATCTGTGTCGAGTTCATTGCTTTCCTTGCAGGTATACTTACTGAGTTTTCCTTTTGAAAGCTCATTCCTTTCTTTTTCCCCTCTTTCAAGTTGAGGATTAGCTGACTGAGGTTCAGAAACGTACGAGGGGACATGATACTTTGCTAAGGTTCGGGGACCTTGAGATTTTTGTATGAGTGTGTGAGGTTTTTATTTGACCCTGTATAGACCCTTGTAGGGTATTTTGAAACATGTATTTGTAATCCGTTGTGAAACTCAACGATTATATTGTAGTTATTTTGTTAAGTATGTTATCTGCTCTTGATCTATTAGGCTTTGTATCCGAGTGGGGCCCGTTTCCACTTGGATACGGCTGGTCTGTGAACATGCCCGAGGTCCCGGGATCCGGGTCGGGGCGTTACAATAAAAGAGGTAGTTATGGGATATTATTGAAAAAAATGAGGGGATGGCAAGTCATGATTTGACTATTTTTCAGGGGGGTGACAACACGCGGCCAAAAAACAAAAGCTGATGTTGATGGAATCAATCATTAAGCGGAGCCTTTCCCTAAGTTTCAATGAAGAGGAAGACCCTAAGCCAGAAGGGAATGACTTCGAGGACATAAAATCGGGGGACGAAGACAATTCGGAATGAGAAGGGTGCTTCATCACACTAGGTGCTGATGACACATCTAATTAAGGCCAAAAAGAACAAATTATGTAACCTCAATATTGTATCACTATAGCTACAATAGCTACAATGTACCTCTTCTAACTTTTAATAAATGAATGTGGTTTATTTACATTTTTCAAAAAAAAAGATAGATAAGTAAAAAATTCTTGTAAAAACTCTTAATTAAAAGGAATGGCTCAGTGCTATAATGCTCCCACATGCGCGGGTCCGAGGAAGGGTTTGACCATTTGGGTCTATTGTATACAACCTTACCTTTTTTTTTTTAACAAGAGGCTCTTTCCACAACTCAAACTCATGACCTCTAGGTCACATGGCAACAACTTTACTGTTAAGCCAAGATAGTAAAAAAACTCTTAAATAAATAACCAAAAAAAATAAAAATTATAACCATTGTATATGTTATTTTGATTGAATAATCTTTAAAAATAGCAATTAGTTGCATTCTCCTTTTGTTCTCGTTCTCTGATCCTTCACCCTCGTAATATACCTGAGTCGATACTCTATTACCCTCTCCGAGAGTTGCATGCTGTGGTTCATTAACTTAATGCCACGATAGTTAGTGCAATTTTAAATATTATCTCCATTATTCTTATATATGAAAACTAAAATGCTCTTTCTCCAATCGTTTGGCATCTTTCCCCTCGTAGGATAGAGTTGAAAAGTTTGGTTAACCATGATACTTTTTATTCTTCAAGACATTTTCAAACTTCAATTGAGATATCATCCCGGCCCTAGGCTTTCCCTGCCTTCCTCTTTTTAAGTGCCTTCTTGACCTCACTAGGCTTGATTCTATGTGTGTAGCTAAGATTCCTCTTTATCGCTGATGCATAAAGATATGTCAAGTTATCCTCATGACTTGCATTGAATAGGTGATCAAAGTAACTTTTCCATCTCTCCTTGATTTCCTTATCTCCTATCAAGACCTGTTGAGACTCATCTTTAATGCACTTAACTTGGTTTAAGTCCTTCCCTTTTTTATCCCTTAGTCGTGTTATCCTATATATTTCTTTTTCCCTTCTCGCGTCCCTAACTTTTGGTACAAATCGGCTAAAGATTTACCTCGGACCTCGCTTACCGCTTTCTTGGCCTATTTTTTTGTCCTCTTATATTTTTCAATGGCTTCCCCATCGTGCAACTTCCTATACTAATACATTTTCTCTTTAATAGTCTTTTTCTACATCCTATATTTCACTAGTATGATTCCTGTGGTTGAGGTCCTAGTCTATTAGAGACCTCTACTATTCATCATCTCCTTTCATAAGATGTTTGCATCAACTTCCATGTCTTTAACTCCCTATTCCCATATTTAGAAAATGTTGATTCATAAACACACAAACACTCAAAAGTTTACTGCAAATTTTGAGTAGAGCATGTAAAATATATATCTAACAGACTATAGATCAATATATTAAGATTTAGAAACTTCAAGTCTGGGTAGGGCGTGCTATGCACTACCCTAAAAACCGATTTCGTCTCCTTCGTGCAATGAGAGTTGGCGAATACTCCAGCTCCTAGGGTTCCCCTTTCCCAATAGATCTCCTTCCGTAGCATGTCTCCGGGAGAAGGTGCTTCAGTATCGCCCAATTGAGAAGAAAACAACAGCTTCTATTTCAAGAGAATAAAAACTCAAGGAAGAGGACACTACAAGAAAACTGATCTACTGCGACTAGGGTCATCCAAACGATCAAGTTGCTCGTGGCGTCGAGATCGACTTCGGTAAAGCTTCGAAGTTCCTCGAAATTTCGAGCTTCGAGACGAAGCTCGAAGCTTCAATTTCGAAGCTTCGAATTAATTTCGAGCCGAGCTCGAGCCGAGTCGAGCTCGATCGAGCTCAGCTCGAAAGCTCGAAATTTAATATTAATATATTAATATATAATATAAATATTATTAAAAAAATCAATAAAATATAATAAAATTAGTAAAAACTAATAAATATTATAATATATTAATAAAATTTTTAATATTTAGTATTGACATATAATATATAATATAAAAAAATTAATTTATAAATAAGTTTTTAATTTAAAACTAAATCTGAGATTTAAAAATTATAATTAAGTTCTTAATTTCAAGCTTTCGAGCCGAGCTCGAGCTTTCGAAATTAAAATCGAGCCGAGCTCGAGCAAACTTATTCGAGCTAATTTCGAGCTCGAGCTAGGCTATTTCGAGCCGAATTCGAGCTGGGCTCAGCCCGATCAAGCTCGGCCCGTTTACAGCCCTAACTGCGACAGATATTAGCGGCGGATATATATATCCGCCTCTACATGCAACATCTATTGCGACGGACTATAATATCCGCCGCTATATCCTGATAAATGAATTTCATTCCAAGATCTATAGCTGCGGATAGTTATATCCGCCGCTATAGATTTTCCAGCTGCATCTACTCTATATTTTATAGCGGCGGATTTATATATCCGCCGCTAATAATAATTTATAGCGGCGGATATATATTTCCGCCGCAATAAACCCCATTAATTAATTAACAGAGCTAAGGAGCCGGTTAAAAAAATTTATTAGACGCTGGGATCTTTAGTGGCGGATTATCCGCCGCTATAGGTCAAAATAACCCGCGAAATCCCTAGGCGCGCGAGACGAAGCCGGCGACTGAACTTTTCCTCTCTAAATGCTTGAGCTCGCGACCCCTCTCTAGTTAGGTTTTTTCCCTCCCTCTCACTCATGTTTTCCTTCTAAATTCCCTAATTCTTCCAATTCTCTAATTCTTCTTGCTCCCAATCGATGAGATCAACACCATCAGCGAGAGGATCGAGGGCGTTATTCCCATCCTTCTGCTCTCGCCGTAGTTGATCACCCTTTCTCCTTTTATCTTCTTGTTCATCTTCTCATTGTTTGATGTTATGGTTGCAGGCTGATCCGCTCCTGCAAAGCTTTCTTCTTCTTCTTAAATTTTATGAAGTTTTTAAAATTCAATATTTGATATATCAAAGCATTTTACAGAAATTCATAGGAATGTTAGGGGACACACACAGCTTGAGAGACTCTGGAATAGAGAAGAAAATGCACCAAAAAAAGTTGTTCGAAGTAATAATAAAGGGCAACCAGTTGGTGATGGTGCTAGAGATCTAGGACAATTTTTAGGTACTATGGTTCGTAGACCTAGATTTTGTTCGTTCAAATACTCTAATTGGAGGTTGTGCCCCAGGTAGATAAGGAGAGGGTGTGGCAGAGAGTGCAGGTAATATTTTAAAGTTAAATTTTTTTTTCAAAGTTGGATAATTTGAACTCATGATTTTTTTTTTCATTTTATCATGTTTTAGGATGTTTTTGAAATCGACAATTCACTTAAGGATTGGGTGTTACAATCTTTTAATAAGAAGTGGAAGGATTATAAAGCCCAAGTGAAACGGGCTAATTACACCCCCTTCATGGGTGATGTAGTAAGAGCCAAAAGGAACCGACCCTTGGAGCTTACCCAAGATGATTGGAATTGGCTTGTAGATTTCTGGGAAAGCGACACGAGGAAGGTATATTTAATATCCTTGTTTGTATCATTATTCAAGTAAATTTTTATATGACATAGTTAAATATTAAACAAATTTTTTATATTCTTTTGAGTTTAGATGCGTGAGGAAAAAGGCAAATTAAATCGTGGAAAACAAGCCATGCCTCACACTTTTGGAACAAAAAGCTTTGCAAGGAGAATTGATGAAGAGGTAAAAAAAATATATCATTTGTGGTTGGTAACAAACTAATATTTTTAATTCATTTAAAAATATGATATTATCTATTTTGTACTAGACGATAAACAATGATGGAGTTGAACCGTCTCGCGTAGACATGTTTTGTAAGCTGCATCAAAGAAAAGATGGCACATTCGTCGATGTAGTAGCTGAAGAAAAGTTTGTATGTATCTATCGAATTTTGCGTTCTATATTTATACAATATTTATATCATCAAATTAAATTGTATCTTTTTTTAAACAGTCTCAAATGAATGCTTTAGTGTCCCAGTTGCCACAAGAGACCCAAGGTATCCTCAAGTTTAGATGAAATCTTCTCCCAAGTCATGGGAGAAGATAGTCATGGGCGTTGCAGATCATATGGTCTAGGTGTTTCACCTAAAGATATGCATGGACCACGACCTACGCGCCGAGAGCTATTAGAAGAGAATAAAAGCTTGAAGGCTAATAACGAAGGCATAAAAAAACAATTTGATATGGTAACTTCAATTCGTGGTCAACTCACTGGTGTAGAAGGTGATCTTCATGATATTATGGCTAGCCTATCTTGAAGGTATATGTTTTTAATTGAAAATTATTTTATTGTTAGGTTGATTTTTAAGATTTAAGTGTCGTGTACCATATCAGTCGGTGGAACTTTCTTTTTATTCTCTGTGGTTTCTGCTCTTTCAGTTGTGTTTGTGTATAAGTATGTTCTTATATGTATGAGTTGTACTTTTGCTTTTTATTTTTTGGTTCTGTTCTAAGGTTTGTTGTTTCTTTGTTAGGATGTTGACATTGAAGGATTGGTTTTACCGGACAAGGGTGGCAGAGTGCTTGGAGGAAAAATGTGGTTTAAAGAGTTATATGGCCTCCTGATGCTTATTTTGTTGTTATGTTTTTTGGTTTAAATGTTTTCAATAGCTGTTGAATTATTGAATTAAGGCCGTTTAATGTTAGTTTATGCTGATAGTAACAAAAGATGCAGGTCTTCTGATTTCTTACTATTGTCACTAATATTCTTCAGCATCATAATATTGTGAATGATGATTACTTTCTCTTCTAATTCAATGAAACTATATTGAGAAGGACTGGCCAAAGTTCAGCATGCAATTGCTCTTGTACTTCCTTTTCTTCAGGTATGACTTGATCCTTTTCATAAGATGTTTCCAAAAATTTGAGAATTCAAGACTGCTAATGTCAAACACGGCATGAGTATTCTGTCAGAATGGGTGTAAACAGCTAATATTTTCTATTGTGTCACCAGAAATTTGAAGTTAATTCTCCTATGTTTTATCTTTCTAGGTGTTGTCACTACAGTTGGGAAGTATGTGATAAAAAATGTTCAGCATGTAAGATTGTTAAACCCATTTAAAGTAGTGATGCTTTAAAATCATGAATTTATTCCATCTTGGTAACTTACATTCATGAATCCTCCCGTGAATTCACTTTCCCTAGATGGTAAAAATTCTCTTCGATGTTTGTTGTTCATAGAGATCTCTTGAAAACTGTAAAGTGTGATTATCTTCATGTAGGGTGAAAATTGAACTATTTTAATGATATTTGAATAAATGACCAGTATCAGAGATTTTATCATGGCAGATCTTGAAACCAGTATATTAGTTTATGAGCGCAAAAAAACAGAGTTGATGACCTAACTGGCGTATACTATTTGGAATTTACTTTTTAACTTTTCTTACTATTCTTCATTTCATTTGTGTGCTTTTTTTATTAAATTAAAAAAAAAACTTTTTAAATCTACTATCAATGGTTTAGTTGCATGTCATTGTTATGAGGTGCTTATCCACTGAATGGGTCCGATATAGACAAGGATTACTCAGTAACATTTATCAAAATTTCTGAATCTTTCAGTACTTTGGAGAATAATATGGTGGTATTTTTACAAAAAGTGGTGGTTTGTTACATGTTGGATCACTTTTTCCTTCTTGTGTAAAATCCCAACCACAAGCACTCTCACTTTAGGATCAATTTCTTCATGATTCTTGTCTCTTTGACATGTTATGACAAAGTCCAAACAATTTGGTACATTTATCGAGTACATGTAGATTTCAAGAGGCAGATCTTATGCTTAATGGTATTCTACTTTTCTTTTTTTAGCTATTTGATTCTTGACCAAGATCTTAGCCAGCTTGTTTACTTATTTGCTATAATATTCTCTCCTCACAGGTGCTGTAGATTATGAAAGCTTGAAAGACGTCGATCTAGTCATCGAGGCAAGTTCATTGTTTGTGTTCTTTTCAAGCCTAATTTCCATGAAGTGAATAAATCCTAAACTTCCACTGCTTGGGAATTTGACAAACCTTCAATACTTGTGAGTTCTTCTTTTGTTGTTGTTGTTTTTTTCTTTTTTTTTTTTTTTTTTTTGATAAAGTGGATAAACCACATTCTTTTATTGATTATATCAAAAACTAAAGTAAGGTACATCAAGCTTACGATTACATGTTAAAAGGCCATGTTGCACATGGTGGCTACAGGTGTCCCAGGGTTGGGGGGTTGTTGGGCGCATCTTCTTCAAAGTCATCATTTGTAGGACTGTGGTGGTCCCTTTGAGTAAGGATGAGACTGTGATTGACGAGTGCGACCATGGGCTGGAGCTGGTGTTGTTGGGAAGCATGAGCGCTACCGATCCAGCTAAGGAGAAGGAAGTTTATGTGCCTGAGGAGTTGGATACAAACGCGACGTTTGTTGTCGAAGCACCGTAGGTTCCTTTCCAGCCAGATGCTCCAGGTAACTGCCATCGCCAACAGGGACCAACCCTTTCTCAGTTCCGGCCGCATTGAGAGTGTCATTGGTCCCCAGAGATCTTGTATCCTGTTGGGTGGGCGGTCCATTCCCAGTAGTTGAGTGTAGTGTAACTAGATATCAGCTGAGAAATGGCAGTGGAGTAGTAGGTGCTCGTTGTTTTCCTCGGAGGAGTTACAAAAGTAGCAGCGTGTTCTATCCCCCGTCCAGTGCCGCTTTGCCAAGTTATGGAGTGTGGGGAGCTTGTCTTCCCATGCCAACCAGGTGAAAGCTTTAACTTTGAGGGGGGCCACTTGTTTCCAAAAGGAATTGGGGAGGGTGCTCCTAATGCCTCCATCCATCCTGAAGTTATATAAAGATTTGACTGAGAATTTTCCAGATGGGGTGAGACGCCAGGACCTTGTGTCCTCTAGCGACGATTCCTCGGAGGCTAAGTGCTCTTGTAGCACTTGCCATGCTTCCCATGCTCCCTGTGAAAGGGGTCCCGGTTTAAGTATGTTAGATCCACGTATACGAGCATTCCGTGCCTCCCGTACTGTGGTGTCTAACTTCATCCATAGAGTCTGGAATTCGGGGAACCATCTGCAAGGGTTGTTGCCATTAATCCAGTTGTCCATCCAGAGTCTGGTTGTGTCCCCCTGTCCTGTTGTGATTTTCACATTTGGCATGACAAGGGTGCGTTGTTGTGAGATTCCTTTCCAGAAGAAGGAAGATCGAGATTGTGCCGGCTTGTAAGGATTGAAGATTGAATTCCTGAAGTATGCCTGTCGGATGATCCTTCCGCATATTCCGGTTCTTCCATTCAGGAGCCGCCACCACCATTTCCCAAGGAGGGCTTCATTAAAAGCTTTCATGTTAAGGATACCCCACCCTCCTAAATCCTTCGGTCTTGTAAGGGTGTCCCATTTGGCGAGACGGTAGGCTTTTGAGTTGGGGTTGTTTCCTCGCCAAATGAAATCCCTTCGGACGGCTTCTATACGGTTTAGCACCCATTGTGGGAGCTTGTACATTGCCATCCAATGGGTTGGGATTGCTGAAAGGACTGAATTGACTAGGGTTATACGGCCCCCCATTGACATTAATCTTCCTTTCCATGAATCCATTTTTTTTGTGACCTTGTGAATGAGTTTTTCCCAGTCCACTTTACGGGGTCTACTCCCCGCAATCGGGATCCCCAGGTAGTTTATCGGGAGAGGGTGTAGTGGGCATCCCATTATCGAGGTCAAATTGTTTGCCTCAGACGCCGTTAGGCCGATGGGTGTGATAGCGCTTTTATTGTAATTTATTTTCAGGCCCGAAATTCCTTCGAAGAGATGGAAGATAAGCTTTAGGGTAGTAAAATCGCTTGGCTTCCCTGAACTGAACATGAGTAAATCATCAGCGTATAGGAGGGTCGAGACTTTTTCTCCGTGTGTTGAACCCATTTTAAAGCCTTCGTAGATATTTTCCCGCATAGCATGTTTCACCATTGTGGTGAAAACGTCAGTTGCTAGGATAAATAACAACGGGGATAGAGGGTCACCTTGTCGCAGGCCTCTTTGGTGTCTCACAAAATGTAAAATCCAAGATTTTAGTAGTAAAATAAAGGATTTAATATTTTTTCCCTAAATTTATTAGTAATTTTCAAATTATGCCAACAAGGGCATTTTGGGAATCTTTAATTAAACCCGGGGGCATTTTGGTAAATAGACACGGGGGAGATTCGAAAATATAAATAAAATTATTTTATATTGATAAAAGATTTAATTAAATTTGGAAATACTTAATTTAATTAAACTAGGAAAGTCCTCTAAATAATCATGATTGGTACTTATAAGGAGAGGGGGATAATTGATTAAATCTATTAAAGGTAATGCCCTAAGTTTGGTAGGGATAGGATTTAATCAAAGGGAATTAGATCAAAATTTAAATTCAAATGAATTTAAATTTATTAAAATTGTTAATTAATAAGTTTGGGTTTTATTTGGATGTTAGGGACCTAATAGAAGTTTTATAAAACTGCGAGGGCCATAAGATAAAAGTAATGTCTCTGGTGAGGGACCAAAATGTAACACAGAAGAGTTGGGGGACTTAAAGGAAACAGCGTTCCTCTCACAGTCCAAGGACCCAAATATAATTTTTGGGAGTTGGGGGTCTTCTGTGCAAAAGACCAGAGAAGAGCATTTATAGAAGGAACAAACGGCCAGGATCTGACGATCCGTGTTGATCCGATCACGAGGCACCATCCAGCCGCTCAATTCGTTGAGCAGAAGTAAGGATGCGCATATCTCTACCGTGCGCACGAGATCTGAACCGCTGGATCCAAAGACGAAACCGATCCCGAAGCGCTACTGTGCTTCTTCTCCAGCCATCAACGCACGCCAAAAAACCTCGCCAAAGCTGGCGAGAGAATCTACCAAGAATGGAAGATGCAAATATGGTAGGTTATTTTCTCAATCAACAGGCGACGAGAATGGAAAGAACTCAATGGTGATTCCTCAATCACCAAGGCAGGCTCTCGTCTGGCTTCTCCGCGAGTCTTATAAAAGGGAGGAGGCCTGGAGGAGTTTGAATCATCAAGCAACATTCTTGAACGGAGAAGGAAGAGGAGTAGAGGTTTTCACTGGACCTTCGAGAGACGCCGGAGTCAGGAGACGGTGAAGACGGGGAGCGCGCCTGGACCCCCAGACGGTCAGAACAGGGGAGCACCGCCGTGGTAAGGTCTCTTCCTCCTCTGTTTTCCTTATGCTTTGCACGAGCATTTGCATGCATGAGTGATGTTAAGCCGTGAGGGGGGAGGAGACGACGCCGGACTCCGATCGTCGAAGGGCCTGGAAACCGGGAGGCGTGGTCGTTTTCAGGCCTGACAGTGGCTACTGTCTGCGGCCGGGACGCCACCTACCTGGTCAGACGTGGACACGACGGAGAGGACTCCGGTCCTTGTGCATCACCGGCGGCCAACGTGCAGACGCAAGAGCTCCCAGTCGCTCTGGTAACCTGCAGTGAAGAAGGAGGAGAACACGAGAGTGAGATTAGGAGAGGGGGAGTTAGTTAGAGGTTAATTAGGTTTTAATCAATTTAATTAATCGTGGTAGATTAATTGAAAATCAGGAAATTTTGGATTATCAGATTAGTAGTTTCGTAATTCAAAGGATTTATTTGAATTAAGATAATTAAATTATTTGGTATATTGCTAATTAAATAATTGATTCCCATAACTGATTATTGTAACTTAGTCATTTGACTAATTTAGTCAGTTAAGTATAGTTTTAATCTAAATATAATTACAATGGATAATGAGAATGATTAGTTGATTAATCAAGTATGAGTTTGGTTAATTAGCGTTGATTAATAGATGTAATCAAAATATAAAGGTGGGGTCAAGTATGGTGGAGATTAATCAAAAAGGAATAAATTTATATACGATCAGCCGGATTAGTTAATTAACTAAATTAACTAACAACTATTTTAGTTGGAGAACTAACGAATAATTAATAAAATGGTTGAGCCAACTAGTAAAGAAGATTGAGCCCAACCAATCTAAGGTTGGGTCCGGATCTAGTAGGTTGGGAGATCATTAGAAGATTAATTAATTAGTTAAATTATTAACTAATCAAGGGACCAGTTTAAAAGTCAAATAATAGATTAATTAATTTGGTTAATTAATTAAATGGCAAATTGAATTAATTGAGGAGGTGAATTTATTTAATAAATCAATAAATTAAGTAGACTAAAGGATAAGCGCAAGGATGGATCGAATGGATTCTAAAAGAGATGGAACCAAGATGAAATGACAAGAAAACGTGAGGGAAGGTCCACAAGTCGGATTTAGGCCGTGAGAGCATGCATAGTAGTTTTATTGCTCATAGACCTATAGTTTATTGAGAATAGGATCATCTTACCAGATATTGACCTGGATGCGTCGAGGAGTCCCGTGGAGCACGAGACTTTGCGATTTTAGGTAAGTACTTCGGCCTAGTACCTTTACTCTTTGATGAGTATTCTTGACCTGGTTATTGCATGTTGATCATGTTTTGTTCCTCCCTTCAGGGATTTTATTTTTATGTCTTTGTTGTGACATATTGTTTTCATACATGCTTCCATGAATTTTGTTGAAATCCATATATAGCATGTTTGATTGTTTTGGGGATGTTGGGATCCCTACTTGTACTGTTCTTCGTCCCGGATTCAGTGGAGCAGGTGAGCTCCAGATTTTGCGAGAGCGTTGGGGACGGGACACCCTGACGTTCCGGCACTCCTAGCCAGAGGGAGAGTGTTCTGGTTGTCCTTGCCAGTCAGTGGGGTCGATCACTGACCATGTCGACATGAGAGACAGGTGGCGCTACCGACATACGACCTGAGGGCCGTAGCGACCGGATGGTCGTTTTCTCAGCAGGTTCGCTGATGGTACTGACCGGGAGAGACAATTGAGAAGCTTCCATTGGAACTCTTAGCTAGGAGTCATGATCTTGTTATTTTATTGTGATAGACTCCTAGGGCTTGTTTTGAGGGGCGTGCCCCGAGTTTGTTTTTGATATTCATGTCTATTGATATCATATTTTCTTGAACCCCGCAGGGGTACTTACTGAGCTTTCCATTCGAAAGCTCATGCACTTGTTTTTCTTCCTGTTTACAGATCCTGAGGCGTAGGACTCTAGTACGCAGGAGCTGAGCCGATCGTGGGTCGGGTGATTTGCAGAGGTCCGAGGACCTTGTCTATCTTTCTATTTTGAGTGAGATATTATGTCTTGTAGGTCCCCTTAGGGCCTGGTATTTGTAGGGTACTTGAACCCTTGTTATTTGTTTTTCCGCTGAACTCTGTTTATTTTGAATAAATTAAGTTGTTTAATTTGCATTATCTGCTTACACACTTAGGCCTTGTATCCGAGTGGGGCCCGTCTCTACTCGGCTACGGCCGGTCTGCACACGTGCCCGAGGTCCCGGGATCGGGTCGGGGCGTTACACAAAACCCATCGGGGATCCATTGATAAGGAAATTGGATTTGGATGAATGGAGGATCTTTGTGATCCATCCGATCCATCTTGGTCCAAAACCTTTTGCTTGCAATGTTTCGATGAGGAATTCCCCTACCCATCAGATCAAAGGCTTTCTCAAAATCAACCTTCATCAGGACCCCCCGTCTTGTTTTCATACTGTAGATGATTTCTTCCGCCGCAACGATGCTATCTTGGATGCATCTGCCTTTGATAAAGGCCGTTTGGTTTTCATCGACTAGGCAGGAGATTACTTCCTGTAGCCTATTGGCTAATACTTTGGTAATGATTTTTATGGAGCAGTTAAGTAGGCTTATGGGGCGGTAGTCCTGGATTGAAGATGCATCTTCTGTTTTTGGGATGAGTATGATGTAGGCCCAATTTAGTCGTTCTAAGTCAGCAGTTCCTTCATGGAGTTCATGGAAAGTCTTTAGGATTTCATCTTTGGTAAAAGACCATCCCTGTTGGTATAGGTTCATTGGGAAACCGTCTGGTCCTGCAGCCTTTTCCGGATTAAGTTCACGGATTGCCTTGATAATTTCCTGTTCTGAGAAGGGGTTGTCAAGTTCAGAGAGGATGGCAGGGGGTGGTCCTGCAAACATTCTTGCCCAGTCCGTGCGGTATCTATGAGGTCTTTTTTGTCCAAAAATTGCTTTGAAGTTCTCTGTCACTGCACTGCCTATGGCAGTTTGGGTGCAAATTAGTTGGTCTCCAGACGTTAGTTGATGAATCCAATTAATGTTTCTTCTTTGATTTGCAATGGAGTGGAAGAATCTCGTATTCTTGTCTCCCTCTTTGAGCCAGGTAACCCTTGAGCATTGTCTCCAGTGTTCCTCTTCCCGCCGTATTATATTGTCATACTCATTTCTGATGGATTGGAGGGATTCCTCTTCCTCGGAGGAGAGTAGATGTTGCTCTTCTTTGGTATCAAGAAATGCAATGTGGGATAATATCTCATTCTTTCTTTGCCGCTGGAGGAGTTGTTCCTCTTTGTTCCATTCTTTCAATCTTCTGCGTAGTAAGGTTACCTTCTTGGACCATAGGTATGTGCCAGATCCTTCGAAGTCAGTTAATTGCCACCATTCGCCCAACATAGTCCAAAAGTTTTCAATTTTTCCCCAGCTCCTGTTGAACCGGAAGGGGAATTGTTTTATAGTGTGTAGACCGCATTCTAGGGCTATAGGAACATGGTCCGAGCGGGTTCGGGGTAGAACGATCTGCCAATAGTGTGGGTGGGCCGTCAACCATTCCGGGGAAAGGAGGAATCGATCAAGTCGGATCATTGTTGGCGTACTGCGGCCATTTGTCCATGTGTATTTTCTACCTGATAGTGGTGGGTCGAAGAGCTCCAGTTCTGTTATGACAGCATTGAAATTGTATTGATCCTGTGTAATTCGGGTGGTTGTGTTCCGGTCTATTGGTCCTCTGGTTGAGTTAAAATCCCCTCCAATAAGCCAGGGGTCATTCCATCGAAGCCGTATGGATCGCAATTCATTCCAGAAATCACCTTTGCGGCTCTGTTCACAGGGGCCATAGACTGAGGTAATCATCCTTTTACTCTTGTCTTCCTTGCCCTCAAGTATCATCAAGTATTGAGAAGGAGTCCGAGAATTCCGCAATAAGAGTGAATGTCTTTGCACTCCATCCAATGCGCATACCACCACCTCGTGTTGTCCAGAGGAAGAGTGATTCGTTGAGTAATAGGCTCCCCTATCGAGCCAAATGCAATTGTTGATATCTTGAAGCTTGGTTTCTTGGAGGCAAAAGACATCCGCTTTATGGGCTGTAATGAAATCGCGCACTAGGAAACGTTTCTTCTTTTTTCCTAGGCCTCGGACGTTCCATGTGATTACTTTCATTGGCAAAACAGTTGGGTACCCTATGATGGACAGACAGCGGGGAAGGGGCGGCTTAGTTGCCTTCCGCTTCCCCGGTGCGTTCCCCGGCTCCCGATAGCCTCAGCAGTTTTGCCACTTCATCAATGTCGTTTCCAGAGTTATCTAGCAGAACTCCTACCTTCATGGCTTCCTTTACTATTCTTTCGCCCGGCCATTGTGAGAGGGTGATGGGTACCGTGGTGAGGTTAAGGGGTTCCTCCATACCTTCTCTTTTTTTGCCTCCCTTCTTTTTCCTTGTTACCTTTGTGAGGTTTGATTGAGGTGTCATGTGGTCCGGATCTTTAGCTTTTCGGGGTCTTCCCCTCCGGGGGATCAGCTTCTGTGCTTCATGAGGTTCTCCCAGAGGATTAGGGTGAAGGTTGTCTCTTTCTTGAGGAGCATCATCCTTGAACTCGGTTAAGTTTGTTAGAGGGCGCAAAGGTTGATCTTTTGGAAAATTCCCTTTTTGTATTAATTCCCATGCTTCATTGGTGACGAGGTTCCAGGTGTCCCCTATCTTTTTTAGAGATGCCGTTGTGAGGTTTATTTCCAAGCCGGTTTGGGATATATTGATGTTTTTTTCTTTTGGACTTAGATGAGCCATGATATAATTAAGAGGCCTCAATGGGCTGATAGATTGATTGGTGGGCTGGCCTATTACATGTGGGCTGATCTGGTCAGCCAAGGTGTTATGGCTTGCGTTGGCTGCTGCAGAGGCCTGAGGGTCCATAACAAAGGTTGGGTTTGGGTTATCATCAGTCAGCATAGTTGGTGTGACCAAGTCTGGAAGTGGGTCTCTGTGCAATTGACCGTTGGATAGAGCTGGGTCTGGTGCAGGTGACTTGGCAACCTGTGCTTGCTGGCGGGGCCCACTTGGCTGAGTTGGTGATGGGTCAATGGGGTTGACCAGGCTGTGCATAGCGCACGTGTGCGCTGAACTCGACCGCGCCAGCTTGTCTGGCTTGTTGGTCGAGTCCAGATTCCCCTTTTTGGCGTTTGAAGTGGATATTGTGGTCCGCGCGGTGCTGAGAAAAATATCCACGTCATCTCCTTCAACGCAGTTTTCATCATCATCATACACCCATGCCGCTGTAGAGTCCGCCAACTGCCCCACGTGCTCCACGTCGTCGTCTGCCGCTTCTGTCGCAGTCATCGGAGTCACTCATGTCAAATCAGTCAGCGGCGCTATGGAAGCCATCCCGTCTGAGTTTGGTGTTGACTCCGGCGGCGGGCAGCTCTGCGTCGAGGGGGGAACCTTGGAAATTGTGGAGGTGGTGATCGGCTGGCGGTGGTCCATGGCCTGTGTAGTGGCGGTGGTCCGGTTAGGGGACCTGGTTGGTGACCTCTCCCATATTGTTATTCCGGCCGGTCGCCGGTTGAAGCTCCTCTATGGTGCAGCTATCTTCTCTGACATTGGTGCTTTACCTTTGTCCAGCCGGCGTTCAGGGAGGCTTGTCGGTGTTGTAGTGGTGGCCTCCGCCGGAGTTACAGCTGCGACCTCTTCAATGTTTGTGTTGATGGTGGTCTCTGCCGGAGTGCCTTCGTCTTCATTGGTGGCGAGGTTGGGACGCTGAAGACCGTCCGCCCATGGTAATGGCTGCTGCCCGGCGTCAAGCTCCACAGTGTAGTTGAATTGACGAACGCCAAGGCTGCAGTGGATGCTAGCTGGCATTTTCCTCGGCCACCTGACACGGAGAAGAAGACGAAGGTCATTACCATACCTTTGACTCCTTCTATCCATGGCGACAAGGTCTCCAGCTGGTTTTAAGAGACAAGCCGCTTCATCTCGACCCCAACAGTCCATAGGAAGGTTCTTGACGATGACCCAACACGTCGCGCCCTCCGCCTTCCCAGTTTGCCACAAATCCGGCGACCATGGCTCGAAGCTCAGGTCAAAATTTAGCACGCTAAGGCGCCCTGCTTTCTCTGTCTTTCTGGCGAGCTCCGACGATGGGAAAGCGGCGATGTAGCGACCGTCTCGGAGGGGCTTAACTACCCAGCTCCAGTTCTCATCCACCAAGCACCCGAGCACGTCGGTGATGTCTTGAATCGTGGTGCTTCCGGCTTTGCGTTCTGTGACAGTGATTAGTGAGAAGGACTTCATGCGTTCTCTCCCGTCGAGGATGCCCTTGTTCAGCCCCACTGAGATGAATAAGTGCTCTTTGCCATCATCCTCAAGCTTTGTTCTCCAGGTTGGTGTTTTCCAAGTGTTTGGTTTTGGTTTTTTATTCCTCTGTTTTGCAGGTTCAGTCATCGTTGGCATCTTCTGCTGGGGCTTGGAGGATGTTTGTGGTGCTTTAGATGCTTCAGATGTAGAATTATGTGGTACCGGTGGAGCTTTGAAGGCATGGAAGGATGCTGGAGGTGTTGGTTTATGGAGTGTAGGCGCATGGTGGAGCTTTGAAGGCACCGGTGGAGCTTTGAAGGATGCTGGAGGTGTTGGTTCATGGGGTGGAGGCGCATGGTGGCTCTTGGCGTTGGAGGAGGCTAAGTGGCGGGGTTCTGCATGGCAGGTGGTACCTTTATGGCCCACCTTATGGCATCTCTGGCAGGTGATTGCTCGTCGGCATACATCAGCCCAGTGTCCCGGACGAAGGCATTGGCCACAGACATAGATTGTGCCGGCGGGGGTGTGGATCGTGGGCGGTGAGCGCCGTTGAGTTGGGGGGTGTTCCGCTCGGTTGCTCCGGTAGTTGGCGGTATTTTTTCGTTGCCGTTTACGACCCCTTGTCTTCCATTCTCCCTCGTCATCTATTGGGGGTTGCACTGGTGGTGGTGGTGGTGGTGGTGGTGGTGGTGGTGGAGGTGGAGGTGATGGGGGAGGTGGTGCTGTGGGGTCAAAGTTATCAAGGGCCCCTTTTAGGACCGCCACGTATGAGGGTGATCGGCTCCCTTGATCGCTGAAGTGTCTTTCCGGCGATCTCGGTGCTTTTCTCTTCCATGCCAGGTTAATGTGGTCGTGGACATCATTTCTTCGCTCAGCTGGTCGTCGTTCCTCTGGTGCGTGGTCATGTTGCCTTCTTCCAGGTCTTTGGGGGCTTCGGTGGCGCGTTCCATGTCTCCGTTGATCTCCGTTGCGATTATGCATGCCGTGGGGGTAAGCAGCACGCATGTTGTTGAGGGTTCCTCGTCGATCTCCGCTGCTCGCCGGTGTTCGCCGTGGTGCACCGTCTTGGCCTGGGAATCGCGCCGCTCGGGAGCTTTGGTCTTTCATTGATTCTCGAGAGATTATGTGTTTCTTTGTGAATAGCTTGATTATATTGATTTTATTAGAAGACATATATAATTGTGTTTTTTTTTTTTTGCAGGGAACTCTATGGAAACAGTATGAATAACTGTGCCTGAGGAGTTGGGACAATTGACCAATTTAATTAGCATGGAACTCCAGCAGAATGTGTTGACTAGGCCTATTCCTTCTTCTATTGGGAACATTCAGTCCTTGAAATTTCTGTATGTTTTTCTTCAATTGCATAAGAAATAATTCATATAGTCCCAATGTCTTTAATGTGTTTATTATTTGTTTTTTGATACATTTACAGGAGGTGCCAGAGAACCATAAATTGGAAGGCTTATTATTTGTTTTTCTTGTTGTATCTCAAGCATAACTGTTTGTTGTGGGTTGTTGTATGTCAATATTTCTTTTTTTAAATTTTTGAATATTCTATTATTGGATAGTGAATTTTTTGTAATACCAAACATTTGTTTAGTACGTGTAGTACTGCAGTGGTAGAAGGCTTAACAAATGGTAGTGATTTGGTCCTTCCCGCCTGGAGTGTCTGGGTTGGGTGGGGTTTATCCCCTTCTCTCAAAAAAAAAAAAAAACATTTGTTTAGTAATAAAAATAGATTTTTATTATTATTAATTTCATTTTCTCAAGGGTATTTGTGTATATAAATTAGCAATATTATGAATAATATTAATATTTATATTCATATTAATATAATTATTTATAGCGGCGGATATATCCGCCGCTATAAGGTCAAGTAACAGCAGTCGAGACTTTTAGCGGCGGATATATCCGCCGCTATAAGATCTTATCACCAGCTCTTAAGAGACCTATAGCGGCGGATATATCCGCCGCTATAGAACGTCGTTAACGGCGTTACAGCGCTGAGATCTATAGCAGCGGATTTATCCGCCGCTATAAGTCCCAATTGCCAGCTATATTCATCTTTTTAGCTATATCCGCCGCTATAGGTGGATTATCCGCCGCTAAAAGATATACCGACTGAGGCTTTAGCAGCGGCTTTATTTTAGCGATATCCGCCGCTATATATCTATAGCGGTGGAAAAATAATCTATAGCGGCGGCGGATATATCCGCCGCTATAGGTGATATTTCCTATAGTGGGAGAAATCAGATGGCTTCAAGAAGAAGGTGCTCAGGTGGCTGATAAGAAGATGAAGGCTGGTGGCTTGTAGGGTTTTCAATAGAGAGGATGGATGCCTTTATAAGCCAAAACTAATCCAACGGTCAGAAAACAACGGTAAGAAAGTTGACTGTTGGAGGATATCAAAGCAAATCAAAGTTTTGGTTGATTTGAGATTAAAGAAATTTGTGGACTGGGCCCCACCCAAGCCCCTCATTTCCACCAGTTTCATGGCCATTACTACTACTTGTTAATTTGTATAGAGCTTGTTAATTTATATATAGTCATGTCTAGAGGGGGCATTGGTCTGATTTGGCCCGGAATCAAGCCCTAAAACCCGCCAAAGTCGGGTGACTCCAAATGGGTCGGGTTGGTGAACTGACTCCGCCTCGCTACAAGTATGGTCGGGTCCTGCCAAGAAATGTTCGAACCCGTGGGTCTGAGGGTTGAATCACGCCCGACGTCGTTGGTCTCGCCGGCTCAACCCGCTACTGGTCACCGTTGAACCGCTGGTTCAAATTCGACGGTAGACGTACATTCTCAACCGGAATCATGGAATCAACCAAACCAACCTAAAACCAACCGAACCGAAAACTATAATCGCCCCAAACCGAAATCCCTAAACCTTCATACAAGGTTCTGCCGTGCCCGTGCATTCTCAAAACTGTTGAACCTGGCTAAGCTCAACCGCTACGGGCTTGAACCCTACCAAAGTTCAAATCTTAATACGTATCAATCGTCAGATACTTAATATCTAAGCATTATGCGGATCGTGATGTCTCCACTCGAAGTTGAAAATTAAAATAATATATTTCATCATCATCGACGAAAGTGGGTAAACGTGATGGCCTGGTATTAACAAACGACAACTTCCTCTCAATAATTTAAAGTTGAAACAAAGCACTAGCCAATTGTAAATGCGAATCGTGTATAATAAAAATAAAAGAACTAAATGCTGATTCCTCTATACCCCGAGATGATAATGTAGTAAACTTAATATAAATAAGTTCAAGCTCTTTTATTATTTTTATTTTTTCTCATATCGATTTGTATTTTTTTTTTTACAAATTATTGTATTGAATTTATATTTTTATTTTTATACAAAATATTGTATTGAATTAATTCTTGCATTTTGTAAAAAATATTGTACTTTTTTTTTCCCAATTTATCATGATTCATGTTCATTTTTAATTTAAAAAATTAAATTATTTGATTTAACAAAAATTAAAATAAAACCTCAACCGCCCTAACTGGCCAAACCGAATCATGGAACTAAAACCGCTCTGAATCGAACTGAATCGACCTAACCGAACCGCCAAGAACCTTGTTCAAAGGCTCTTGCTCCTGCCTTAAGATTTCTTTTGAACTGAACCTAAGTGAAAGTCAGAATCCCATGGCTTCCCTAACCGTACGCCTAGATTTGGGCCTCTCTCTCTCTCTCTCTCTCTATATATATATATATATATATATATATATATATATATATTAAATTTGGCAAAATTTTTGGGTTTTAATGATAAAATAAAAATTTGAGTTGATTTCGGCCCATTGTTTATAGTAGTAATTTAATACTATAAAAAGTTGGATTCTAGTTCACCTAAACTTTTTAAAAAATTTATTTTTATTAATTTATTACTTATTTTTCTTGGAAACTTATAAAATTAGAAACTATGATTTTTGTTTCTTTCTTTTCAATCAAACCGATTCTTTAATTAAGGTTGCAATAATTAAGATTTTTTTTAATAAACTTAATTATCTCTATTCCTCCATAAATTCATCTCAAATTTTCTCTCATCTCTATTTCTACACCCTTCCCTCCTCTCTCTCTCTCTCTCTCTCTATATATTTAATTTGGAGAAATTTGGGGTGTTATGATAAAAAAAAAAAAAAGAATTTTGAGTTGATTTCGCACGCTGTTTATAGTATTAACTTAATAATTAATATAAGGAGTGAATTTTATAGATTGAATTTATATGTGATTTTATAATTTTTGGTTTTTTAAATATTTAAATAATTAATATAGGAGTGAATTTATAGATTGATTTTTTTTCATTCATTAGAGATTTTTGCCTCTTTGATTGTCAATAATGAAGGCTTTTTAAGGTTAATTCCTTAATTTTAAGTAGAAGTTTTCCATTTATATGCTCTTTTATGATTTTATATTTTTTACTTTATTAATTTTTGAATAATTAGTGTAGAATAATTAATTTTATAGATTGATTTTTCCCTTTTAAGAGAGATTTTGCCTTCTAGTTGTCAATAATGAAGATTTTTTTATGGTTATTTGACTATTTCCTTATTTTTTTAAGTAGCTTGTCATTTATATATTTATTTTAATTTTATAATTTTATTTGGTTTTATTAATATTTGAATAATGAGTGTATGATAATGAATTTTAGAGTTTTCAAATTTTTAAATTTTTTTCTCATTCTATTTTTATATCAAAATATCATAGATTTTTAAAAAAATTTAAAATTTTTTGCTATTTTTTTACTATTTTTTAATATACATTTACAAATTTAAAAAACAAATTTAAAAAAAGAAACCGCGGGCCGCCCTGTTAACCCAGGCTGGTTGGGCTCCGGCCCGCCGTTTCTACGCCAGCATCACGGCCGGTTACGGTCACCAAGCGTGATTCCGTGGACTCACGTCCGGCGGGTCAACCCGCCCGGGCTGGTTGGCACTATAGCCCGGCCGGTTCCGGGTTGGTTTTGGCCGGGCCGGGTTCCGGTTGGCCTTTGGCCGCCCGAACCGCGGAAAGTCGGCCTCGCGGGCCCGGTTAACCGGCCCGTGCCCCTCTCTAGTCATGTCTATTTGTTGAAGTTTCTTTCTTCTTGGTGATTTGCGAGACGAAGTTTGGACTGAGGGAGAGATGGTGGTTGTGGTTGTGGTTGTTGATGAAATTTATCATGCATGCATGGTTGTTTATCTAATTACTCTACCAAAGTGAGTAAAATGTTTTGCAAGTAGAAACTTGTGGGCGAAATAGTCCAAAATAATCCAAACAGTCAATGTTGCATGTTTTCAATTTTACTAAAAACTTTTATTCATATTTTATATTTTTCTATCAATTTTGTTATATATATTATGTTATACCTAAGCTAAAAGCTTTAGATCAAACAATAGGGTAGATATGTATTTATCCATATAAATATATCTGTTACTGATATGATACGTGTATTTATATGTATTCATACTAATACAATTGGATATTAAAATATTGTAAAATTATGAGAAAAGAAACATCAATGTAACGTTATTTTTATATATAAAAAATCAAAGAAAACATATTCCAAAATTGAACATTTAGTTGAATTTTTAATTTATCTTTGAATTAGAATTTGTAACATTTTGATTATTTAGAAGATGGATTTTAATTTTTATTGTTTTTATTTTAAAAAATAAAAAACAATATTTAAATGGCTATCTTAATGAAAATTAATAACGCATGCTACTTCATATATTAAAGCTAAACTTTGCCTTATATTAATGAAAATAATAAAAGTGAATCGAAAGAGGTAAAGTAGGTAAATATCTCTTAAGTAGTTTTAATTGAATTTACAAACCACAACCTTTTCTTTACCAAAAAAAGCTTTCGAAATTCAAAATTTCTCATTTTATTTTTCAAATGAGAAAAAAAAACATAATATCGTAATGAAAATTAAACCACTGAATGGACATGCCTAGAACACCTAGAAGGCCAGCTCTGCTCGCCAATATTATTTCCAAACCAGGGAATGACAGATCAATCAATTTCGGGATGGACAATAGGTTAAAGGAGCAATCACCGTATAATATATATACTACCAAGATGCCAACCACTAATACTAAGACGATCCCTCTCATAATCCTTGCAGTTACCTAGAGTATTTGAGGAGAAAGAAATATGAGATGTTTTCAAGACAAACATCATGTTTTTTTAAAATTTACTCAGGATATTTCTTTTCTCATACTCTCTTGGTCTAATGCAACACAGTTGACCAAACGTCCAAGGCTTGAGGCGACCCAAATTTTCAAGGGGAGCTAGCATCCTGTCAACAAAGGCGATGAGGCTTTTGAGGATGACAACCTAGTGGGAGAAAGCACGTGAAGGAACAAGGACATATATAGCCATGGGTATGCGGAGTACCTACTTTTTTCTATTACTCATGTACCCTGGTTGTGTGTAATAAGTATTAAGTGATTGTTGTACTGAATTGCCATATTTAATGAAATTAATTATGATTTATCTATTTTATAAATAAAAATAAATAAATTAAGCCACTGAATTAATTCATGACAACTCGGTGAAAAATATATATTATATTTCATATATATAGAATTGTCTATCTCAATGTAATACATAGGAACAACCTCTCATGGATCCTCACACATTTTGTGTGAATTTATTCTCTTAATTCTTGAAAAAAAATCTTAATTTACTAGCCAGTACCAATCACAATATTTCTTTGAAGTAATTTTCTCACTTTTTATTTCCGTCTGTTTCAACAACATTCCATCTTGAAACCAAGTCAACATTCCATACTTGAAACCAAGTCCTCCAACCTTTCTTTCACCCTTTTCTCATCTAAACCGATTCTCGAAGAAATTGCCTGGAAATATGAGAAAGAAAACCACTATTATTAGTCATATAACCATGCACCCATATTTAAAGTTTAAACTAATTTTCTTTTTGAAAGATTGATAAAACATGTTTATTAATATGATAATACAATTTACATAGTATATAAATGGTGCCCGGCCTGGGGGACCATGTTGGTCCCGAAGCTCACCCCCAAACTGTTACTCTTCCCTAGTCGCCATTTTCCAGATCCGAGGTTGCGTCTTTGAAGTCATCTCTCTCAGCGGTGTGTAAGTTTAAACATCTTTTATCGGTTGTATATTATATATGTCAAAAGCCCACTAGTTAGGAGTTCACATCTCACTATATCCATAAATGTATAGACAATTAAATTCACATAATCTCATATGTTTGGAAGATGTACTTTAAATTAAACAACTTAATTATCATAGAATTTATAACTATAATAAAGTTGAAAAAACTAGAAGATTATGATTCATAAAGTCTAGTCATGGTCGAGAAATTAATAGAGAGAAGATACCACAGTAATTAAGTGAACACTTGAGGTACTAACATTCATATTTAACTAATAAATTCATTTTTATAAAAATAGATTATAATTTCCAAACATAAGTTTTTCCTAATAATAACTCGATCTATCTAAAACACAAAGACTCACTTTTTAATAATAATATATACTATTGTAAAAAGACTCGTATAATATATTTTAAACACTAAACATACATTACTAAAAATGGAGAATTATTGTGAAGTGTTTGGGAATTACTTGAGAGTGGATGATGATCATACTCATGTCCTCCATATTGGAGAAGTTAGCATGGATAACCTCAGCACCTTCTTCTTCAAGGATGCGCAATATAACCTCACCCAATTTGAAGCTCTTGTTCATTAATCTGCTCATTAGAACTATTTCCATGCAAGCATCAAGGCATCTCACTTGGATTGTCACCTTTCCATTATTCATATTATTACTCATGTGTTTCTTTTGTAGTTCTAGTGTTTCGACTCTTTCCTTCAGCTTCTTAATGTATGTCGTGGCTTCATCTAAGAGTACTCCTTGTTGCCCTGATGCATTCTGCAAAAGATAAAGCAATAAACATTTACCAAAAAAAAAAAAAAAGATAAAGCATTAATTATAAACAACAAGTGTTTGATGACATGCCATCTCTCACAGATACTACATATATGCATGAATAATGCATGGCCAACAACAAGTTGCATGATATACACAGTATGTCAGTATATATATATCCAGCCCTAAATACATACAGTATATATATACATAAACACATCATATATATATTGATAAAGATGATAACTAACATGATATTGGGTGTTAGGAATGATAGAGGAGAGCTGGAAAAGAAGGTTCTTCATGTGTATCCTCCTGTTCTTCTCTATTATTTTCCTCTCCAGCTTCTCTGCTTTCCTGCCACATCCACTACCATTACCACCCTCCATCTCACTCTGATCTCTCAAGGGTACGTTTTCGCTCTCAAAGGAAAGAGAGAGTATGCAAATTAAAGGTAGGGAAAGTCTAGAAATGCATGTACTATTTGTAGCCATCAGCTGGCAACAACATGCAGCTTCATAGGCATGTTCCTAAGGTTGACTCCACAGTTCACAGACGATCAGAATTCTCACGCAAGACACACATGAATGACTCAAACGCATGACTAGAGTTTATATTATACCGATGTTGTTCATGCTTTAATTAACTCATGGAAGCGGGAAAAGGAATCAAAGTCATGTTTTCCGGCTGTGGTTATATATAGTAATTCTTCTCGATAGATGAGTTGTCTATTTATTAATTTTCCACTAATAGAATCTAATGAATTTTTTATTTAAGAATGAAAATTAGAGTTATGAGACTAAGATTTTTCTTTTTTTTTTAAGAAAAATAGAAATTGCTTTCATACTCCTTTAAAAATTAAAACTATATATTAAGTTATTTAAATACTCTTGTAAAAATATTATTTACTTGCATACCAATCCAAAAATATTTTTTTGCTTATATTCTGCAGCCATTAGTCACCGTTAGCCACCTTAGTTTACTATCATTCAAACTTAACCATACTTAAAAAAATTACATAGTTATTTTTTTCGAAATTCTTGACTTTCTCTCTTTAAACCCTCACTTTCCCTCTTTTCTTCTCATCTCTCTAAACCCCTCGCCACAATCTCCGTTCTCTCGGCTCAATTCGGCCGCAGATCGAGGGTAATGGGGAGCCTCCTCTCTAAACTCCTCACCGCAATCTCTGTTCACTCGGCTTGATTCGGCCACATATCGCAGATAGTGAAGCTTCTTTGTCCATCAAAGGTAACTCTTCAATATTACTGCCCTTTTGAAATTCTTCCAATTTTTTTCTTGTTCATCAATTTTTGTTTCCTTGCCTCTCCTAGGTGAGCTATGTGATTTTGAATTCTTATATGATAATTAATTAAATCAGTCTCATTAATTACAATATGAATTAACTTGCAATAAAAGTTATGTTCTTGATCATGACCGCGGCGGCTGGTATACAGTTCATTGTGGCTGTCGGGAAAAACGTTGCTGATCATGAGATGTCCAACAGTCCAAACACATTGAAAATTTGAGAGGCTTTACTGTGAAGGGAGGAAAAAAAAAAGAGATTATGTGCAGTTGAAAATGTGAAAAAGGAACCAAAATCTCCGAGCAGTTTTCAGACATTATTATATGAAAGAACTAGATAATTATCAGTATACCAATGAAACAGTTTGCTTGAGTTCTTGTCACATCTTCGCTAGTTGTCTTCCAAAGAAATGTGAACACTCACTGCACTGATCTTATACGGCCAAACGCGTTGATGAGAAATAATTTTTATAATAATTTTATTGATATTAATAGTTTTTTAAAAGTTTCATATTTCCAAAATATCTCGAGGCCGTGTTTAATTATCAGGGATCGTTTGAAAGTTATGAGGGAGATGGAAGCGAGAAATTCCTATACAGAGTATGCATTTTATGGTGTTTGGTTAAACATTGAAGTGATGCATAGACCGAAATGGCCCACTTCCATTACTTCAGCCTCCACTTCCAGGAACCAAAGCCGGACTATAAGGCCTTGTTTGTTTCATGGTTTACCATGGTTTCGTAATGTATGGTATAGTTTACTTTCCTGTTTGTTTTCATTTCCATTTAGATGGTATAGTTTTCTATGGTTTTTTGATGGTTTTCCATGGTTTAAAAACTTCCATTTTTGATGGATTTTTCAAACCACCGATTTGGTGGTTTCTCATGGTTTTAATTTTTTTCTACCAAAAATATCCCTACCAATTTACTTCAATCCCTTCTTCTACCCTAGCAAAATCAAAGAAAGTTATAATCTCCACAAAAAAGTCTTATCTTTTGTTAATTTTGTATATTAACTTTATTATAATTTTATCAATTTTAAATTAATGGTTAATAATTTGATATATATTTTGTAAGATTTTAATAAAAACTATTTATACTTTAGTTGAATTTAATTTTTGATCATAAATCATTGAATTTAATATGGTTTTTTGCAGGTGTACCCCTGAATAAAACATAATTGCATACATACTTCAAAATAATAAGTATAATTACATATATACCCCTAGGGTTAATCAGATGAAAAAATGTCAGTTAACAAACGATAAACATGCGAAATAACCATTATACCCTTTACATATATACCCTGAAAGTTTGTTTAACTGTAAATTTATAAATACCCCCTTTAAAAATATGGAATTTAAAATAGCTAAGATATATAAAGAGAATTATTTTGGAAATTTTCTAACACTTAACTGAAGTTGTAACCATGGTTAAGATAATCTTATTAACTTCTATCATCGAAACATAACAATAGGGGCATATCTATAATTCAACCCGTTTTTCAGGGATATACAAGCAATTATGATTTTTTCAGGTGTAAATATGCAATTATGAAACTTTGAAGGATATATAACCAATTTTTTCAATTTAACATGATTTCATATTAATTTGTGTTTGAGGGTATTCTGGTCATTTTATTATTTCTACAACTATACCATATCATCAAAACAAACACAAACAACTAATTAACCATACCATACTATACCATCTTTCCAAACATGATAAACAATACTTACAATACCATACCATACTATACCATACCATACCATACATTATGAAACCATAACAACCAATCATCCAAACATGGAAGGTTAAATAATGAGTTTTTTACTTGTCACCCTCTCAATTTTTAATAATACCGTATAAGCCCTTGTTTTAATTTTATTTTACTTAGTATCCCTTGGACTAAACTTTTTATGTTTCAACGTGGGTTAGATGTAAAACCTCTAATTATAATATATATAAAGTGATCATTTTGACTTTTTATATATATGTTTTTTTTTCAATTTTTTTTTCATATGCTCAAGTGAAAGTTAACAACTCAAAGGATATATTATGTACTCAGTTTTTATTTATGATGTATTTTATATTTTATTTTATTAAGAATCTAATTATTTTATTTTACTTTGAATATTTTACAAATATTTATTTTTAATGCATGTCATTAAAAATAAATAAATAATACAGGTTCATCTCATTTTTTTATAAATTAAACATAAATTTAGTTGTAGTACAGTTAATAAAATAATAATTTATTTATAGTATCTTTCAAAATATTCTTAATTGTTAATTAGTCATTGGTAGATATCAATAATAAAAAAAAAAGGTATTTTTGTCGTTTACATAGTTTTTAAATTGGTTTTAAAAAAATATTCAAGGCCTTTGGTTGGGACTTGGGAGAATTAACTAAGGGGTGACAAATAAAAATACAAATAACAGAGGAATTATTAAGTATTATTGAAAAATGAGGGACTAATTACAAGTGATTTTGCTATTTTTCAAGAGTGACAAGTAAAAATTCTTAGTAAAGAACTTTTTGAAAAATGACAAAAAATGAAAAAAATCATAGCCATTGTATATGTTAACCTTGCAAGAGAAGGGGTTCAATTTAGGACCCATCCACGATGATGAAAACCCACCTCTTAACAAGAGAATCCGGTACCTCCATCATGAATTTTAAAATAATCAAATAAATCAATTTATTTAGATAATATCTCATAAATAACTAATAAATCACAACTAATTAAGTAATAATTAAGATTTAAAATATTAATTACTCAAATAAGAATGGAGAAATATGGTTTTACAAGAGAATACTTGCAAACACACACATACATATTGTTCCACCTCTAAACTAAAAGTTTTGCATGTATAATAATAATAATAATAATAATAATAATAATAATAATAATAATGCCCCTATAAAATTTTAAAATTGCTTATTTGCCCCTATGAAAATGATATTCGTTTGCATATCCCTCCAAATCCATTTTTCTGTTTATATAGGCCTACTTTTAGTCATGGTTGATAGACGTTAAAATTTTTAGATTTAATTGTAGTTAAAATCTAACTTAGTTAAAAAAATTACTTAGCTACCCTTAAAAAGAATAATTTTAAAAGTGTTTCTATTTTTTCATAACCCCCTTTTCTCTCTAACATCAATATAATCTGTCAACTCTTTTTCTCTCGGTCACGAACCACGATTAGCCATAGGGATTTCCTTTCCTTTCTCATAAGGAAGAAGAGTTGGCCAATAAGAAGAAGAACAAGAAGCCAGCTTTGGTAAACCCTGTTGGAAATTAAGGATGAATTGCTACCAAGTTGAAGATTGACTAAGGCGTGCTAACGCACTAACCTGAAGTATTTCACCTCCTCTAAGTGTATAACTTGGTGCAACAAGGATGTCAATGGCGTACTTCTCCCATGATACAACAGTCACTAAGCCCTTCGTTCTGTGCACACGTACTGATACAAAAACTTCTCAAACAATTCCTCAAAAGTAATTGGAGTCTCCCGGGCTTGAATGGCACTGGATAAATGATTATAGGAGTTATCCAGCCCATTCAGAATCCGAATGGATAACTCATCAAAATCAACAGGCTTATCCATGAACACAAGCGAATCAATACAAGACTGTATGTCTTGCATATATTCAGTGATGGTATAAGACCCTTGGACAGGATTAGCGAGCTTGCGACGCAATTCCATGATTCTTCCACGGGACGGGGAAACATAAGTCTTCTCAAGAGTCTTCCAAGCCTCCATAGACTTCTTCTTGGAAGCAATGAAAGAAACCAGACTGGCAGTTAGAGACCCCGAGAATAGCATTCAGTAACAACTACTTGTCCTGGTGAACCCAGAGAGAATAGTCCGGATTGGGAGTCAAAACAACAGAGTGAGGTACAGTAATAGTACTAGGTGGGCAAGGAAGAGAGCCGTCGACATAACCATAGAGGTCGTACCCAATCAAAAGAGAATCAAACTGCGCGCGCCACGCACAGTAATTGGTAGATGTCAACTTGAGAGGAACTCGTGTGTTGTGTCGCAACATTGATAGCAATGAGGTTTGGAGATAGATCAGAGGTGGTGGAGAGAACAAGACGAGAGGAGAGGCCGGAGGAGGAGGAGGAGCGGTGGCTAGCCATGGAGGCGGTAGATTGGGTGAGGAGAGGGACAGGCAGAGGCACACAATGGGTGTTGGGCGAGCAGGGGGCACGAGCCACGCAGGGGGGTGCAGTTCGCGCGGGGACATTAATTGGGTTGCTGAGCGGTGCACGGATCTACTGGACGTGCGGGGGCGTGGAGCAAGTAGGCCTAGTGTATATGAATGTTTTGAAACACTTAAGAAGGGCCAAACTCTATATGGGCTTCTAACATGGCTGGCCGCTTGAAAAAAAAAATTAGGGTTTTCGGATCTAGAGTTCTGATACCATGATAGGAAAACTTCTAAAATGTATAAGAGAACAACAAGTGCTCATATTGCTCCCGAAAATCGACGAAGAGAAGAGATGAAAAATAGGAGAGGAGGAAGAAAAAAGAGGAATTGTTTTTCATTGTATTTTCTCAAAAGAAACCGACTTTATTTATAGAGATCATAAAACATAAGAGGATGACAAGTTTGTGGATAGATTTTAAAAACTTTCAAAATTCTCATCAATCATTCAGCATGAAGCATGAATGAAGGATTTTGCAAAACCAAAAAAGCAGAAGCCTCAAATCGATTCGGCATTTGTGTCTGTATGACGCACTCGCACATGTTTAAGCTAGACATATGTAAAGTGAGTGAAAGTTTTTTCTATTGGCTGACTAGACACTTCAAAAGTATTTTTCAATATTTTGAAACCAATTTTATAATAAGCCCAAATAAAGCCCAACATTTGAGATGGGCTTCCAACAAACCCCTCCACAATTACCTCTTTATCTTAATAGAAACCTCTCATCTCTTGAGCAGCAAAAAGAAGAGCGGGCCAATAGAAGGTGGAGGGTTGACAAGAAGAAGAACAGGAAGCTAGCTCCTAAACCCTAAACCCTAAATTTTTTGTGGATTATAATAATATAAATTTTGTGATTTTTTTTTGTAAAAATAATTTAATCAGATAATAATGTGCATTTTTTATTTGTTTTTGTAAGAATCATATAAATATTTATCAATATAAAAATCATTAACTAAAAAACTAAATTCTAGGAAAAATTATATGGGTATATAAGAAAAATCATTTATAATTATAAATAACTTAAAAGTCTATAAAATATATACAAAATTAAAGACAATCCATAATAATTATTTACTGTTTTAAATAATTTATAGGTTACAATAAATTAGAGAGGTATATTAACAAACTCATTTTAGTAATTTGTTCTTATTCCATCCATTGATTTAACATTGTCAAAAGTCAACTTAACCACAAACATATAAACAATAAAAGTTGATTCGTAGAGGTATACAAACAAATATTATTTTTAGAGGAGCATTTAAGCAATTTCAAATTTTACAGGAGTATGCAAGCAATAATAATAATAATAATAATAATAATAATAATAATAATAATAATAATAATAAGAGTTTTTTACCTGCAACCCCCTCAAAAATAGCCAAATCACTTGTCACCCTCTTATTTTTCAATGATACCCCATAACCCTCTTCTTTTAATTATTTTTATTTTACTTGTCACCCCTTGAGTTAGTTATCTACACTAAAAGTTTTGAATAGTTTTTAAAAAAATTAAATAAAAAGTAAAAGACAAAAATACCCCTTATTTTCATAACTATTATTTATCCATGACTAATAAACAATTAAGAAATTCTAAAAAGGGTTATAAGTAAATTACGAGTTTATTAAGGGAGATACAAATAATATTAAATTTATAAAATATTATATATATATATATATATATATATATATATATATATATATTTAATTTTAATAACATACTTAAAAAAATTATTTGTAAGATGTTCAAAGTAAAACAAAATAATTATATTTTTATTAAAAAATTATAATTTTTAGAAGGAAAAAAAATAATAAATACATTTATTATCAACAAAATACATCTTTCAGAATTATTAAAAATATGAAATATGAAAAAAATTATTAAAATTGATATTATATAAAAAAGGGTAAAATTGTTAATTTACCTATATTATAAACTTAGATTTTATATTTAACCAAGGTCAAAGGGCTTGTAGTCAGCGGTGTATCACTCGGGTCCCGTGCGGTGGACATTCTCTTGGGTAAAGTCCTCAGATCAAATCCCGGGCCCTATAAATGGGGTGAGCAAGCTTGAGTAGATAGGGATGGCAACCCCAGGCCGATCCGGGCTTTTCGATCCGGCCTTGGGGCGATTTTTGTTGGAGAGCTGCACGGGCGTAGGCGGGATTTTTATGAGAAGGGAGGGGCAGGGCGGGTTTGGTAAACACCCATTTTAAATCCGCCCATAAAAATTACAAACATACCCCCCCTCTCTCTCTATATATATACATAATATATTACATAGCCTAGGGTTTACAAACATACCCTATATATATATATATATATATATATATATATATATATATATATATATATATATATTTATTTATTTATTTATAATATATATATTATATAAAATAGCTAGGCTGTAGTGGTATGGGCTGGTATGAGGAAAAACCGTGAGGCGGTTGTGTGGTATTCATACATGTGGTATTTGGGCGTGGGCGGGGCGGCGGGTTCAAAGGCGGTTGTGGTAAAGGCACGCCCGCTCGCCCTCCCATCACATCCCTATGAGTAGAGTTTACTCCTCGAGACTTGTACGCGGACGGTGATGGGTAAGGGCAATCGAGTGAGTTTACTCCTCGGAGCCCATGGCCACGTCTCTAACTGTCCCGTGAGTGGGGCTCTATATGGCCTTAGTAAAAAAAAAGGTAAAATACCAAATTTAGTCCCTTTATTATACCGAACCAACCCTTTTGGTCCCTATAATATAATTTAATACTTTTTGGTCCCTTCATTTCCTTGATTGAGAAATGTCAGTCCTTCCATATGCCTTTTTAATCCCTATATATATGCCTTTGAGGCCTTTTTGGTCCTTGTATATATACCTTTTAGGACTGAATTTTTACAATCGTGAAATTAGAGGGACTACAAAGGCTCAATTTATAATAGAGGGACTAAAAGGGCCGGTTCGCTATAACAGAGAGACTAAATTAGATATTATACCTAAAAAATGTATAAAATTTTAGTAGGGGGTGACAAGTAAAATTTAAAAAATGAGGTGTTATAAGGTATTCTGAGATGGGATGGCAAGTGATTTGATTATTTTTAAAAGAGGGCAACTAGCAAGTAAAAACTCTTTTAAGGACAAAAAAAAAGAAGGGAAAGTTCTCGGGGTGGCTTGGTATCTGGGGAAAACTAGCAGTAGTCCCCTCTCCGCTGAGAGAGAAAATGGAGCAGGGTCAGAGGACTCCCAGGCCTAACCAGCTCCATACGGCGAGGGCTGCCGTCGTCGATCTGTTCAACCTTTACCTCGGGGTAAACTACTCTGCTCCCTTTCCTCTTCTCGTTCGTTAGTGTGATCAAATTGATTTATATTCTATCCATCATCACTTGCAGAGGAATTCTCGGCCCAAATCTGATGAACAAACCCGTGAAACAGGGTGAGTAGCATTCCTTTTTGCGCTCCTAATTCTAAGGGTAATGTTTTGAATCATAGAGGAGATATATTTTGAATCTTAGCAATGAAAGGATAAGGACAAGAGTTGATCTTTGCTTGATGATAGCATCCCTTGAATTTCATTTTCCCAAGATGGGATTTTTGAGCCATTTAGAGTGTCAGGTTTTCGAATTACTAGTTATATGTCCTGTCTTCAAGTATTTTATCATTGAAAAACTTTATATGCAGCATAGTTGACTTACTAGCATATCTGTCTTGTGAGGGCATTTTCTGGGTGTTTCTATTTCATGTGTCTTAAATTTTATTCTGCAGCGGTCTTCTTTTCTATGACTGGTTCTAACTTATAGACTATTGAATCTGGTTCAGAGAATAAAACTGAAAGACGGAATTAAACCTAAATTTATAACCAACTTACAGAGAGTCTTCAATCACATAAAGGATTTGGAGAATAATGCTCATCAGGGGAATACCTTGGAGTTCATAGTTCCCCAGCTGCTTTCTCTTTCTACACAACCACAAAAACTTGATCATTTCTAATCTTGGAAGGCTTGCATTACTCTACATAATTATGATTCTAGCATCTTAGTAGTGTATGTCTAAAAAGTGCTTGTGGATTGTTAATGCAAACTACCAGCCAATATGATAAATAAATTTGAATTAATTTATTTTGTTTAAATCTGCTGCTAACTCAATGAAGCAAGAGTGAGTAGCAACATGATATTCTCCATTATGGAGAGTATTAGTGGATTCAAAAAGAAAAAGATTCCATTTGTGCCTTATTACTCGGAATTTTTTCTTTGAGTTAGTTGGGCACGATAAAAAGTATTAGCTGTTGGATTTGCAAGTTGCAATAAAGACTCTACAATTTAGATTTTGTATAGTTATTGGAATACATAAAGGAGTCTTTAAGTTGAAGAGGTGACAAGGAAGCCTTGTGCTATTATGCTCTAACAGGCTGAATCAAATTATTAATTTTTAAACTCACTGGTTCAGCTACTCACTGGCTGCAAGTTAAATCTTTTCCCCCTTTTAAAGCCTATAAGAACCAAAAATTAGACAATTATAAGTTGAGGTTCCAAATCAATGGTCAAAACAGAAAATTGCTGCCTCTATACAGTAGTGTGACTCAACAACCTTTTTATGGTTTATCAAAGTCAGACATTAAAATGCCCTAATGGGATAAGGTGGTGAGAGGGATAGATTACAACTACCTGTTTCCTTCTTGTTCAAAATTTGAGAGGCATTGACTGGCTAAGGGAATTCTTAAATCTTTCCACAAATATTGATCATCAAAGTATAGTCCAACTATTTTGATAATTTGTATTTCTAGCTTCATATTTATATCTTTTAGATTTGCAGCTGCCGCATATGTATTATTCTGATTTAGGCATACTTGGTGGTAGGAGCATCTGAAATACAGTAGATATTTAGTGCATAAATTTCACTTTATTGTTTTAAAAAGTTAGTTGCATTCGATATTCGCTACATATAAACTTGTTGGATTGATAAAATACAGATAGCTCATACTTGAGCAATTATTATTGTAGATTTACCGACTTCCTGCTTGATCTTTCTCTTGATGATGAAACCATGTTCCCTTAAGAGAAGTAACTTATGATGACATTACGTCTGTTATCACGTATGATCAGGAGCAAGATGCTGAAAAGGGTGACTGCTCCCAACAGAGAGCTTCCTCCGAGAAATGAGCAATTCCTTTTGGACTTTGAACAGTTGCAAGGACAATTTGCTGTAAGCATTAACCTATGCTTGAAGTCTTTGTGCATGTTCACTTCAAGCTATTCTGGCTCATTATATCTTACAGATTTTACATGTTCTCTCTCTCTCTCCCTCCCTCTCAGGGCCGTGAACAACTACGTGTAGTGACTGAGTCAATTCTCATATCCCTTATTGTGCAGTGCAGTGGTCATGCTCCACAATCAGAATTCCTACTATTTGCATTAAGGAGCTTGTGCAACATAGGCTATGTGAAATGGGATACATTTCTTCCCCCGCTCCTCTCTACAGTTTCCAATGCAGAATCATCCGTTGGGCAGGGGAATCCAATTTTTACTGCAATGCCATCAACCAGCTTGGCAGCATCTGCTGTAGCACCTTCACCATCTTCAGTCACCACAAACTTTCATGTTTCTAATCCAACATCTCCTCTAGGTCCAATGCATGTTATTGGATCTCCTTCCCAATCTGCAACTGAGCAAACTATTGGTGGAACTTTATCACCTGTTAGGCCATCAGAGATTGCCACCTCTGGACATGCTGCATTGAGGGCTAATCAGTTACCAAGAAGCACTGCCATGAGCTATCTACGGCAATTGGTATGCAAGATTATCTTAACTGGACTTGAATCCAATCTAAAGCCCATTACCCATGCTGAGATTTTCGTGCACATGATAAATTGGTTGGTCAATTGGGATCAAAAACAGCAAGGATTTGATGAAACTGAAGGTTCAAAAGCTCTGAAGCTTGAAAGACCATTGCATGAATGGCTGCATATTTGTTTGGACGTTATTTGGATGTTGGTTGAAGAGGATAAGTGTCGCATTCCCTTCTATGAATTGCTTCGAAGTGGCCTGCAGTTTATTGACAATATTCCTGATGATGAAGCATTGTTTAGCATTATCTTGGAGATCCACAGGAGGAGAGACTTGGTGGCTACACACATGCAAATGTTAGACCAACATCTTCAATGCCCTTCATTTGCGACTCATCGATTCCTGTCTCAGGTGTATCCTAGCATACCAGGTGAATCATTGGCAAATTTGCGTCATTCACCGATAACATATCCCAGTATTTTAGGAGAGCCATTGCATGGAGAGGTGAGGGGAATATACTCTTCTAAACTTAGAGTTCCTTTCATGTCTGGCTGAATGGAAAGCAAATTATTAGACACAGATTATTAGAACTTTCAAAACCCATACACGAATCTGATAGCAGAATGTAAAAGTCATTTTTTATTTTTATTTTTTATGATTCAATACTTTGAGTTTTGTAGTTAGCTTTTGGTTGACTTTATTTTATAGGTTTTATTAAAATAGTATTTCTTGTGTGTGTGTGTACATTAATTTTTGAAAATCATCACCATTTAGTTCACTAGGTGGTCCACCTAGTCACCTTGAGTGCTAGAAATCATACCTCTTAGGTGCTGCCTAGGTGCGTGAACAACCTGTTCCAAAGTGTCTGGAAGCTGGTTGTAAACACACAAATAAAGTCTGTTGGATAGACTCAATGGCTCCTTGGGAATAGAAGTAACTAGTAAGGCTCACTACAAAGAACTTCGGTGTCATCCTAGCTGACCTTTCTATGCAAATTGGGCACCATTTGGCTAAGTTTGGACATCTTAGATCTGAAACTACCCCAGAGGCATGCCTGAACTGATTTTTAGTAGATAGCTCTGAATCTTGATTATGCTCTATGGCTTATGAAATGATTTACTTGAGTGGGAATGAATTTAGAAGTTGCAGTTACATTGTTTGGTTGAAATAAACACTTAACATAGTTTTTTGGTCTAGGACAATATTATTTGCATAGATCTAATTAGGATCACATGTTGTGTAACAATTATAAAGTTGTTCATCAGACTTGTACTCAGGAAGACGCAAAGCAATCTTTGAAACTGTCAATCACTTTACATGTAATGCAGCTAGATGATTAGCTATAGCTAACTAAAAATGTGAAATATCGAAGCATATTCAATTTTTTCAATATGGCGAAATGCAGATGCTTATCCCTTCCCATGTTGGTTCTATTGCTAAGGGTTTGTGTTCCTAGGAAGAAGCACATAGTGTGAGCTTGATCTCTAGTGCAACTGACTTAAACTATTCATTAGCATGGTTTATTCCTTTTTATTTTTGACATAGGCCATAAAAAACCCCCATACGGGTTAATTAGAGACGTGGCCATGGGCTCTGAGGAGTAAACTAACTTGATTGCCCCTGACTTCTCACATGTGCGTACAGTCGTTGAGTAGTAAACTCAACTTGAGCTTGCTTCCCCCATTTACGGGGGTGGGGACTCGATCCCGGGACTTGCCCAAGGAGAATTACCCAACGCATGGGACTTAAGGTTATATTGCTAGGCTGTGAGCCTTTTGGTGGTTTATTCCTTTTTGATTGTTGTGACTGGTGCAGAATGCTGATGGTTTCAAATGTTTATATCTTGAGCTAGTTTCCTAGCCACTTTAAGGGATGTTCATATTCTGACAGATTCTAAAGGTCAGCAATGATCAAAATACCTGTGTGCTTATTAAATGAGTGGATGAAGGTTGAGTATAATAACATTCTGAAATCTTCTTACAAATGTGAAGGGGTAGCAGTGGTAGGAGACTAATAATTAGTATGACAAACATATGACATTGCCGGGCACTGTTCAGGTTGAGTTAAGGTAAATTTGTTTCTTGCAAACAAGAATTATGATGGGTGGGATATGCCAGATAGGAGAAGAGTGCACAAGCCTTTTTCTCCCAAGAAAATTGGAAGAAAATGTTGACTATGGATATTTGAAGGACTATGAATTAATTGTTTTCCTTCTATCATTGTTGTATCTGACTAAACAATTTGGAATTTCTAGGTCAACTTGTAGTGGTGATGCATGAGCATCCACATACATTATATCATTTGGGGATAACAACATATTTAAACTTAAAACACATGTTGTTTGTTCTTTTTTTTTTTTGCATATGAATTAATTTAGTATATGTTGGTTGGTGATGGTGAATGTTGGAAGAGAAATTTGAGGAAATTGATGCAAATAAAAGAAATGTCATACTAAGACCATGATCAATTTTTTGAAATTGTAGCAAATGTTTTGTTTTTTATAATCAATTTGATTATTCTTCTAGTTCTTAAACTTCAATCAATTTCTCACATTCAGGATCTTGCCTTTTCTATTCAAAGAGGGAGTTTGGATTGGGAACGAGCTTTACGTTGTTTAAGGCATGCTCTTCGTACAACACCGTCACCAGAATGGTGGAGACGATCTCTTCTTATAGTTCCTAGTTATAGACCACAGCCTCAACAATCACCAATCCCTGGTGCTGTTTTCTCACCTGAAATGGTGTGTGAAGCGGTCATTGATAGAGCTGTTGAACTATTGAAATCAACAAATTCAGGTGGCACTACAAAACTGAAGCAGTCATTTCTTTTTTCTCCTGTAAATAACAATAATGATAGTCATGTAACTTAGTTTCACATTATTCTGACTTATTCTTAATTTCTTTATTTCTTAGGATCACTTCTCCTTTGGCTTTTTTAGGTAGTCTGTTTCTTTTGGTGCATTGAACATGTTCTTAGATGTATTTATTGCTTTTTCTATTCACGATCTTTTGATCCATGCGGATTATTATTTTAATTGTTTCTTTTCTTTTCTTTTTTGCATGAATTAAGTTGGGAAAATTGAACATGGCTTATTTGATGAAACCATCATGTCATTTTCCTTGATCACTTATGGCATTATGAAGATTTTCTGTGACAAATGGATGGATATGTGGGCATTACATTAAGGGTGGTGTCAGCTGTTTTAATTCCCATGTGGCTGACTTCTACTGAAAGATCTTTCAAATACGGTGCTTTTATTGAAGTGTTTCTATAGAAGGATCTTATTCAAATACACAAAAAGTCCATTTTTTCTGTTTTGTCTACAAAAGTGATTTTGCCAAAAGTTTCAAATTGGATATTTTTGCCAAACTTGTTTTCTTTTTCAGGTTTTAGGGACCTAGAAATTTGTTTGGGAAATTTTGTGGGGCATTTGTTTTATTACTCAGAAGTGCCATTGGTGACAAGGAATGTTTTTGGAAACATTCAAATTTAAGTCTGAATGCGCCCTTTATCCTGCAGGATATGTTGTCAAGCAGCATATAAATTGTTTTGGGCCCTTTATGGTTGTGGATTTTCTGGTGGAAATAAGTTAGGAGTTAGCACCTGTTTCTTCTAGGTGACTTGGAAAATCATGAAACATAGGAAATGGTGAAAAATGGGAGAAAGAGTCCAAATTTGCGGATAAACTTTTGAAGTCAAAAGCTTTGCTGGTTGTGATTAGGAAGGGTTAGTTATTCCTTTATCTTTCTCTGTACAAGGTTTTAAGGCTTTCCTGATTGATACTAGAGAAAAGAAGAAAATAAAAGGAAATTTGATGATTAGGCTACATGGCAACTAAATTGCCACTTAGCCTGAGCCTTAGGCTGAATCATGATAAAGAAAAAGTGAATTACAATAATGATGAGGGCTATTGGTGTGAGAATGAACTCAACTATCAGGTAAGCTAATGTATCAACTTTTGCAGAGATAATGGAGATTTTATGAATGAAACTGAAACAAAAGGTAAGCCATTTTTATTTTTCAGGCTCCTTTAAGTAGTTAAGTGTTCAATTAGATGTACATTTCAAATTTTCAAGATCTAGAATTTTAGTCTTATTTACAAACAGAAGTATCAAGTCTTTTGACAAATGGTCCATGTTCATCTTTTCTGTTCATTTTAATTGAGTTGCTGAGGGTTTTCTGCTTTATATTTTGGCATCATTTAGTTCAGATGTTGACATAATTTTATGCTCTTGACTATTTTCTTAATACAACTTGCATCGGAAGCACTGATCTGTTCGTATTATTTCTAGCTTTTGGTAAATTCACTTCTTGTGACCTAATTAATAGATGGTTTTCCCCTTATTCTTGCACTAATATCTACACCAGGAGTTCAATAACTTTGTGTGTACTTTTGCAGAGACACAATGTTGGCAAGACTGGCTTGTATTTGCAGATATGTTTTTCTTTCTGATGAAGAGTTGGTCGATTGATTTTCTTGATTTTATTAACAAACTTGCATCACGAGTTACAAACAACGATCAACAGATTCTTTGGAGTAACCATGTGACATGGCTTCTTGCACAAATTATCCGGATTGAGATTGTGATGAACATTTTAAGTAATGATCCAAAGAAGGTTGTTTCATTTCAATATGTAATCCCAATTGCTTTTATAGAAGGCACTTTCTTTCTCATATCCTTTCCAATATTTAGGCTTTATTTCTGACTCACTTTTGTTGCATAATTTGTATATCTCTTAAATGATATTTTGGAGTTATTTTTGTTGTCAATCTTATGTTCTTTCTTTTCTTCATACCAGGTAGAAACTATCAAAAAGATCATTTCATTTCATAAAGAAGATAAAAGTCCAGATTCAAACAATATCAGTGCTCAAAGCATTCTTCTCGACTTTATAAGCAGTAGCCAAACTTTGCGTATTTGGTCCTTCAACTCTACTATTAGGGAATATCTAAATAGTGATCAGCTTCAGAAAGGAAAACAGATAGATGAATGGTGGAAACAGGTGACGAAAGGTATGAAATATTTGTAATATCTTTATGTGTTCTGTTGTTTTATGTTGTCTTTTATTCATGCTGTCTGACCTATATTCATGCACTTTTTATTTTTATTATATTATCAAAAGGCACCATATCTTGGTAAACTCTATGCAGTTGTACCATCATGTATAATATATTTGTAAGGATCCTATTTTTCATAGTTTCAGGAAAAAAAATGTTGGATGTGTGTTATCATTTCTTCTTGTTTCATTGCTGATATAAAATTAATATAAACTCAGGGGAGCGCATGATGGATTTTATGAACTTAGATGAAAAATCAATGGGTATGTTTTGGGTTTTGTCGTTTACCATGGCACAACCTGCTTGTGAAGCAATCATGAACTGGTTGACCTCATCTGGAGTCCAAGATTTACTACAGGGTCCCAATGTGCAATCTGGGGATAGGATGATGATGATGCGAGAGATTTACCCTCTGCCAATATCTTTGCTTTCTGGTCTGTCGATTAACTTGTGCATGAAGCTTGCTTATCAACTTGAAGAAACAATATTTCTGGGCCAGGTAACAGAGGCATGATCTTGGTTATTTCATATTTTTAGTGAAGTTCAGGTTTATTATTTATGGCAGTTCATAGCAATCATGTTCTCTTATGCTATGAAAATATGGATTCATTTGAATGACCATGGGCTAAAATGTTTGGCCCTACATGTTCTACTAACCTATTTCCCCTTGATTCAGGACATTTAGAATTCTTTATGTATCACTTGGATTTTTGAATGCTAGGTTATGGTATTTGAAATTTCATTAACATCTTTTATTTTTTTATTGTATGGTTGGTTCATGCAAGATATATGCTTTGTCTGACTACCAATTAGCGTGTTAAAACATTTTCTATAAAAACCAGAAATTGCTATAAGGTTTAATAGCCTCTTGATATCAGATTCTTTTATATTATGTAGTTCCACAACTTTTCCTCAATGGGAATATCATCCATTTAACTGGTGATAATAGAATCTTCGAATGACTGAATTTACGGCTAACACAGATATTCTTCCCTCCTATGAAACTAATAAAACGGGATATCTTGCATATTAATCTCTTGCTTCCTAGTAAACTTTTGTTCTTTTGCCCCTTCTTCCTGCAAGAGAAGGGAACTAAAAGAAAATGAAACCATCATATGGTGGATTGTCATCTATAACTATGATTCTAAATTTATTGTTTGGAGCCTAGCAGTCATCATATTATTGTCTATGCATTATTTAGAAATGAAGCCAGATACTTGGCTTGCTTTCTCTATGTTTTGTTGGTGTAAGTGAAGTATCATTCTTCATATTCAATTAGCAAATTTGGAAAAACAATTGGTATGGTTAGCATTTGAAATATGCCCAATTTCTTCCTTATCTTCTACTAATTTTATTGAATAATTTTCCATAGCATGTTATGAAGGCATTCTCTTAGTGGTAAGTGATGAAGTATATTGTTTCTTTCATGTCTTTATGTTTGTTAATTTTACCATTTCCATATTTTTTTTCTTCTGTGAGCGCCTTTTTCGACTTATAGGCAGTTCAGGCCATTGACCTGTAAAAGTTTTCTCCCATTATACCATTCAGGTAATTCCAAGCATTGCAATGGTTGAGACATATGTTCGGTTATTGTTGATTGCACCTTACTCTTTGTTTCGTCTTCATTTTACAGTAAGTTCTGGTAATAAAATCATTTTTAGTTCTCTAAATTACCTTCACTTGTTTTTGGTTTATTCGATACCCGTGAAATCGTTCTTTTTGCCCATGTACCTCGTGGTTTGGTTCACTTTACAGCTAATATTTGTTTGTCATTCAGTTCTAACTAATTCCTCATTAGGGTGAGATAATACTTCATAAGTTTGTTATATGCTAATGTTGTATGACATTTGACAATTTTTTAGTGTCTATAATGATCTTTTAGATTAGAGGCATTCACAAGCAGAAGGGTTAGAATAACTAATAATCCCACACAGGTAATTTGATAAATTTGGGTTTGGATATTCAAGTCTCGGTTCTCATTCTATCAACTTAAATTTTTGGGTTAACTTGAGCTAAAATAATGAGTTTAGTTTGTATTTAACATATGGCATTAGAGATAGATTGGTTAGATTGTTTGCAATGTGGCTAGCTAAAAGGCTAACATCTAATAATGGGTTGTGTTATACTAACTGATAGTCCTACATTGGTTGATTTGATAAATTTTTATTGGGACATTTAAGTCTTTGTCTCTAATCCTATCTACTTAAGCTTTTGGATTAACTCAAGCCCAAATAATATGCTTTTGGTTTGCATCTAAGAATAAGATTGGACAAAGTAGTTTTATTAGTCTCAGATTGTTATTTTTAGTTTTCTTAAATGTTATGCTGCTAAAAACCATGGAGCATGGAGCAATATTAAAATCAAATTCAAATTACTTATTTCTATACATGTCTAATTTGAAAGTTTCACTTTGCATATTTCTGCCCTTTGTCTAAGAGTTGATGTCGAATTTATATTAACTGTTCTTTAGGAATCGCTATGGACATCTAAATTGGTTGCATAGTCTGATTGGTTTATTATCCATGATAAAAATGAATGCACTTCCTCAAGCATGCAAATGATTTAAAATTTTCTAATAGAGCGAAATTCTATCATAATTTGTGTTATATTAGTCCAAAATTAGACTTAAGTGGAATTTGTTGTTGTTCCTAATTGGCTTAAATGCCATCAGGATTTATGTTAATTTATCCTGAAGTCATAATTAGAAATGTGATTCAACTAGTGATTATGTTCTAACTTACTAATAGAGCCTGTGATTGCAGTAGCATGCTTCTTATGCTTGAATTAGCCAGATTGATGTGCATATTGCTTCATTAAAGATGGCAAACCTGATTAGCTTAATTTGAGGTAATTTACCTAGTACAATTCGTTCCAATTGATTAAGAAGTAGGTAAATTCAATTTGGGAATTTATGCAATTTAACATATTACCACTGTACTAACATGGGCTTGATGAGCCTATTTGACTCGGTATTGCTTCAATTAGGCATTAGTTAACATAAGGCTCATTGAGTAGGAGCTAACTCTATTAGGCTGGGGACTTATTCCAAACTGGATTAAAATATCATAAACACATCATATTTTTTATTATCCCTATTTTAGTCATTAACTCCGTCAGAAGATATTAATCAACAGAATTAAGATAATTGAAAATGAGAATCAGCTGAAATAATCATATTGGTGTGTTACTTGGACCTTGATTGGCCCTATTACACCTTGTTTCATAGGTAAATTAAATAATACATTTAAATTATGAGTGCCATAATTGGAAGATATACCTATCTAGGAATGTTGATCATGCATGAATTGCCTTGTCTAAATGTATTTCCTGTGTGTGTTAGTATGTGTGGATGTGAGTTATTTAATTTTTTTTTTCAATCGTTTATTTGCTTCCTTTAAATCGAAATTAATATAATTCGAAGTGTAGCAGACCCCAGATATATGTAGCTAATATGCATTTCATTCATTGTAATAAGGGCGGAAACTATGAAGAATGGTGATTTCTTATGTAGGGTTTACTGCTGTTTAGTCAATTTTTATTTTCTTATTGTTATGGTTTTGATGTTTTAGAATTAAAATTTTAAAGGAAAACAAATATGTGAACTTATTGGACATAACCTAAGGACAGTTTGTGGGTGTAAAACTGAACCAATAATACTTCTGTAAGCTCATTTCTTTTGGATTAATTACTAATTTTTATTTTTGTACATATTTAATTTCAAATAACAATTTGGTTTTGAATGTCCCTGGAGTGGTAGGTTCATCTTGTAATATGCTTTCCAGTTCTTTTCTGCTTGTTGCACCATTCACTTTCTAAGTTTATTTTTCTTGGATATTTGTTTTTTACAGACTTTGAGCCAAAGATCCCCGTCAATAATGAGTAAACCTGGTGCTACTATTCTGCTACTTGAAATTTTAAACTACCGATTGCTTCCATTATACAGGTGCTTTGTTTACTTTTCATGAAAACCTTTGGTCATATGTGTTAGGGAGTTGAAGATTGGTTTATATTGCTGAAATTAATATGCGATCAATAAGTTCCTGGAACTACTTGTCCAAAAATTTCCTTGATAATATACTATATGTGTTAAGATCTCCATTTTCATGAAAACCTGGTGCTACTATTCTGCTACTTGAAATTTTAAACTACCGATTGCTTCCATTATACAGGTGCTTTGTTTATTTTTCATGAAAAACCTTGGTCATATTTGTTAGGGTTGGACCACTTGGGTATATTGTATGTAGTCTTACCCTACCTCTTGCAAATGTAGGGTAAGGTTGCATACAATAGACTTAAGTTGTTCCAACCTTTCCCCGGACCCACGCATAGTGGGAGCTTTGTAGCACCGGGCTGCCCTAATATACTATATGTTTATCAGTCTTACCTTAGATAAGAAATTTCTCATATATTTGGAACTTGTAAGAGAGTATATTGCAGATAAACGGGCAACAACAACAACAACAACAACAACAACTAAGCCTTAATCCCATACTAAATGGGGTCGGCTATATGGATTCTCTGTTTTCATGTCGCTCTCAAATAGGAAATAAAAATAAAATAAAATGAAATGAAATAAACTGAAATAAAATGAAATAAAATAAAAAATAAAAATACATAAATAAATAATAATAACAACAGATAATTCTATGAGAGATTGAGATTTTAGAAGCAGAACAGTATCCTATAAACGGGCAAGTTTTAACAAAATAATATTCTAACAGATACATGTATTTCTTCAAACAGTTCATCTTCATGTTCAACTTTCTATTGACATTTTTGTAGTATACATCCTTTCAAGGTTTTGTTCTTGACAAAAACTTTGTCAATTTGAATAATGTTTCTGTTTCTGTTTCTGTTTCTTTTCTTTTCTTCTTCTTTTTTTTTTTTGTGCTTCTCGTTTTTTCTTCATCTTTTGTTAAATGCTAAATTTTAGGCTGTCTATTTCCTATTGGTTTCTAATCACAAAGTTCTATCATCACAGGTACCATGGCAAAAGCAAGGCATTGATGTATGATGTCACAAAGATAATATCTATGATAAAGGGTAAACGTGGAGAACATCGTCTTTTTAGATTAGCTGAAAATTTGTGCATGAATCTTATCCTCTCTATAAGGGACTTTTTTCTGGTGAAGAAAGAATTAAAGGTCTATATTTGTTATTCTATCTTGTTCTGGAATAATACGTTATCATTTTCATTTCTTATTAGAATTTTTGTTGCAGGGCCCAACTGAATTTAGTGAAACACTTAATAGGATAACGATAATTAGCCTCGCAATCACTATCAAGACACGTGGGATTGCTGAGGTTGAGCATATGCTTTACCTTCAGCCCTTGCTTGAGCAAATACTGGCAACCAGTCAACATACATGGTCTGACAAGACTCTCAGATATTTCCCTCCACTTATCCGGGAATCTTTGACGGGGAGGATGGACAAGAGGGAACAGTCTATTCAAGCATGGCAGCAAGTTTGTTCTTTATAATCCTTTTTGTTTATATAAATGCATTTGACATAAACATGGTAGTAGAATAAACTTATTACAATTATATAATTATTTAATCTAGTAATTTTTCTGTTTGAGTAATGCCATTTGTACCAAATAGCTTTATCAAATTGACTTCCCTAACCAATGATAACCTTTTTTTTTATTTCTCAAGATTCATGAAACCATATCTCAAGGTGATTTGGATAGCTATTATAGATTTGGAAGGTCAATTTGGTTAAGCTATTTGGTTCAAATAGCATTACTCATTCTGTTTCCATATTTGTTTGTTTATTATTTTCATCCTTCAATTGGACATGTAAAGTTGTTGCCTTGTGACTTAGAGGTCATGGGTTCGAGTCGTGAAAACCATCTCTTACAAAAAAAAAGGAAGCAGGGTAAGACTGCTTACAATAGACCCGAGTAGTCCGATCTTTCCTCGAACCCCGTACAATGCAGGAGTTTTGTAGCACCGGGCTGCCCTTTTAATTGGACATGTAAATGGTTACATAGAAACAACAACTTGTAATTACTGTGATTTTACAATTTTTTTAAATTGTCTTGGTTTTTGTGGTCATTTTCCTTTTCATATATTCTGAATCAGCTTGCACTTACCGTTAATCTTCTTCTATTTGGGCCAGGCAGAACAAACAGTTATTAACCAATGCACACAACTACTTTCACTATCTGCGGATCCAACATATGTCATGACTTATCTTAGTCATAGTTTTCCTCAACATCGTCAATATCTTTGTGCTGGTGCTTGGGTCCTTATGAAGGGACACCCTGATGGCATCAACAGTAACAATCTGGTAAGAATGTTTCCTTGGAGCAATTTTAAGAAATGTAATTCTCTTTCTTCTTTCCTTAGTAAATTTATTCTATATTATACTGAATGCAGGGGCGTGTTTTAAGGGAATTTTCACCTGAAGAGGTGACATCAAATATCTACACAATGGTTGATGTGCTTCTTCACAATATCCAGTTTGAACACCAGCACGGGCATGTTCTGCAGGTCTCTCTCTCTCTCTCTCTCTCTCTCTCTCTCAATCTGACAGTTTCTTCTTAATTTGATTTTCTTTTTATTTATCTTATCAGGATCTTCTAATAAAAGCAATTGCAAACCTTGCCTTCTTTGTTTGGACACACGAACTTCTCCCTCTGGATATTCTGCTTCTAGCGCTAATTGATAGAGATGATGATCCTTGTGCTTTACGTATAGTGGTAAGTAATATTGTATATGAAGTATCACGCATTTTCTGGTGAGGGTATTTAACTTAATTTTTATGTTGAGAATTCTGAATAGATGGGTGACATTTGAAAAGCAATGTTAAAATACCAAGTGCAAATGACGCTTAGTTGAAGGCCTTTTTTTTTCTTGTTGTAGTTGGGTTCTTGCTATGTAATAATTCAGTCATATTTAAAAACCAAATCAAATCCACCTTGTAGTTGGAGAGCCTTCAGAAGCTGTTTATCTTTGAGAGCTATAATTTGCTATATTAACACTTAGTCAAATTATATGCCTTCACAACTTCATTACCATATTTATTTGTTTATGAAGAGAGTTTTGTTCATAACCTAAGTTAAGCATGCCTTTAATAGAAATACTAGAAGCTGCTTCAGTTGGACATCTTATAATTTGATTATTCTATTGCTCATAATGTTTTTTTCTGGTTTAGGGCTAGATTAAATTGTATATATGAACTACATGTGGAATACATGACACTGTTGGATGACACCTCATTCTCTCTATGGTTGTATTTTAAACATTGACTATTGGTGAGTATAAAAAAGAAAAGAACTCTATGCCCCAAGTTTGTGTTCCACATGTCCACCATTTGTGTAATTGTTAGTTTGGTATATAAAATATATAATAAATCTTAATCAATTGATGTCTTGATTTAAAAAAATTAACCATGAATTATAAAACAGGGGATTATAAGTCAAAAGGTGTTGTTTTTCTAGTGTGGAGGCAAGTAAATTTGTTTTCACTACATTATTAGCACCATTATGTCAAGATCAGTTGCTCCAATAAATATTATGAAACTAGCTTTGGTTCACGGATGATTAGAAGAACTAGGGATCGTGGTAGACATTCTAGCTCACTTGGCTGTCTTCAAATTCAATCATTATCAATAAATTTTAATTGATAGTGTGAGACTTATATTTGAAACATCTCATTTACAATCTATTGAAGATTAGCAGTTCTTCCCCAAAATTCATAAGGCAACAATACATTAGTCATGACTGCACCAGTGTAGAAGCTATTTTGAATGGCTCTTTTTTTTAAAAAAAAATAAAAATAAAACATATTACTGTTAGTTTAGACATTCACATATCCTTTGCCATGTCATTGTTTTTGAATCTGCGTACTTTATGAGTTCTCATATTTTATATGGTATAACTTGAAATTACTGAATAAACATAACTTTCGCATTAGAATGTGAGGCACATGATATGGGCTGACTACTCTCCAGATTAGTATGCTTGACAGGCCAGAGCTTCAGCAAAGGATGAAGTTGTTTTGTTCAAATCGTCAAGGCCCAGAACATTGGCTCAATAATCAACCTCCAAAAAGAGTTGATCTTCAAAAAGCTCTTGGCAACCATCTCTCATGGAAAGAACGGTAGGGCTCACAATATGCCCAAATATAATATGTAGTGAAGCAATGATTTGGTGTTTTTTTATCAGATACCTTCTTCAGCTCATTGAAAATTGTGCTAGTGCTAAATTAATTGTATTTCCCCTAAAGTTTTCCTATTTCATACAGACATAATGGTAATTTAGTATATTGCCAAATAGAAGTTTTAGTATGTATATTGATAGATACAAAATTACAAATTGCTTTATCCTTCAAAACCTGCACATAAATGAAAGATTAAAAATTGTTGGATGCTTAAATATGATTCTAGTTTATGCTTATGTTTATATTTGAGATAACATGTAATTATGGTGCTTGAATTTCTGTTATTTTATTCTTATCCTAGTAAATATTTGAAGTAACCAACCAAAAGCAATATTGTCAAACATAAATTTAGTGCAAGATTTAATGACTTCATTTAGTAGCTTGAACTGGCAATTCCACTCTAATTCATTTTTATCAAAGAACATTTGATAATCATTTTGACAGAAGAGCGGCAGACTTACAGGTGAACTGGTTTTTGCTTAGTGATCTCATTCAGATTTATTCATGGATTCCAGGCGTGAATGACCTGGATATGATTTTGCTATTGGCTTGTGTTGATTTGGTGGTGAAATTAGTAATTCTGGTTCATCTCTTATGTGTATTAATATGTAGATAGTTTTTGATAGTGCATGTTTTACTTTTACACAAAGCATCTCTATAAAACTTTTGCAAATGATATATTTTGAAAACAAGAGGGCTTTGGTCTCATTTATATCTAAAGTCTGCTCACCTATAAGGTTCATATGTAGCTAGGTGTGATGGTTTTAAAGTAAGAAACAAGCATCTCCAAATGTGAGGGTAACTCTATCATGATCATTAAGATATATAGAAGCTCTCAATGAACTTATTCTCATCTTATTGATTATAACAGTTCTAAGAATACACTATAAAATCTAGACCAGTTAATTAACTCACTTAAGTTATTTTAAGGACCAGCTAATAGTTTTTTCACAGCTAAAACCTTCCAGATTATGCCAGGCCTTGGAGGCAAGTTTGAGATTGATTTATCTCTCAGATTTCCCGACCCTACTATGTAGCTACGAAGCTTTGAAGGTGTTGTGGTTCCATAACATGTCTCTCATAATGGTTGAGCTACAGAATTGCTTTGCTCATGCCTATGGCTGATGATGCCAACAAGGACATAATTCTTGATGTTTCTTGACTGGTTCTGATTAGAATTGGAACATATTGGTTATTCTATATCTTTTATATGCAGTCTTGACTAAGTTATATGAGATAGTAGTCACGAAAATATTTTCATGGCATAGATTCATCTCATAACATAATTCTTGTTGGTGTATTGATCATTGCAGGAATCCCCCTTTCTTTGATGATATTGCAGCGCGACTACTCCCAGTTATTCCACTAATCATTTATCGACTAATTGAGAATGATGCCACGGATGTTGCTGATAAAGTTCTTGCATTATATTCTCCACTTCTTGTTTTCCATCCTCTTAGGTTTACATTTGTTAGAGATATTCTTGCATACTTCTATGGACATCTGCCAATGAAGCTCATTGTGCGAATACTTAGAGTACTTGATATTCCTAAGGTAATGGTATTACTTTCTTTGTTAATTATTTTAGCCTTATTATGAATTCTTGTTACTGACATGGATGATGCTTCAGATTCCTTTCTCCGAGTCATTCCAGCACGTTGGTTTAAATAATTCTGCTCTCTGCCCTCCACCAGATTACTTTGCAACCCTTCTGTTAGGGCTTGTGAATAATGTTATACCCCCATTGAATAGCAAGTCCAAATCAGATTCAATGACAGATGCCGCTAACAATTCTGGACGCACAACAGTCAACAAATCTCAAGTATCTTCTCAGGGCACAATCAATAGTTCTGATGGGCAAAAAGCGTTCTATCAAAACCAGGATCCTGGAACATATACACAGCTTGTATTGGAAACTGCAGCAATTGAGATACTTTCACTTCCGGCAACAGCTGCGCAGATTGTATCATCACTTGTTCAAATTGTGGTTCATGTGCAGCCCACCCTTATTCAGTCAGGGAATGGCTTGCAAGGCATTTCAAGTGGCCTTGGGCAGAGTTCTGGTCTACCAACATCCCCATCAGGGGGAAGTACTGAATCATTGGCCACAAATCGATCTACTCCTTCAGCAACTGGAGTTAATGCAACTAATTTTATGTCCAAAAGTGGGTACTCTTGCCAACAGTTGTCTTGCTTGATGATCCAAGCATGTGGTCTTTTATTAGCTCAGCTCCCACCAGAATTTCACATGCAACTTTATATTGAGGCATCACGTATCATAAAAGATTGCTGGTGGCTTGTTGATGGAAAGAGGACAATTAAAGAGCTGGACTCTGCTGTTGGCTATGCTTTGTTGGATCCGGCTTGGGCTTCTCAGGACAATACATCTACAGCTATAGGTAAAATCTGACTCTCTGGTCTTTCCATTTGCACAGTAATATTCCATTGGTAATAGATTCATTCTTTTTGTTGTTAATATCGCTGGAAGTAATATTCCATTGGTAATCCTTTATTTATTTTATTTTGTAAATCCTAAAGAGGTGGTGTTGATCAAGGCCTGAACTAACATCACTGGGTCTTCCTTATTGCCAACCTTAGAAAGCACACCATCTTCCTTCTTCCAGTAGATGTCTCTGCTTCACACTTTTGTGTCTGTTTCAACTATAGAATTATTCTTCCTTGGACATGTTCCTCAGTGCCCATCCTTTTTAACCATACCTTAGTTTGTTAAATGTGCTGTTTTCCTACAGTGTAATTGGAGGTTGTTCAGCATCTACCTTCTCAGTCTCAGGCTCTCAGCATGTGACAGATGGTTTAGATTTGGTTCTTATTTCATTCATTGTAAGGGTGATGTAGTTGCACTTTTCTTTTCTTTATATACATTTAAAGCATCTTATCTCAACTACAACTTTTCTAACATTAACTCTTGTTCTAGCCTCCATTCTAATTAGTTCCCTCCTATATTAATGTGTTGTCCACTTTAGGCATGATATAACGCAAAAAGACTTCTGATCTTGATTAGAGATTTTTCTTAGTCCCTATTTTGCTAGCCAACTGTGTGCTGAATAACTATTTTCAGATGGAGCATTTTTTAAATTGGTTTTTGTGGTGGTTTTTACTTTTGAATGCCACATTAATTCACTCCAATTGCCTTGACACAAGGCCAGGAATCTTGGTTACTTACATTGAAGGTTAACTACAACAAATAGTTAAGTATTTCCTATGTTATACATATTATCCTCTACGTTACTTTTTCTCTTACCTTCCTTTATTGTATGTCTCTTTTCAAGTTTCTTATCTATAGAATTTGATCGAATTTGTTCTCCCACTTCTGAATGAGGATCCATATCTTGCAGCTACACATAGTAAGAAACCTTTTTCTATGTTCTTGGTATCCTAGTAGAGTTAGAATTAATGGCTGTATGTAGTCCTTTTCCTATAGGAAAAGCACTTTACATCTAAAGTTGAGTTCACATTTTTCTGGTAATTATTTTATGTTGCAAAATTCCATTAGGTTTTGGAACCCTTGTTAATATCGTGCAAAATTCTGTTCATTTTTCATTACATAATAAATATAATCATGAGTTCAATAGCTTAGGGTTGTTCAAATTTAATATTTCATTTTTTTTAGTTTGGTAAATATACATACTTCACTGACAAAATGTCCTGTACATGTGAAGATTAAATTCCAGGTTCTATCTGTTCATTGTTTCAGGTAATATAGTTGCACTTCTGCATGCCTTCTTCAGTAATCTTCCACAAGAGTGGCTAGAATCAACACATACAATCATTAAACATCTTCGTCCAGTGACATCTGTTGCAATGCTAAGAATAGCCTTTCGCATAATGGGCCCCCTGCTTCCTCGTCTTGCCTTTGCTCGGCCACTTTTCATGAAGGTGCTTAACTTCTTATAATTGAAGAAAAATATCAGCTGTCAATTTCCGTATTATTCTAAGCCTCTCACTCTCAAGATTAATTGATTGAGTTACTTGCTGCTTTTCTTCTTCTAGTATATTTGCTTTTACCTTTGTGTTAGTTAACTAATCATTGAAAATACTGATTAAACTTAAATCATTATGAGTGTTACTGTCAATTTACTTTTATGGTTAGTGCTCATTGAGTAAGGAATAGATTCCCAGCTTTTTGACATAATTTCTTTATCAATTTAGCTTCACACGACAGCTTTTCATAAATAGTCGATCTTCTTAATATGCAAACATAATGAAGAGTTAGTTTTTGTATATGTTCTGCATGGAACTCTACCATGAGTTGTTTTTGTCGAGTTGGATCTTGAATTGCACTGCACAGCACAGGCCAAAGTTCAACCAAAGCAAAGATTTCATGATCCTTGAATCACCAAGTCTCCCTTGTAAGGTACTTTTGGGAGCATAACCTTGATTTATGGGGGGCAGGATTATTACAGTATGTAACTCTTGATTACATTAAGAGAAAGATTACTCAAATATGATAGACATTAACTGCAGGAGACTATGAAACTAAAATATTCTAAGATGATATATGATATTAAATAAGAGGATTTTAGAATTTAATTATTTCTAGAAGTTCTCAATGAACCTCTCACACCCTGGCCCTGGTAATGAAGATGCTTCACAAGAAAGAAGAAATGATGCTTCACAAGTCATGCACTGAGCAGTAGCTGACCCCAGCTTTATTTGGTACTGAAGCTTCCCAAGCCAGGCCCAGCTTCACTGTAGCTTTACCTTGTATATCAACTTAATCCCAGATGTAGACAAGGGAAACATAAGCTTTGCTATGCCATTACCTAACTAAATAATGGAACTTATGGCCACAACTTTTAAGTAAAATATAACCAATTCATATGTGGTTTAAATTAATGGCTTCAGATTTCAAGCCATTAGTGTTTTAGAAACATGACAAGTGTGATAGGTGACTCGCATAGAAAGAAGTAGAAAGAGAGAGAGAGAAGGAAAAAGAGGGATAGCCCCCAGCTCCAATGTTTACTAATTGTGTGTTCTCATGTATGTATGCTTTCCAAAGGTAGGAAAATCCTTCACATAGGAATCACAGCCACTTTTATAAGCACTTTTATAAGCATCATAGATTGCCTTGATGTAACAACTACATGTCGATTGGGAAAATTTTCAGTTCATTTTCAAAATAATCTCCACTTATTGTCTGTAAACCTTTGTTGGAACATCACAGTATGACTCTGTTCTATTTTACGTTGCTAAAGGTAGGAAAATCTTCCACATAAGAAATCAGAGCCACTTTTATAAGCATCATAGATTTTCTAATGTAATCACTACAGTCAATTGGAAAATTTTCAATTTTTTTCAAATTTTTTTTCACTTTTTCGTTTATAACTCTTTGTTGGAATGATCACAATGCGACTCTATGTTCTATTTAATTACTCAAAACCACAAAAATATCTATTTTTAATTCCAAGTCACCTTAATAGGCAACATTTTGCAATTCTATGATCACAATGCATTTGTCCAGTTTTAGAGTATATTCTTTAAATAACTGCTTCCTAATGTGTTTTAATCTTATGCCGGGTTGAATATGACTTTTATGTAGTATCTGTTTTATAATAGGACTAAGGCACATTGAATGGAGGCTCCAGTAAAGCACCTAAAAGACGATGACAGGGCATTTTTGTTGCACATTGTCTGTTGTATGCCATTAAACTCATAGTTATTTATTATATGTGCATTATCAGCCTAATTTCTAATCACAATTGGTTTCAGTTTCTCTTTTCACTTAATCTGCTTTTTATCTCGAAGTTCCTACAATCTTGACTTCACATTGTTTTTTCTTACACTCATGGACCTTAATGCGTGATCTAACGGCACAATTTCTTAGGCAACAAATTTTAGATGTGAAGTTATCCATCAAAATTTGGATGTTTTCTCTCTTATAAATTGGTTTATTATTCATGTTTAAAATGCTTATCATTTTGAGCTGCATCAATAATCCAGTTTGACAAGAAGATTACAAAATTGGTGTCATTCAAGCTCTAATTAAGCTGTTCCTACATTTGTCAGACTCTAGCTTTGCTATTCAATGTACTTGCGGATGTTTTCGGAAAGAACTCACAGCCCTCGACTCCAATTGAAGCCTCACATATAACCGACATTATTGACTTTCTGTAAGGCCTTTGAATATTATGTAATCTTTCTTCTCATTCCTTTTTTCTTCACCAACTCTCCCTCATTCATTTTGTTATTTCACATGCATTGCAGGCATCACGCCGTCCTCTATGAAGGGCAAGGAGGACCAGTGCAAAGCACTAGCAAACCAAAACCAGAGATCTTGACCCTTTGTGGCAAAGTAATAGAACTCTTGAGGCCGGATGTGCAACATCTTCTTTCGCATTTAAGGACTGATCCCAACTCCATCTACGCGGCCACTCACCCCAAACTGGCCCAGAATCAGGCATAAACTGATCTTCCTTCACATTTGAGGACCATGAAGAAGATACTTTTTCAATTAAACTCCTTACTAGCATCACTCTTTACATGAAAGAGTTTCTGAAGGTCTAATGCAAAACAGGATAGATTCTGTTGTGAATGAGAGGAATAAATGTTCCAAGGATTCCATCATGTAAATATCTTATTAACCAATCAATGTGATGATTAATTTTAGAATCCAAGTTCTTGTTCTATATATATGTACAAGAAGACTGTTATTGTTTGTGTTTGGACTGGGGCTTGTTTTTCAGGACAGTCATGTTGTCATTCTAATGTATTCAGAAAACCCTCATCCATTTCTGAAGGATTGCCCAAAAACACTTTCCTGGAATTATTTTTTATTTTCGTTTGGTCCATTATATCCCCTCTCAATCTATTTCATGAGACTCAAGGTTTCTGGGTTTAGGCGGGAAGAGTTTTTCATATTTTTATTTTTTTTTTCTAAATTAACAAACACAAGATGTGCGGTCTAGTTGGAAATTAAAAACAGAAGGAAATTAAAAATAAAAAAATAAATAAAGGAAACTCAAAACACTGGTCCCTCTCATACATCAGTTTTTTTTTGTTTTTTCTGATAGAAAAAGAAAAGCGGTTAGTCAAGTAGCTAGTTTTTAAGTCATAAGTCAAGGATATGAACAGTCCTCGAGACGAGAGTCGAGACAATGAGGCAGGGGCCCGCACCTGCAGATCAAACTCACGCCAAACTAGACGGTAATCCCTTAGCGGAGACTTGAGTACCAATAGATCATTTTGATCATTGGTCATACATCAGCCTTTTGCACACTCTCCACATGAACACAGGTTTCACAGCCATTCAAACACCCCTTCTTTGTGTGAACATTAAGCTCATTTCCATCCCAACTTTTTCTGACAATTAATTCCCGCCCATTTAAGTTTCACTTAAGAGAAAGTCTGAAGCTGTACTTTGTTTGTAGATTATGATACTCTTCATATTTATATGTTAATAATTAAGTCTACTAACTCCACATTATATTAAAATCTATACTACTCAAGAACATGTTCAAATTTTGGAGTTCTACATGGAATAAATATAAATGCCAAGAGTGCATAGCCGATATTTCGATCCATTTGCCCGAAATGATAATATCATGAACATGATTTATTTATTTATTTATTGTAAAAGAAAAATCCTCCATCGATCTTCCTGTATTTTATATAAAAAAAAACATAATAGTTTTGATATAATCATTGATTTTGGAAATGGGCATAAAAGTCAATTCCCTTACCCATACGGAGCTGTGAAGTTAGAAGAAAATACTTTGATGGGATTGCGTTGACAATCAATACAGAAGAGAAATGCTAATAGCAAATATAATTATTAAATTGATTATCTAAATTATCATTCATTTTTAACTATGTTCAAAACTTTACAAGATATTAATTAATCAGATTAACTTGCACATGTTAATACATTCCTTTTTTTTTTTAATTAGCTGACAAGCGACCCCATGAAGTATTCAAAAGATGAGCACAGTTACGTAGAGCAAACTCAAACACCTCTAAATAAAGAATCTGTCACTACTTTATACGAGTGAAGGCTCAAACCTGAGACCATTCGTCTCATCTGATACAAGGTAGTAATACCGTTAGACCAAGAGGCCTTTGGTCATATTAATGCATTCTCATTAAATTCATTGTAACCATGACTTTGACCAAACCCCATATAACAGTTACAACCATTAAATTTAGATTTATTGGGTTAGATTAATAACAATGGATCTATGTTGTAGAATGAATTATTATTAATATTATTGAATCATCTAAACATATATCTAATGAGAAAGTTCAAAAAAATGAAACTCAGTAACTAGGTTGTACAAGTCAATTAAAATTATTAATCCCACTAATGATATGGGTTAGACTTATGCTAAATTGATAGAAAATATTACTTAGTTCAGTTTTCTAATTTGATTAAAACTTGAACTCAATCTCAGTAAATAGTTAGATATAATTCACCTAAGTTTTACATATTTAAAACAATTATATTGATTTGATTAAATAATTTATAAATAATATTTGGTTAAATTAATTCTACCTGAATGGTAGTAAAGATGATCTGCAAATTGGATAGACATAACAGTAGGATATAATTGACCTGACGTCCTTATGATACAATCTTGTACTTGTTGTTTATAGGTATGACATCAAAATTCTCATGTGTAGTATTTATCAAGTGATTTATTACGCAAGAATTTACAATATATATACAAGTAATATATAGTATTATTATTATTATTATTATTTTTTTGACATAGACAGTAAGCGTCCCGATAAAGACCAGTCAAATAAGACATGCATAAGAGCCTAATTCACTCCGAGTTTCACATGTACAACGTTGTGTTCTTATCTTGCTTTAGCGGAGATTCGATCCCAGAACTTCAGTGGACCGAATCTTTTATATAAAGGATTTATACCTCTAGATGGAGAGATTTTTCGCTGTAATATATAGGTTGGACTGTTGAAAAGTATAGTCAAAGTCATGGAGTTGGGACGTACGTGTGACAGTGGACCACATATCAAGCTTGTGGAGCAAATGAGGCATATCAAATCACATAAAAAAAAATCACGTTATATAGAAAGATTTGCAGATAAAACCTCAACTAAATATATAATTATATATAACTCATACATATATTACACAAGGGAGGCTAGAGTATGCAAAGTGTGAACCAATGGACAAAAAAACGAAGTGAGAACTTACACATTGAAAGTAGCAACACTACTTTTCTCCTCCCAATTCCCAAGTCCATTCTTGGAAAACATTGAGTAGTAGTAGTCTGTGAAAATGATGAAGTTGTTCCTCTTCTTCCACAGGCCCACTTCTCAGAAACCACCAACAGCATTAGCTATAAATTAAGGTCCTCATGCTCTTGCTGCTAGTGCTTTCTTAGCTACTTACTTGCCACCCTCTCTCTCTCTCTGTGTGTGTGTGTCTTTAGAGGTGATCATAAGTAGCAAGGAGGAATATGGGGAGGCAGCCATGCTGTGACAAAGTGGGGTTGAAGAAGGGGCCATGGACAGCAGAGGAGGACAAGAAGTTGATTAGCTTCATACTCACCAATGGCCATTGCTGTTGGAGAGCTGTGCCAAAACTTGCAGGTTTAATTAATTTTCTTAATTTCAGGTTCCTTTTGTTGTTGTGGATTATTTCTTTCAGGTTTAATTACATGTCTGATCGATGATGCAGGGTTACTGAGGTGTGGGAAGAGTTGTAGGCTAAGATGGACAAACTATCTGAGGCCTGATCTGAAGAGAGGTTTGCTATCAGAGTCTGAGGAGAAGTTGGTCATTGAACTCCATGCTCAACTTGGGAACAGGTCTCTCAAACTAATGACTATTAATTTGTTTGTTGGATGATATATAGTGAAAATTTATATATATAAATTATATGAATATTGTTGGGCAATGGGCATGCTCATGCAGGTGGTCTAAGATTGCATCTCAACTCCCTGGAAGAACTGATAATGAGATAAAGAACCACTGGAACACACACATCAAGAAAAAACTAAGGAAGATGGGGATTGATCCCATGACTCACAAACCCATGATCTCTTCATCTTCAACTGATCATGAGATCCCCCAAGAACAAGTACCAGTTCAGAAGGAAAAGCCAGCAGGCTCTAATTCAACTGAAGACAGTACTGAAAAGATCAAGAAGAAGAAGGAGATATGCTCACAATGTTCAAGTATTAAACCAGTTGTTGAAGATAATCATGAAGAGATGAGTACTGGTAAAATATTATTATTAAGCCAGTCACCAAGCTTTTCCACTGATGAAGTCCCCATGATTGAAGCTCATGAGATCATAGTTCCCAATATTGGTTCTTCCAGCACTCCATCTTCATCATCTTCATCATCTTCTTCTTCTTCTTCTGGTAGTACTGTGGTTGAGGAAAGCCAGTTTTCAGGCTTGGATTGGTCAGAAACAATGTGCTTGTGGGGATTGGATGACTTCACTGCCTGGGATTTCAATTGTACTAGTGGTGACCCTTTCAATCAGATTCAGAAGACTGGCTTTGATCAAGAATCATGGAAACTTGAGCTTTTCTGATTTGATTTTCCAAGCTTTTGTAAGCATCAGAAAAAGCAGACCTGTGGAAATTTCCTCTTCTTTAGCTTTCTTTTCTTTTCTTTTTTTTCAACTTCCCTGGCTTTATTTTCTTGTTTTTACATATAAATTAAACTGGCTTCTTCTGCCTTCATTTAATGCAGGAAATTCAGCTGAAAATACTGGGTGAATTCTTAAAAATAAATTTTGAGAAATGATATTATGACTTTTCTGTTTATGTTTTAGACTTGAGATTTTCATTCATGATCATTTGCAATAGTCATCTCTGACTTTTTTTTTTCTTTTCTAAATATTAAGATTATCTCAACCTGTTGAATTTCTTTGTGAATGTCCTGTTATTTCCTATCCTTGTTCTTCCAAAGTCCACCAAAAACATCAATCATTACATCATCTCTCTCTGACAGTGTTGTAATCCTCTATTTGTAAACCATTTTTAAGTCGTCTATCAAAAATAACAATTTTCATTTTCTCCTCATCACCCATATTCCATACATCAATCAATCAAATAAGATGTGTGTTGTGATTCACGGGTGTGTGTAAGCCAACAAATTTATTGCATGTTCTATGTGTTTAAGTCTTAATCTTGTTTTGCTCAAAATCACTTGATTTTTTTTTTCAACATTGTGTTTTTTTAAAACCTTTTCAAAATATTATATGTTACATGTGTATATAATGATGTTTTCATTTATTATTTCTTATTTATTAAACGGGCCTCTACTACTATTAGTTTTTTTCAATAAAAGTGGATAAACCGTATTTTTTTATTTATGACTTAATTAATGAGTACATAGTTAGGATCTTTGGATGGATTACATCATGACTAATATAAGCCGATGAGTCTTATTATGAATAATAATGAGTCCTTGGGTGCAGATTTCCTTACTCCGTGGCTCTGAAAGTGTGGTGTAGGTTCCTCCCTTGTGAATTTCAGGCTCATCTTAATAATGGACTTCATTGTGATCAATTTTGATCTTTTGGACACGTGAGCTGCATTAAACCAAAAAAGTATTCGGAAGTCGATTTCATAAATAGTTTTCATGTAAACAAATAAATGTCTTACTTTTAGTTCTATGAACACAACTTATTCTAATGAAATTTTTACTTAACCTATTCAAACATAATATAGGTATTTATAAATTTCAAGATTTAATTAAAATTATGCTTTAGTTTATTAGTCAAATAAGGTTTCTTTTTAGTAAAATAGTCTAAGATTAAAAGGTTTCTTTTTCAATTTAAACTTTTTTTTAATACTATGCTCCATCCATATAAAGGTAAACACTTTTTTTTTATATACATCAACTAAAAATAAAAATTATAAAAGAAAACCACAACTAAAATCGATTTCATTTGGATTAATTTATTTTTGTTACTATTTGTCAGAAATTAAATTCATATATATCTTCTAATGTGCAGATCATGAGCTATGTAGGGATAACATTTTGACATTTGACTAAAGATAAAAGACAAGGATCTCCAACATCTTCTGTTGACTTTGACAGTCCATGCAAACAACCAAAAGCTTTAAAAGGTGCAGTTAAGGTTATGAAAGTAATAATTATAATAATAAATGAAAATAAAAACCTCATCTCTATCCATTGCCAAGGATCGACAATCAAAGTGACATACATCCAATTTGTCACTCCATTGCTCAATCAACTCTCCAACAAAAGAGATGAGTTACTTTTGACAGTGTATCATCTCAGTGTTGGTGTTTTTTTTCATTTTATAAAAAAATGGATAAATCATGTTTATTTAAATTAATTTAAGGTTCAGATTATATATTTAGTCAGAAAATAAAATACATAATTCATAATTCATGATATTCAATAGCCCTCTTTCTGACTAAGCTGGTGATGTCTCAAGTGCTATCTTGGTCTACTACCGTACCGTCCTCAAAGCCTCTTCGCCTCTTTCGATCTGTACCAGTGTATCATTCGTGAACTCAAAGCTCCTCTTCACTAAAATGGTGTGCGGCTTCCAACTTTGGTTTTTTGGAGGGTGGAGTTGGATTTAACCAATATAAAATGAGGAAAGAAATATCACAATTAATTTTTAAGAAAACTCGTTGTTTATCCTGAAAACAATATAAATTTTGTTCCCCCCATATGCTCCAGATGATTGATATTATTGTTGGAGTTTTGTTCACTCTGAGATGGGTGGGTCAGGTTCCCCAAACTTGTAAGTTTTTAGGACCCACCTTGAATCCGAATATATTACAAAAGTGACGCTATATGTTTGTCGCATATGGGCATGTGAAGAGCATGTGTGACACCGATTCATCCTCCATGTCGTATAAATAGCATTTTGTGCTATCCCTGCCATTATATTGTTAGTGTGTGTTAACTAAACAGAAATACAAAAAATGCCATATTTATTCTCACATCATACAAAACAAATATCATGTTACTAAATACATTAAACACGAACAATCAATCTTGCCCATATATGTATTGTTCTACTTATAATTACTAAAATGATTTTTATGTGTCAATAAACAGATGAATCGGTTTAGACAGAAATCCATATAATTCGAGTGAGTTACACAAGTTATGTCCAATATCGATGATACACATAATGTAATGAGAAGAACAATTAAAGAAGAATTAATCAAATGGAATGAATGGTATGATGGTAGTTGCTAATTGTTTGTGATGTACTGATGGGTGGGGAGCATGTGAGGCTAGCTGATCCTGTTTCTGCTACTACTAATAAAAAGACATACATACTGGGGTGGTGCTGGACCAATGATAACTTAACTTATTAGCCAATTGGATTCACTACCTTTTCATTTCTTTTATATATATATATATGTTTCATTGCATTGCAAGTTTGCAACCGACCTCTATAGCTCTACTCTACTGATCAACAGTTTCTAATTTAGTACTTTCTCCTCCACCAAAAAGAAGAAGTGAGCCTACAGTGTTCAGGTTTTAGGTGTGCTCTTGTCTAGTTTATATCGCATGCTCACATACAAATGTATGGTCCTCATTCATTGGTCGGTGGCACGAAAAAAGTGCTCATATTGTTGTATTTTATGATGTGATTACTATTTTGTCATTAAGAATTGATAGGTTTAGACTAATGTGGACAATATCACTACTAATGTGGAGATTTAGACTAAACCCAATAGTTATTGGGGTTGGACCGGTAGAGTCCAGCCTAGAAAGATTTAACATGGTATCAGAGCAGGTGGTAGATATGGCAGTGGACCTAGATTGCAGTTGGTTATTGAGTTGGTGCTAGGCAGTGGACCTGGATTGCAGTTAGTTGGGCCAGGCAGTGGACCTGGATTGCAGTTGGTTATTGTAGTTGGTGCCAGGCAGTGGACCTGGATTGCAGTTAGTTGGGCCAGGTAGTGGACCTGGATTGCAGTTGGTTATTGAATTGGTGTCAGGCAGTTGTCTGGATTGCAATTGGTTATCAGGTGGTAGACCTGGATAGAAGTTGGCGTTCGAGTCGATGTGGGCCTTTGTTTGAGGGAGGATGTTAGAAATTAAACAATAGTCCCACATCGACTGTTGAAGAAAAAAGTGTAGGGTTTAAGTAATAAAGCATATCTTTTAGTAGTGAGGTCTTTTGGGTTAAGTCCAAGAACAAAACCGTGCGGCTCAGGTCCAAAACGGACAATATCAGTACTAATGTGGAGATTTAGACTAAGCCCGGTAGTTATTGGTGTTGGACCAATTGGGTCCAGCCCAGAAAAGATTTAATAAAGTTCTTATTTGAGTATAAAATTTTTTGAGAGAATATGAGTCACCAATTTTTCTAATATTCATGTTTTATTTTTTTCCCTACGTTCGTTCTGTTACTCGGTTTAATTTCTACGCAAAGCAAAGTGTCAGAAATGGAAAAATCAAGCTATTAAAATAAAAAAAATCAACTCACTTCCTAATAATTAATTTTCCACTTTATAGTAAAATCTATCACCTTTTTCAAACCAAACATATTAAAAAAGTGCAAAAGAGCAGTTGGTTAATCTATATTATGTTGTGTATATGGTGGAGAACTCAGCCAAATGGACAAATGCATAGATAGCCTTTATCATCTCTTTTGGATAATATATAATTTAGAAAGGGTCCTCTTCCTGTACATTGGAGCAGGGGAGCACTTGCCTTCTCTCTGAAGCTGGGGATTCATAAAGAAAACAACATCACAGCCCCACTAACCAAAGACAAAGACAAGAAGAAGAAGAAGAGAATGATCTCCTCTTTAGTGACCAGTGGAATGTACAATATTATCTATCCTCTGCCTTCCACTACTGCTTCTACATTCTTCTTGGTACTTCTGACTTGCCAAAAGGTGTCCAAAAAAAAAATTATACAAAAGGGTTTGAGGATGAGTGCACAGTTGAATGTTTGTGTAGACTTGCTTTCACTTTTCCTTTTTTCTTTATTTGATTTGATTTGGATTTGGTTGGTGGTCACTACTGCTCCAGTGCTCCCCCTCACACACACACCTTTTAGTTTCCATTCCCAAATGGGATTCTGAGTGAGATGGTACTGGAGGTTTGAAGTCGTTTAGATGACTGTTAATGACTTCTTTTAGTTTCCATTCCCAAATGGGATTCTGAGTGAGATGGTACTGGAGGTTTGAAGTCGTTTAGATGACTGTTAATGACTTGGGGATGACATCAGACAAACTCTAGTTGATGAATATATTATGCTGAAGGGAATGTATATATATATAGAGAGAGAAGTCTGTTACAATCAGACTAGCTGCATTTGCGGTCGGCCTGACTTATGACTACAACATCGGGCCGGGCCTCGAGCTGCCCCTTGCCCAGCCCGAGCCATTGCCTCACAAGTCGGGCCGGCCGCAAGTGCAGCCGGCCTGACTGTAACAACAGTATATATATATATATATATATATATATATATATATATATATATATATATAGTCATGTTATTATGGGGCCGACTTTATCACTATTCATTTAAAGTCGCCTCATTTTGAGGCATTTAGAGAGTATTTTTTCTAAATCCAACCATATGGATGACAGAACATCGAAAAATAAGTTAGCATGTCGATTTTCATACATTTTTGTGACCGTATGATCATTCATCTTAAAGGGTGAAAATTTAACTCATTAAGATTTCTATAAAATTTCATCATTTAAGATGAATGATCATACGGTCATAAAAATGTATGAAAATCAACATACTAGCTTATTTTTCGATGTTCTTTCCATCCATACGATTGAATTTGAAAAAAACTCTCTAGTCTCAAAATGACCTTAAATGAAAAATGTTCAAACCTACTCTATGCTTTATCATATATATATATAGTCGGTCGTATTGATCCGTATTGGCCTTATCACTATTTATTTATAGTCACCTCATTTTGAGATATTTGGAGAGTATTTTTTCCAATTAAATCTGATCATTATTAAAAGTGGATAAATCATATTTATTAATAACAAATTAGAAATTTACACTATACATGATACATGAGATGAGATAGAGTCCCGAAGCCTTTGTTGGTTTTGAGACTTTACACTATCTTCTTGTACCTTAGATGGTCTTGCCCTAGTCATTATCGGTTGGAGGGGTTGTGCTTTAGAAGTTATTTCCTAGAGGTGATTCCATTTCTTCCCCGTGTCTTGGATGCGTGTGTTGTATCAAATCAGAAAAGCATAAACATTATACATAATAAATTGAGTACTTGAACAAGCATCTAGAGTTTCATTGCCATAACACCAAGTACTCGTTCACCATTCTGTTTTATTGTAAATCTAAGTTTCCCCATCTTTCATGGTTACAAAACCTGTAAATTAGCTTATGAAATTTGGAATGATTTTGACATTATGATCTTCGCTTAGTCTACAGCTTATAATCCATTATTTTTTAATCACAAAATTAAAATTCATTTTCAATAAAAAAATCCTAATAATCCTCTTGTCATACCACCAAATTATTTAATCACATATGTGAAACTACAGAGAGTTGAGTTTTCTGATTAAGATTCAGTTGTTATTTTTTTTGACAAAAGCGACAAACAAAGGAAGTCAAAGATGTGGACAGTAGGTGCCGAACACATTCAACGTAACTGTACCCACATCTTGCAAGAAGAGGGACTCAGTCCCGGGACCCATCCACGAAGATCGAGGCCCACTTCTTAACAAAGGAACCCGGTACTAATAGGCCATCATGGCCATTATTACATAGGACTTTTTGCATGTACCTCTAAAAAATATTGAAATCATGTATTTATCCTTAAAAAAATCATAATTATGTGTATACCCCTAAATTTTGATTTTATTGCATGTATACCTTGGGGTTAATATCAGTTGTTCAAAAGTTAACAAAACAAAAACTCATTATATCTTTCGGAGTCGTTCGCTCAAGGACCACTTATATCCTAAAAAAAATTTAGTTGATTATAAATTTATAAATATTTGAAAAATATTGATATTGAAAGAAAAATAAAAAATAATAATATAAAAAATATTTTTTTACCTCATGATTTAAATTTGATTATAATTAAAGCTTTTGGTTAACAATAATTAACAGAACTCAAGCAATTGGAGTATACATGCAAATTAAATAAAAAACTTGAGAGTCAAACTGCGATCATGATATTTTTTTATAGAGGTATAGACACAATTAGGATGGTTTTGAAGAATATCCATGTAATTTTTCCTATTATACATTGTGTCGATGGAAAGAACAAGCTTAACTACCAAACAGTATTAACTACCAAACAGTTCTACAACAAGAAAACCAACAAAACCCTTAATGGTGGGTGGAAGACAATGTGAAGATACTTGTTATCCTAAAAACAGGGCATAATTTGCAAAACATTCTTACAAAATAAAATGTTATATCCCACCAGCATCAACAATGAAGGCCTTGATAAAACTTAGGGCCGACGAAATACCAAAGAGTTAACTGGATAGAGAACAAGAACAGAGCATTTTCTGCAGGATATGTACATTGCAAAAATAAATTTACACTTAGTAAGCCATAAACCAAAATTACAAAACTCATATTATCAATTCCCATCACATTAAACTGAGTTCAGATCCTGGGACACTTGGCCCTGCCATCTGCAAGATGGTAAAAATGATGCATGCTGAGGTATAAGTATCATAAAATGGTGAAAATACAAGACGGTGTGCTAGAACTCACAATGTACCTTGTTAGAAGGAATTTTGCTAGAGGACTTAGACTAGGAGTCTCAAGCAGGTCCCTTTTTACTTGTTTTTTGCTTTCCGCTCCATCTTGAGGAGGAGCTATGTTTTTTGTAAAAGCGCGAGTTGCCAAATCTTTAAGTCCCTTCATCGATGATTCCTTGGAACTGCATTGGAAGACACCCATCAAAATGCAAATATAATGCAGAATAAAATAAACAAGCAGACAGACAAATGGCTGCTAAACATATATAAGAAAAAGAAAATACGAAATAGGAAAGGTCAAGCAATGGAGAGGGTCTGAGAAGAGCAGGGGAATAGAGAGCATAGAAAGAAGACTTGAAGGAAATTATTAGAAAAGATTGAATTAGCAAACCTTCCCAATCTCTGCAATAACCTGCCGACAAGAATTTCACATGAACCAGGTGTTTGCCTTTCCATGTTAGTAAGTCCCTCAATCAAAATGCGGGCTGTAGACCCTTCCAACTTATCACCAGCAGCCTGTTGTAAGGAATAAACAAAATGGTCTATAAACCTGGTTAACTAATGATATTATGTAAAATCCCAGCAGTGCCTTTGTTCTGGTAAATGGGATATTTTAGCACACATATGACATGCAAAATAGTATCAAAGCTACATCAACATGCAGAGCAAGATGCTATATACAGCATGATTCTAAAGCATAGCAAATTCAACAATAATTTTAATTCCCAGACTTTCTTTGTAACCAAACATTCTAGAACATAAAAAGTATATATAGTCTATGTACAACATGCACTTCACCAACTCATCGATTCCTAAGGATCACATTGATCGACAGCACAATTGAGTTCATCATAAATTGTTCGATAGATATTCTTACTGTTCCTGATTTTCAACCAGACAAGATCCTTTATGAATAGGATATATTGTAGCATTCTAATACCATTTAATGCATTCAAGACTTCATCCATCTGTCCTACCCACGATCAGGTTATCCTTCGTAGAGCTAAACATTTTCTCAGTTTTATTTCAAATTTTGGTTCAGTCATTCTTACCTCTAAGATAGTAAGATCAATCTAAAAGAGAAAATTAACCCTAATCACAAGAAATCCCAACTGAAATCAACCCTACTTAACAGAATAGGTAGAAGCGTATCCTATTTAAAAGAAAAGATAGAACCTAGCTAGCTACAGCTTTTTCTTCACCAAACACCATATTTAGCCGATAAATTCTCATTTTATTAAAGTTAAATAATTGACCAGGATAGACACAGAGCTGAGAAATAAAGAGTTGCCTAGATAGTTAATATAATAGTCTTTTTCTAAAGATGCTGGACACTTTACACTTGAACACTATATGAAACTCCATAGAACCAAAATCGCCAATTATCCTTCCAAATCATTCAGGGCACTTCAAATCCATTCAGACTAAATTTCATCCAAGAATTTCTGGTAAAATTTCTTTAGGTCTAAAGTGGGTGCATATTATTTGATGACTATCACATATCCTCCTATATATTCCAGTCTAAGATACTGTAGAGTTTATACCCAAGTTCAGTGTTGTGCTTCTTAAGATAAACATGTCCTTTGAAATCAAGATAGCTAGAAATAGGAATCTGAAAATTTCCAGACATCAAGTTAAAATTAGTTACTATAACTCATCGTGCCCCCTGCAGATTGAGAAAATATATGGAATTGGTGCCATGGTCTTATCCCTTCAAGGATGGATATAAAGAAGTTTGGGTTGTGCTCTATAACTCTAAAGTTCTTTTCCTTCAATTTTTTATTTCCCGCTTTAAGTTATCAACTGGAGAACCAAATATTCAGCTTGATTCATCCTGGATGTATTATACAATCTAAACATGATCCCGCAAAAGATGTCATTAAACATGAGGTAAGTCACCATCAGAACAGTTTGAGAGCCTTGAGAAAAACTCCAAGAAACTTGAGGACTCACAGTGAACTTGTCTCCCAGTGATTTGATTTGGTGACATAACAGTTTTCTTATTCAATAACCCCCAAAATAAAGTAAATACACTTCAATTGGTGTCTTGACAGTTTCACATATAACATCCTGAAAAAGAAATACCAAAATATACAGTACACAGAATTATACTTTGTCATGTTAGTTTTATCTTCCCTGACAAAAAAGGTAAATGTTTCACCAGTTAGAAGGCTAGATAGCAGTTAATAGTTGTTGCATGGCGATTCCATGTTGGAAAAATGACATTAAGATACCTAGATACCAACTTATAGAAAATGTCTAAAAAGAAGACCACAGAGTACCAAATAATCATCGTTGGTCCACAGTCTAACCTCTTTCACTGAAGGTACAATCAGCATAGACAATACTGGTGAAGTTACTGGTACAGAAACTCGGTCACCACCATCATCATCACTTTGGCGCGATCTCTGAAGCAGTTTTTGTGGATCAAAATTCTCACGAGAATCCCTGATACAGTCCATTCATTATTTTGGGAAATGTATTAGTTGATAAGCAATCAATAATAACACACACCTTCTGTAGTAATGGATCCAAATGGCAACAGAACACAACAGAATCAACATATACACAAGATTCGTACCTAGAAGAAATAGAGTTACTTGTCCGGTCTGTTAATTTAGCTTCTGATGCCTCTTTGAGTTTGTTCAGAGCAAACCTTTCCCGAGCATTTCCCTTCCTGAGGGCTGCCTGTAGTGCAGCCTTTGCCTAAAATTTGTAAATGCATCTCTTGATTAAGTAGACAATGTACAAATCAAAAACTAAAATTTGTGAATGCATCTAGCCAAAAGAAATCAGCAAAAACCTCAGCAAGGTTTGTTGCACTGTCTTCATGTGACACACTTGATGTTTTCTCTTGGATGTCCAATCTAGACTTTGGAGTACGAGGACTATCATACTCATCTTGTTGTGATCGCAGAACTACCGTACCACTGATTGAAACATCTTCAGCAGAATTGTATATGCTTGGAGTCTGATAGAATATCATTGATATCAAAATTAAGAACCACAATAAGAAGGATCATAGAAGTTTTCAATGATTTCAGTAGTTGTATACCTTTGGGCTCTGATTGTTTAATGCTGCATAAACCTGTGTATCATTTGGAGATCGTAACACGACTGTTCCTGATCCACTCACAGATGGGTAATCCTGGAAGAATACTGGATTAGGAGATGGCAATCAATTGATAGGGAAGCAGAAAGAAGAAAACTCTTACATCATCTGAAGAATTTTGAAGCCCTTTCACATTCAGCTCTGTTTCAGGATCGTTCTTAAAAGAGATTTCAGAGGTTGGTTCATTCCGTGAATTTCCAGGAAATGAGATTTGAAGGTTTCCCTTGTCACTGGCCTTTCTTGTTAGTTTATGGTCATTTGAAACATCAGATATTCTCTCTTTTGTCACAGCAGCATGATTCGGTCTTATAACACTTCGAACAGTTCCTGTACCCTGTAACTCACTTGTGTTAGAAGTTCCTGTACCCGATGATGCACTGACACGAACAGTTCCTGTACCCTGGGATTCACCCATGTTGAAGTTCCAACGACCGCTCCTTTGGACATTTCCTTGACTAATTAAAACTAACATAAGTAATACAAAAAATAATGCTATAGACAGTACTTAGATGTGTAGAAGGCATAGGTCATGACTGGTGCTGTGGCATGGCAACACAATCAAGGATATCTGACATGGAAGATTCCATGAATCTAGCAACTGGACTGTAGGACATATATGCCAAGTATGCATATATATTACCAAGTACTTAATGAAAATGATCAGATTACATTCAATATCTACTGGTAAGCCACAGGTCAGGACTGAACCACAGTATATTGTGCTTGGCATGCAAAGTCGTCAAGAGATGCTCAATTATCAAAATTAATAGCTACTGGTAAGCCACAGGTCAGGACTGAATTTAAAAAAAAAAAAAAAAAAAAGTGCATCCAACAAACCAAACGACATAGGGTACCTGGATTTTGAGATTTCATCTCTTGAATCTTTGGTCACTCTCACTGTGCTTGCTCCATCATCAAAAGAACTATTGTCATTTCTCAGAGTTTCCATTCCTTCTTTCATGTGAAATTTTGGGCGTTCTCTGAGAATGAATTAGTAATGGCATATAAAAAAGGTTAACTCATCAGAATTTTCAAGTGAATAACTTAATTCTATTTAATTATCTCCAGTAGAACGGTATGCTAAACAAAACACAATTCCCACCTAATTCTCTCCATAAGTCTTGGGCTTTTTCGGGCATTCTTGATGAACCGGTTTTTGAGAAGTTCCTTGGCACTTGGTCTCTACATGAAGATTATAACAGAAGCTTATGCGTACAAGTACAATAACAAAGATTTGATATAAAGATCAGAAGCTCAAGTATAAGAAAAAATGACTTTTATAGGATAACATGGTAAAAATTTCCAATTTGATCGCAGCAATTAATTTATTGCTTAGCCCAAAATGGTAGCAACTTTTGCTCTTGAAGCAAATATGATAAAGACGAAAACCAAGCAAAGAAACAAATAAACCATTTTAAAGAAAAATTAAGCCTCAGCAACATTTATCAAGAAATTGCAACATTCATTAGATGAAATAAGAATGCCAAGGAATTTATGATTATGCAAAAATAGAGAGGAACATTTCTAAGCATGGAGGTCTGGTGGACATATATAACCTACTGAATATCCATGTGTCAAGATCAATCATTTAAGTCACATTGTTTCTCCCCTCCGCTGAGAGGCAATCAGAGTAGGATAGTAAATTACGTCACTAGTATAATAACTACAAATAGAACTCCAATAAAGGTCGAAAATGCACAGAGCACATTTGAACAAAAAACACGAAGATGTGGCCATTGAAGTAACACACGGTTTGATCACACAGTATATCAATCACCAAAAAATCAATGGGCATTGATCACATGTGCAAGAAACAGAAAACACAAAGATGTCCCAGAAGAACTCTTTATAATGAGTTTTTTTTATGATGAGCTTGAAGAATAACCAATTAGATTTATCATTAAGAATGAATTATCACCTCTGCAGGGACCTTCCTTAAACACAGAGAAACAAACTCTTTCATGGGTTTAGAGAAGTGCTCATCCAGCTGCATAAAATAAACAGTTTAGTCACTCCCTAGAAGCAAGCTACATATCATCTAGTAAAAGATTAACTCTCCAAGAAGCAGAAAGGATATGCTACTAGAAATGTTGACAAAATCCAAACCTGTGGCGGATTTTCTCGAGGTATCATGAAAAGAACTCTCATGGGATGTAGATCAGCCAAAGGGGGTTCGCCTTTCGCCATCTCTATAGCTGTAATGCCTAATGACCAGATATCTGCCTGCATAAGGCGAGACAAGAAAACTTAGTGAGTTTTCAAGATTTATGCATGCAAGTCAATAGTTTCTAAGGGACCTTTTCATTGTATCCATCTGAATTCTGAATAACCTCCGGAGCCATCCAGAAAGGGGTTCCTACAAATGTCTGCATTAGTAGAAACTTATTAATTGAAAACATTAAGAACAATAAAATCATAAAATTTCAACATTCACAATTATATGAAACTAGAAACAGACATCAGCTTATATAGTATAGAGAGGACAAAGAAAAGTTGTGAAAGGCTATCAATGGAAAGGAAGTAGTGGCAGAAGAATCAATAGAATACTCAGCAATCAGCATCATAAATATACAGTGAGAACAGTGATAAATCAGTAGCCAACAAAAACCAGCTAGCTTGAGAAATCTCATCTTATCTTAAATAACAATCTCATCTTTACTAGCCTTGAAAAAGCAACTGCCATGATCAACAAAAATGTACTGGTGCAATCAAGCTAACTAGCAGGAATATTCTTGGTGACAACTGATCGCCTTCATCATTCTTCCCATTAGGACTACCATGGAAGAATGCTTTGTGATGTGTTTTTGGCCCCATCACAGCATCCACAATATTTATTCCCATATCACCTCCGTACACAATCTATATAAAGACGATTTCAGCCGTTGGAGAGTAATATCTTCAAGACAAAACTAGGAAAAGAGTATTTTTGCCTTTGGCCAACCCATCAAGCTACATAAACTCCAGAAAAAAATAAGCCATCCTGTCTCATTATATACGAAACTAAGCTACAATATTTTAACTGGCCTATTAAGCTAAGACCTGCAAATCATAACTCAATCCTGTGGTGAAGTTAAAAACATGCTCCCGTCAACCTAACATGGGTTGGTTACAAATTTTAAACAGATCTTAAACCTACGGGCTGTATTATACTTTTAAAGATTAATGGGAAAGTAAGCTAATGGAAAGAGGATATTTTCCAAAAAAAATCTACAAAACCACGGTACAGTATTTGGTGGCCGATCAAGTGAAGTTGCAAACCATAACTCAATCCTCTAGCGAACATAAAAACCCGCTCATTGGGCAACCTAATATGGTGGGTTGGTTATAAGTTTTAGACAAATCTTAAACCTACAGCTAGCATTATATTTTTAAAGCTCGACAAAAAAGTAAATTGCAAAGCACAAGATTTGCCACAAGAAAGATAAAAAGGAATTAAGGATTTACTTTCCAGCAATATAAGTACATAGGAACTTGCATCCATTAAAGCTTTGTATGAGTAGAAATTAGTTCCCTGAAAGGTTACGACATTACCTTTCTTCTAGACATCGTCCTTGTTAACTGTGCAGATACACCAAAGTCTGCAACCTGAAATCTAAGAGACAACATTAAAAAAGGTACAAATTTCGCCAGATTGCCTTTACATCTTCATATTTCAAGCGGTTGGAAGACAAGGAAATCGATTTAAATTTCTTATTTTATCAAATGAACTACATGAGAACAATCAAATATATGGTTCTCACTTTTAGAAATAAATAATGATGCTAACCTTAACATCCCCATTTTCTGTCAGTAGAATGTTTGCCGCTGCCAAATATTATGAAAAATCTTGTCAATTTGCACGCAAACAGCCAAGTTAATAAAGACTTATACAAAAAATAGGTTAATAGCAACCAATAGAACTAAGATGATGCTACAACATCGTAATAGGATAAAATAGAAATGGACCTTTTATATCTCGGTGAATCTTTCCTTCGTTATGAAGATACTCAATTGCATGCAGCAAGTCCCGTAGAATGCAAGCTATAGACATTTCATCCAAAGGAGGACCTGTTTGAAGCTAAAGCACCAAAAAAAGTGTTGAGTCATCCTTTCCCAAAGTATAATGGAGAAACAAGGGGAACTGCTAAAAATGAAACAATTAAACTAAGCTGAATAACAAGATGGCAACCAAGAGAAGAACAAAGAAAAAAATTAAAGATGAGGTTATGACAGCTTTGAGTTTGGCAAATAAATGTTCCCCTAAGCCCAATTAACTGTCATTGATTATGCAGATGTATTTTATAATATTTTAGCATATTGATAACAAACAATAGTTGTTGTTTCTTATATATTATGTGTGGCTCTACCATGGCAAGATTAAACAAAATAGCAATTGGTCTAGTTGGGTTACCCATATTTTGTTGGTGTTATTGATGTTCATTGTAAATTGGAAGCAGTAAGTTACATGTCTATATGGAACAGCTCATGGGTTTTAGCCTAAAAGAAATCACCCCCATAATCACCCAGATAATGAGTCCTTTAATCCACAAGAATCCTAGCAATATACATGCAGATCCCATCATTAGTCATCATGCCAAAACATTGTGGTTAAACAGGACCCAACATTTAAAGATGCATTGCAGGAAAACTTATAGTAGTTAAGCTGAAAAATGCCACATCAGAGTAAATAAAAATGGCTTCTTTGGATGAGGAAAACTAAAATGTCGCAGCCTAGGAAAAATTACAGTAATTTAGTGGCTTAGTCTAATGACTAAAGGAATCATAATTAAAATATGAATGCAAGCTGATGCTTAAGTAACTTACTAGGTCAGCCACTGAACCACCAGCCATGTATTCCATTACTATCCATAACTTTGTCTGATGAAGATAGGATCCATAGTAATCAGTAATGTATGGAGACCGGCACTGGGAAAGAACAGAAATCTCCTGGAAATATGACTATTATCAGTGAATTGCTGGTTAAGAGTAATGTCGAATATACATATCAAAAAAGTATTTTGGCAGTCTGACTATCATACCTTTTGAATGTCCTCGATTTCATCTTCTCTACAGTGACACAAAAACTGGTCAGACATGTTCACAAATAAAGGGGAATTATTCTTTTGGTGCATAGGAAGTCCATGTTTAAGAGACCTTATCTTGAGGATATGTGATTCTAAGACATTCCCTCTAGATCACATGCCATCTTATTTCAACTGTCATGAGTCATATACAGAGGTCAAGTAATCTTTTCTAATTGTGAGATGATTTCCTACTAAATAGAGCTTATAATATCACATTAAAATGTTTTCAATGTACTATAGAGGGCAACAGGTGAATTAAGAATAATCAAGTCACTGAGCCATGTAATAGAGTCACTGTAGTGTCAATCAACACTAGAATAGTTGGTGAGACACTTCCTCTCCAAGTGAGAGGTCAAGAATTCATAACTAAAAATAACAATTAACCGAACAGCCTCAAAGATTTAAAGGTAATTTGATGATGGCTTGATGGGCACACACACACACACACACACACACACAAAAAAAAAACAAAAAAAAAAGGAACTACTCACGCTTCTTCTAAATCAATAATTTTGATGGCAACTTCTTTGTTCAGCTCCTTATCAAACCTGAAGGTAGTAAGACCACCAAAATAGTTAGCAAGAATTATGAACTTACTATCAAAAGCAAAAAATAGGGTCATGGAAACAAAAAACTAGTCAGAGTTAAACAATGAAGTGCTAGAGGAGGATTACCTTACCCAATGGATCAATAGGTAGCTAAAAGAAACCATAATTGTTGAAAATCCTATAATAAGGCAATGCTTTCAATCAACAATGTCTAGCATATTCAATCTCAAGAAAATCAGTGAAACAAGGCATAACTAATTTCTATGTGGATTCTATCCAAAAGGGCCAGGCCGGTGCTACAAAGCTCCCGCTATGTGCGGGGTCTGTGGAAGGGTCAGACCACTTGGGTCTATTGTACGCAGCCTTACCCACTTTTTTTTGCAAGAGGTTGTTTCCATGACTCGAACCCATGACCTCCACATGGCAGCAACTTTACATGTTTTGGATTCTATCCAAAACATTGAGTTAAATTATAGTAAATGGATTATATGCATAATTATGAATATCTCAAAAAAGGCATAGCACAATAAGAAGGAAGTTGGTGAATTTTAAAGGGATTATTGGAATAACCAACTGATAAAGTAATGTAAAAGGAAAAAAAATATCCCCTTAGACTTTACACTTAATTTTACAAAATCAATGGCTTAATGACAATATAACTTGTAAAACTAGTAATATACAGTATATGAAATACAATCTAGAACCAAATGTAAAATATTCAATTAGTACTCCAGAGATCAACCCATTTGGCAAAGGAAGCTTAAAACTAGGTTTTCTTTAACAATTGCCTAAGCAGATTTGTGTCCAAATTGGCCTACCTATATTTGAATTGGTAAAAATAGAGGTGTGTAAACAACAAGGTCAAAACTGTTGGAAACATAAGAAAGATCTGATCATCAGTCATTTCTTTATATAACTATTTTTTGGACACTCTCTAGCAAATCAAATTCAACCTGAAGCAAAACCTGGTTATAAAACACAATGGTAGGACTTTCTGCTGAAAATCAAATTCACTGACATCTGAACTCCAAATTTTGGCTCTTTCTTCAAATTCCTGCCCCTCAATCTCCTTTCGAAATGAGAATTCTCCTTTGCACACATTTAGCACTCAAATCTACACCCACTTATGCAACAAAAATAAAAAACCTATTAAAATATGTTAATTTACAACAGGCAAAAACAAGCCTCTGATGCCCATTCCAATGCTAATCACTTAAAAGGCAAGTCCTCCTTAATTAGATCCTTCTATGAGTGCCATTGTCGTTCACACACTTTTATTCACTCCCTCACATATGCCCATTTCCATGCTACGGCAACAGAAACTCTACCTACATTCCTGTTTGTTTTAACTACAATAAAGAAAATATACTAGCACAAAGGAAACCAACTTAACTTCAACGAATGCGACAAAAAAGGCAGACTATCTTAACATTGCATTCATGGACATGCAAACTCCAAATGCTTTCTTCACATTTCCCAAAACCTTCTCTTCCATTCACAGGATAAGCACCCATTTTTCACAACCACCACGTGCCGGTGAAATAGTTAACTAGAAAAATAAACCACCTTAAAATGATCACAGCATGTCAGCAACAACAAAAGGAAGGTTTTTGATGATCACAGCGTACAACAAAAGGAAGGTTTTTCTCGGGACAGATGCAGATACAGCTAAACTTAAGTGCCTTCTCCCAACTTCTCACGCCCCATCATCTTCTCCAAATCCCATTCCCATTCATGCAATGCAACCACAGAAACTACACATAAATCTCAGCTCAACCTCCTTTTCCACCACATCTCAATCTCATTCCACCCAGTCAAACAAACCCAATGCATCGCTTCTTCCTAATCTGATTCATCAACACGATTACAACCCTTTCCTTCCAAATTCACCAGTTCACAGGATCAAAAAGAACATCAACACAAACAATTCAAACAAAAGCAAAAAAAAAAAGGAAAAAACGAAAACCAAGAACCAAGAAAGAAACAGAAACAGAGGCAAAGACACCCAGATCAAGAACGGACACTCACACTTTAAACACATCGCCGAACGATCCTCGGCCGATGAGCTCCTGGTTACTGAACCGGGCGTCGATGGCAGCCGACATCGCAACCGGATCCGCCATCCCTGAACAAACCCCAAAGAAATAGACCCTCTGACCCTCACAACAACTCCCAATCGACAACCCCACCCATCAACGATGGAACGGGCCCTTTGCGTGGTCCCAAAGCGAAACCTAAAAATCTAGATCTCGACGGAGGGATGAACAAAAGGGAGATGAAATGGGAGACAAGGGCGATGGCGGCGGTGGTGAAGTTGGAGGTGGCGCTGGTGGTGGTCGCTATCGCACGGATGGCTGGCCGCGCGTCTCCGTCTAGAGCCGTCTCTCTTGCTTTGGGGGAAAGATCATATGATATGACGGTCTGTGAAATCCAAGGGCTGGGCTTTTGCCACGAGTTGTAGTAATAATGAAGGTGTGAGTGGAATGGAATGCAAAACATCCACTTGAAAAGATAGCCTTTCATTCTGGTTAAAATGAAAACCGGGCTTCTTCTTCTTCTTGTTATTTGTCCATGATGGGAATGAGAGTGGGTAATATAATGAGGAATTTGATTCCATTTGATAAGTGTCTTGATGAGGAGAATGAGTGTATTAAATGCTTGTAATTAATGTGTGGTAAATAAGTTTAATTGTATGTGGGGAAAAAATATTTTATATATTCTTTATTTTTTATTTTTTTTATCCTATTATAAAAGGTTTCAATTTTTTTTTTTGTTGGTGACTATAATAAGGTTTCATAACTTTGATTGGTGGGAATTATGAGAGCTGTGTGGATGGTTGGTTTTTCACTTTTATTTTTTAGTTTGATCTTTTATATTCTAGGCATGTTCACAATTGTTTGTAAATATGTTTGTAGATTAATTGTAATTGATACAAAATATCCAAATCTACATTGATTTGCTTTACAACAACAACAACAACAACACTGCACTAATATATCTAAATCCTTAAACACTATCTCTCTATGTAATCCTAGATTTATCTTCAAAACATGCACCTTAAGTTGGATTTATTGATTTCTAATCTTATCCAATATGAGCATTAAAATTACCAACATATATAAATGATAATTTGCAAAACCACTGTGAATGCTTTAAAAATAGACTAAAATAAATAAAACTTTGATAAGGAAAACAATGATAATGTGAGCTTTATCATCCACTAATGCATTTTTGAAATGGATTTCCTTGCAATATACCCTTCACAACTGAAGAAGCAATCTGCTTATTCAAACTTATCATCATCACTAAATGATACAGAATTACAACAGAAGAAGAAATTAAGTGCTAAAATCTCAACTAAAAGGACTTCTACTAAGACCATAATTTAAAGAAGAAAAAAAAATGCCGCAAACTCGCTTTTGTCCTTGGTAGCTCTCCTGCCTACTTCTCTGGGCACTATGAAATACGATCACCAATCAAAGAAACCAGGTCCTGCCCTTGAAATTAGTTCTTTTCCAGCATCTTTACCCATTGACACCATATCATCAAGAGCAAATGGCCCCTTCCTTGATGTCTCAAGAACTAAGAACCAAGAGACAAACCATCAGATTTATTATATGAAACTTTTAACATTTTACTTAGATGTCTGATAGTACAATACCTCGAGTACCATCTGGGGAAGCCACTAAACCTCTGAAGAGACAATCTCCATCCTTATCACGATAGGCATAACCGGCAATAGGTGTGCGACAAGACCCATCTAAAGTCTCAAGGAATGCCCTTTCACAAGCAACAGCTAGCCGGGTTTCTTCATGATTCAATGAAGCCAGATAATTAGCCTGTTTAAACAGAATAGCTTGCTTCAGTGCTACCCTAACCACAACTGAAACTGAATATAACATCTTAAGTTAAGGAAGCGGACAAGCAAAAATCTGGTTTTTCTTTTGTTAAAAAATTAGGTTTTGCCAATATCTTTAGTATATAAAGTTTCTGAGCCGAGCATTAAAATAAAAAATAAATAAGCAATAACAGAAACTATCTTAAGCACGATACAAAGGGCCCTTCCTGTTAAGCCAGTTGTAAAGAGTTGAACTTATCTCTCACATGTAGGTCGAAACAATCAAAACATTCCCAATAGCTTCATGTTTAAGATGAACGAGGGAACTGGAATTTTTCTGGAAAGACTAGAAGTGTAAATTTGCAATCACTGAACACAACATTTTATGGATGCCAATCAGGAAACAGATAATATGGTAAAAAGCATAACTGTGGTTTATGTAGTCAAAAAGTTTTTTATAACTGCATGATCATCTAAGTAATACAGTTTCTAGGTTCAACCGCAAGTTCAAGACATTCAATGACATGTCGAACTTGTTCATTGAGGCCTCCCTTCTAGTATAACAATCCACCAATCAAATAAGAAAGAGAAACATGTTGTACTAGATGAGAATTACTGCAAGTTTCTGAAATAGACAAATCACTTATGATTGTTTGTTTCACTGACAGTTTAGATAGCTTATGGAGTTATGTAGAATAATATACCCCTACATGTTGCTGGCAGTTGCTGTTGTAAACCAAAACTATGTCAAACACATGTATAAGAATATATGATCAAAATCTGAAGTCATGTGTCTTGGGCAATTTCTTTTATATGCAAGATTAGAGGAACCATGATGCAAAACAAAAGGCAGAACACACCATCTTATCATCATTGCTTCTACAAGCTATTCCTATAGCTCCTTGAGCAATAGCTGGAAGCATTTCTTCAACTGAGAGAATAGATGTTACATTATCAGTCATATTAAGTCTCTTAAGACCTGCCAAAGCTAACAAGGTAGCTTGCACCTCCCCCTCATTGAGTTTTCTCAATCTTGTTTGAACATTGCCTCTAAAGTTGACTACCTGCACAAGAAATTAATTTGGTAAACTTAATGAATCTTATTTTAAATGATAGACATTGAATAACTGTATAAAAGGTATTCTCAAAGTCAATGCAGTGGAATGAGAAGATACAGATGAGATAAAATGGCAAACCCAATGCTATTATGGTACATGTGTTTGATTGCAAGAATAAGGTATGTATTGAGGTAGAATAAGAACATAACTAATGGTTGGTTTGACTCATTTAAGTCTCACATGTCTCTACACAAAGCAAATTTAGCAAAAATTTGAGTTGTATCCGTAGTGACAAGTTATAATAGAACCAATGCAAATATTACAGAGATTCAGATGGGATGTCCAAATGTCCTTAGAATGCCATAATTGAAACCCACCATTATCAGCATGCTTAATGGTGTAATTTCACATTGACGAAAAAAGTAATACTTGAGGGAAGTAGTGAAATGGAATAAGATGTTTTCAGAATGTTACAGGAGATCATAGCTTGATCTAGTCATTAAGATATTTTTATTTCCCATATTTTACATCTAAAAGTAGTCAAAAGAAAATTAGATTGTCAATCCCAGCTACTGCTGCAATCATCACACTATTTCAATAAATCTAGCAAGGACTGTCCACATAAAGAGCAGATGATTAACCCATACTTACCCATAAATAACAGACAACAGAATCTCTTGTATGTCTTCAAATTTTTTAAAAGATCCAAGGATAAGAGTGCTATTCATTAGTATTTTATAATCATGCAGAACAAGTGTAGAATTGAAATCAACAACCCACTTATGTGGCCTTCTTTAATATGTATGTTTAGGATATGCTAACCCCCATAATATAAATATGAGAAGGTTGCACCTACAAGTGCATAGCAGATTTGACATGGCTACATGAGCTGTTTACGGCACTGACAGTAGGCTCTCAGAATCTAATAGATATGCTCCTAGTTGTTACTGTCTATTCCAAAGAAAAATAATCCATTACTGAATCAGGTTTTTTACCTCCTTATGAGGCAGCCGGTGCCTACAGGAGATGGTCAAGGTTCTATCTTTTCTTTAAGGGAAAAGATGTGTTGTGTGTGTGTGTGTGTGTGTGTGTGTGTGTGTGTGTGGATGAGGATTTGGTTCTTGCCATGACTTGACAAACATTAAGCATGAGTATCAAGGAATCAATGCATGGGTTTTCTAAGTTTCTAATATGAATTAGTTTAGTTTTGCATTGTTGAAAACAATTTAGACTTGGGAAATGTAGCATCCTATTACATCTAGGTAAATATCTCAACCTTGTGGGAACTACAAATCAAGCAGAGAAGAGCCAAGTTTACAAGCACCTGTAGATTAGGCATTCCTATAGCACACATATGACTGTAAAAGGAAGTACATGGGGGAAATTATGAAATAGTAGCTCCTAAAACCTTTAAGAAGGGTTTTGAGAAATTTAGTAATACACTCAGTATGTTATTTGTTGAAACTTACTTTGAGCGATGGATACCTATAGAGTATCTGAGACTGTCTACGTAGGGAGGCACTCCCAACAAGACTTCCAGTTGGGAGCTCCGCAAGAGAAGTTGCAGTTAAAGATATAAACACATCCCTTACATCCTCTCGGGGAAGATTGCATGGTAAAATCATTCCATCAGGAAAATATGTAGGAACATCCTTCATTGAGTGAACTGCAATATCAATTCTACCCTCCAAAAGAGCCTCGTCTATCTCCTTCGTGAATAATCCTTTACCACCAATATCAGCTAATGGTTGATTGAGTATCTTATCACCAGTTGTCTTAATAATTTCTATATGGATAGCACCTTCTTCAGCTAGCTCTGAATGCAATGATTTCAGTTTGTCACGAGTCTCATATGCCTGGGCAAGTGCTAGCGGGCTGTCCTACATGCACATCAAAACAACTTATAGAAATAAGGGGAAATAAAAATATGAAAATTGAAAATTGTTATTTAATTAATTGTGCCTTACTAGAAAGCATGGACTCCACAAAATATCCAAATAGCATGGACTTCAGACTAATATGATTACGAATAAGAAAACTGAATGATGTGATACAGCATTAGAAGTTACAAATTGCCAATCACATATCATAGAAAGAGAAAGCAGGTGCTTGAGAATACATTAATTTCTCAGAAAACTTAAGAAGTGGAATTAAAAAGAACCAATAATCAGATGGAGAACTCTTATCAAGTCTAACAACATAATTAAACACATCCTTAGTATCCAATGTAAGCCAAAACATTGAAAAACCAAAGCTGTAATTATTCAACCAACCAAAGAATTAGCAACTCCCATATTTCCTAAACACTAATAACATCAGAAAAGATGGAAGACAAAGAACAAAACCAAGCAAACCTGGATCTAAACCTCAACACAAAACACATAATATAAAGCACATGACATCCTAAAGAGATACTTATCAATGAACACAACATCCCAAATGAAAATCCAAATAAATTAAACAATCTTCAGAAAAATTGGAATCTAAGAAACAAACTTGTAACTAAAACAAGTAAACCCACTAGATCATAAGCGAAAGATGCTTATAAAAGAGAACAAGGCTACCACACTAAGCCAAATCAGTAACTCGTGAACAAAAAGGGGAGCCACAGGAGACACACTCGAATAGTATACACTTCAAGGGAACAATCTCAAAAAGCCTCCAAATGCAAGTATTACAACTAGCAAACAGCAAGTCAAACAATCAAAGAAGCCCAACAAGAACAACAACAGGTCCAAGAATTCCCCAAAATCCAACCAGACAATTCTGAGAAAGATAAGATTTTCATAGAGAAATAAGGAGTGGAGATGTAAAGGGACATGCTACCTCCCTCTGGTGCCGATTCTCATGAGAGCCACCTCCTTGTTCCTGGCCTCCTTCTCGACAGCAACAGCGGCCACGGTAGGCGAGGGCCTCCGGCGTGGTCTGAGAGATGGTGGGGAGGGGCGGGGCAGCATGTTGGAGGGGGCGGTAAGGAGGGGGTGGTGGGTGGTGGATCTCATGCTCAAGATGTTCGACATTATTCCTCAGAGACGAGAGGAGGAGGAGGAGGAGGAGGAGGAGGTAGGGCGGAAGGGGGCTTCAGAGTTTTGAAGGGATGGAGAGGATAATGTCAGCGCTTCCGCCAATCATCATTGTTCGTGGTTTTATCCGCACACCCTCTTCTCTCTCTTTGAACCCCACTCTCCATCTACAGCTTTCTGGGGGCGTTCACTTAGGGGTAAGTGCCTTGGAGAAGTGGGGAAGTGAGAAAGTGATCCACTTCGGTCACTTCTTTACTGGCGTAAAGTGGCTTATACTTCGGTGAAGTGGCCACTTCCCCCATTTTGTACTAAGGCCACTTCGGTATAAAATGCACCGAAGTGGCCGAAGTGGCTTTGGCGGAAGTGGGTTATTATTATTATTATTATTATTATTATTATTATTATTATTATTATTATTATTATTATTATTATTATTATTATTATTATTATTATTATTATTATTATAAAACATTTGGAGGAGTGGGCAGTCTTGCATTCTAAATGAGCAGCATGAAGTGCTCACTTTGACCACTTGGGGCCCAGGACTTAACTTGCACTTCCACTTTCCCCAGTGACGCATGGCCCAAGTCCCACTTCCCCAAACCTTGTTTATCTGTAAATAGTTGTGAAGTAAGTTATTTTACTGATAAGTGATATTTTCTTCTGTTTTGTTTATGATAAAAATATATTTATTGGTAAAACTATTTACAATTGACTGAATTTTTATTGTTTTTTTTTTACTTGGGCAACAAGCACTCCCCCGGGATTGGTTTTTCGTCAAAGGACATGTGCATAGAACACCCGGAGGCTCATGCTCTACGTGGAATACCCCCACTGGGTTTCACACGCATTGTACTCTCACTTTGCATAACATAAATTCAAACCTGGGTTTTTCCCGTACAGAACCTCTTATACAAGGGACCTGATATCACACGGACTTACAAGTTGTTGGTTATTATTTTGACTTACAACTAGATTTACTATTACTATAAGTGGATTTATTGAGAGAATTAATGAATAGAGTCACCCCCTCTCTTTCCTTGAGTCTTCAACACGATGTTATCCCTTTCCCTTCAATTTTCAGTCTAATAACCAAGCAGTTGAAAGTTGAGGGAAAATTATATTTTTATGTTTTTCTTACACTGAATTAAGACAACATCGAAGTTGGTTGATATGGATTTTTATATGTCAAAATCTACTTTGTTCTTTTTGATGATAAAAATATCGACTTAAATTAAAATGAGGGAAGTGTCAAAATTAGGAAAAAGATACTTCCCTCTTCATGACAATTGAACAATAGAAGTGGAAGGAACTCAACTTAATTTAGTGATTTTCCTTTCACTTTGAGTGAAATGAACATCTCAAAAATTACTTTTTAAATTTTTTTTACAACAAACCAAATAGTTGTGAAATAAGTCAAAATACAGTATTTGAATTTATCAGTAAGTCTACTTATAGCTAACCAAACAACCTTTAAAGTAGTTTATATCCCTCTAAAATATAAGCCCGCTTGAATTGGCTTTCGGTAAGTCAAAAAGTTTTCTTTTTTAATTAAGGATTTATGTGGATTTTATATGTATTTAATTTTAATTTTTTTTAAAGGAGAAGCTATTAGAAAATGAGTAAATTAATTTTTTTCCTTTTTCATAAACTAAGCTGGTGGTTGAAGCTTATAAAAGAAAGCCCTTTTGAGCAAGTGTTTTGGGTATCAAATAAAGTTTTATCAAATTAATTTTCAAATAATAAAGAGAACAAGAAGTTGATAAATATTAAATATTTGTAACGTAACAACAGAGAAATACGTTACTAAAGACTCAATAGTTCCAACAAGATGGATTCAACTACTCTCAATCCAATCAGAGATCCATATCATCAGCATTAACAACAAGATTCAACAGAAATAGGAAGCCAACTCTTGAAAACAAACAAGCTAGAAACTGACAATAAGGAACATAAAACAAGATAAGTGGAAGATGGTTCACTCTCCGAGCACCAGCTCCGGCGAGATGAACCTCGCTCTCCCGGGCACCTCTGTTCCTCTCACGAGGTCCAACCTAGGGTTCTTGATCTTCAATGCCCTTCATCTTATGCCTTGTGTCCCATTTAAACCCCCAATTGCCTTGGGATCAACAACCACATCTAATATGTAACATTGCCTCGGGATTAGCTTATGCCCATCTTGATGATTCGTTACATTACCCTCCCCTCGAATGAGGACCTTGCCCTCAAGGTCCGTGAGAATAAACCAGCTTTGCAGCTGCGCGAGGTCTGGAGGCTGCAACAGTTTCCAAGCTACTAACCATGGCCATCCTACGCCCACTGTCACTCTTGGTAACATTGGTTGCATACTATGGAGGAAGAGACGGCCAGCCAAACAAGGTGCAAGATCATAGGTAGCAAGCACAACGTCAGTGCTGGTAGTGAATGGGATTCCATGAACCTTTCTCAGAACCCATACTCTGATGGAGAGGAAGAGACCAAGCATGACAAACTGAAATGCATCCCCGACGCTCTGCCCCTTCTTCTAAATCAAGTAGTCAATAACCAACAATGTAAGCCTTGACACACCTTGGCAGCAATGCACGAACACTCTCCCATCCTGTTCTGACATCTGATCAAAGACCGCCAAAGCTTCTTTTCCCTTCTCAGATTCATGTGCAATAAGCTGCAGCTGGAAGCTAAGAACAGCTCCAACGGGCAATCCAAACAAGGAATAACATTCGATACTAAAAAATGCAACAAAAGATTGCCAACCTGCTCTTACTACAACACCTGAGAGCACAGGTTGAATGCTGTTGAAAAACATTGTAGCACGTAGAAGATAAGCCAACTTTGAGGTCTCACGTACTACTTCAGGTTGGTCACTGAAGAACTTGGGCAAATCCTTTCGAGTAATGAGAATGGAAACCATAAAAATGAGTCCGATAAGGATCGATGTTGCCACCGATACGAAAACATAAAACTGTGCGGCTATGGGGCGACCAACTCCAAGTTCATTTGATACCCGCACACTGACTGCAGTAGTGAGACCAAGGGCAAACATCAGTGGCCAAAGCTGGTAGTTCATACATTTTGAAAACATTGTATCAACAAGCAGCCCCTCAGCAATGTACACCTTCCGAACAATTAGCAGTAACTGTTCATCAACATGAAAACCTGAGTTAAGCAATTCCCCAGAAATAGCATGTAGAGATCTAACTGCTAGAGAACAGAATTCTCCAGATGGGTATGTGAAGCCTGGTATTACAAATGATGCCGGCACTAAGTTGTTTTTGCTCAGAGATTTTTGAGTGACATCAGATAAGAGGGCCCCTGGTACACTCTCTAGCTGTGGAAAAGGATGCCTCACATGGTTTATGAACCCAATATTCTGCATAACATTCTGGATAGATCCCAGTTGCACAACACACAATGGAAGCACAGAAATGATTGTAATTTTCTATATGCCTGCAAAAAATTGGGCCTTCCTCTCAGCCAGGATATTGGAGGACAATTCACTGAACATATCCTGAAAAATCCATTGATGATTTCCTTGGAGAGCAGCTTGCCCAACTACCCCTTCTCCCACTTCATGAACCTCCATTTCACCAAGCGACGCTGCAACTTCATCCAAGACACCGGATGTTTGATGAGGTTGCAAGTGCCACCAATACACCATCGGTGCCCTTTGCACATGAAGCGCTGCATGGGCAATTCCCACAAACAATATGTTCCAATAGACGGCATCCCGCCGATCCATGACAGCAAGGAGTCGATGAGATGCAAGCAATATATCATAACAACCATACATGTCCAGCAGTGCTATTGCAATTCTCATTACTGTGCGTGAGTCATTGTATTGCCTGTTCATGGTGCAATTCCAAAGCAATGTCATATGTGGTCGATAATCTCGATCAAGCCTTTCAACAAGCATCGAGGGTGTATTCAATGAGTGCGTAATGCTAGCCACTGTTGCCATGGGTCCAGCCATAGAATCAGTGTACAACACAAGTCGACAACCAGTGGGGACGAGATCCCTGCCCGTTGGCTCATCAAGCACAAGCCCACAACTCTCTGAAACTTGTCCACCACCATGCTTTGAATTCATAGCCTGGGACTCAAGTGCCTCTTCAAGCACAAGCTCATGGTATTGTGAAACATCACTACTGTAGTCAGCATCCATATTCTCAGACGCTGGCACAACTTTGACTACAAGTTCATGGTTCTCTGATCCTAAGTCAGCACCTTTCCTTGCAGCCACATCTTCAGAATCTAGCACCATTGTAAACATGCTTGCAGGTTCCTTTGTATCTTCAACGACGACTTTAAGGTGACCAACAGCAACTTCAGCAACCCTCTTGGGAAAATCGTCGAACACCTCAATGGCATCATCAACAGCCTTGATTCTTGTTGTGTAAATTGGAGCCATAGCAAAAATTTGCTGAGGCATTGTGTCAAACACTTGGGAGGCATCCAATGATTGTGGCAGGCTCTCCATTGTTGTCTTGAATTCGGACACAGTACCAACACTAGCTTAAGTTTCAAGGCCTTTGGAGAGGGAATGTACCAATTTTGTGATCCTCCCTTCATTTTCTTGAACCTTTTGTGCAAAAATTGTGAGTTTGTCATTTAGTTGGAGTTTGTCTACCATAGCCTCAAGAGTGTCCAATTCCTCTGATGCATCCATAGAGGAGAAAATGAAAGCACCAATGTAACGTAACAACAGAGAAATACGTTACTAAAGACTCAATAGTTCCAACAAGATGGATTCAACTACTCTCAATCCAATCAAAGATCCATATCATCAGCATTAACAACAAGATTCAACAGAAATAGGAAGCCAACTCTTGAAAACAAACAAGCTAGAAATTGACAATAAGGAACATAAAACAAGATAAGTGGAAGATGGTTCACTCTCCGAGCACCAGCTCCGGCGAGATGAACCTCGCTCTCCCGGGTGCCTCTGTTCCTCTCACGAGATCCAGCCTAGGGTTCTTGATCTTCAATGCCCTTCATCTCATGCCTTGTGTCCCATTTAAACCCCCAATTGCCTTGGGATCAACAACCAGCTGCCTTGGGATCAACAACCACATCTGATATGTAACATTGCCTCGGGATTAGCTTATGCCCATCTTGATGATTCGTTACAATATCATTACCTTTAACATGAGATATGTCCTTATGACCATAAGATTGCCTCGGGATGTTCAAACTCAAGATTTTGAAAATAAATCCAAGACCTAACTTATTTGAGTTCAAGCTGAGTTTAAACTCTAACTAACCAATTTTGAACTGAGTTCCAACTCAATCAAGTTTGACCCTAGCCCTAATTCTTCCTAATTAAATTTTATAAAATAGTTATTCCCCATCAAGAAGCAAAGTATTTGAGTTTAAGTTTTATCAAATTAATTTCCAAATGATAAAAGGGTACAAGAATTTGATCAAGTTATTTACTATTTAGAAATACAATATCATTGTGAGATGTGATCATAAGGTTGCCTCGGGATGTGCAAAATATCTACGGATGCCACGTGTTAATGATGGTCATCCGTAAACATCCGATCTCGAGGCAATCATACGGTGAATAATTACCCACCGAGACTGATCTTGTTCGCCTTATTGCCGGGAACCAGACAAAACCGAAGAAAGCTTTGGTGTCTAGCTGGTGCTCTCCCTTCTCGAGTTCATCTCCTCCTCCTCGCGAGATCTGAAAATTAGGGTTTCAAAGGTCCTATCAAGGTATAATCTCCTTGTCATCTCTGCAGATCGTGATGGGTCTCTTGGACGCCTTCCTCAACTGGCTACGCAGGTTATTTCCCTTTTCTCTTTGTGATTTTTTAGCTATATTCCGATTTTCTCTTGGGTTCTTTGTCTTTAGATTGAATAGGTTGAATGCTGCTGATTTTTGTATGGGAATTGAAAACCTTTGATATAACTTTTTCTTCAAGGTTTTGTTACTTGTTTTTATCATCTGAAATACGTGTGTAAAGATCTTATCTTGCTGCCGAATTGCTTATGGTTCTTTGGGTGATGATAGGATTAACCCTATATTAAATGTTCATTAGTTCTTCCAAAAAGTATATCAATCCAGATTCTTTTAGCTCAAAATGAGAGATACACTTGATAATCAAGATGAATGATGATTAAGTCAAGTAATTGCAAGGTATTGATCTCCATCCTTAAGAGGCCAGCTATCATCCCATTAGTAAGTCAATATGGACAAATTTATCAGATTTGGATATTATTCATCCATTTGGTCGGATATGTAGAAATCTTTCAAGAATTAAAAGATGATCTGACAAATATGTCTCGAAGTATATGTCGTATCATACAAGATGCCTAAAACTGTTCCAATATACTCCTAGGCTTTGTATGACCTGATTTATATAAATCCTAGTTCTTAAAATGCTTGCTTTTATTTTAGTTCTAATTTAAATTTATACACCATATTTAGTTGAATTTCCTCTATATTTCTAAGAACATGTTTTTCAGTTTGTTTTTTAAACAGGAAATGGAGCTATCACTCATTGGTCTTCAGAATGCAGGAAAAACTTCACTTGTCAATGCAATTGCAGTTAGTATACCTAAATTCTTCTCTTTTTCAATTACAGAATGATTGTCTCCTAACTTATACACTGTACTTCTCAGACAGGTGGCTACAGTGAGGACATGATTCCAACAGTATGTATCTTAGCAAGCATCATTCTTTAAGAAGTACTTGGTTTCAATTTAAAATATCACTGACAAACTTAAAACTGCCTTGGCATTCAGGTTGGTTTCAACATGCGAAAAGTTACAAAAGGAAATGTTACCATAAAACTTTGGGACCTTGGAGGGCAGAGAAGATTTCGAACCATGTGGGAGCGCTATTGCCGTGGAGTTTCTGCAATCCTGTAATTTATCCTTTTTAATTGTGACTGTTTTACAAGAATGACTGGTTCTCTATTAAAAATAGCTTATCAAATGCATTGACGAGGAGATACAAGCTCTTAAACTTTATTTTCATGGCTTAGCCTTCTGGAAAGGTTTTCTGCATCTTAACTGCATGGATTCAAACACATTTTTGCTCAATAAGGCTTGTGATCCATTAGTTTTGTGAGAAAATACATTTTGAATTGGAGGATCCAACCAGACCAGTACAAATGCAGACAGAAAGAGGGTGGAGGAATAAAATTAAACTGAGGGGACAATCCTGTTCTAAAATATCTGTTTCCCTTTCCCTTTCCCTTTCAGCTAGACTGTTTTTTACCAATATTTTATCGGTCACCTGTTACAACTGCTTCCTAATCCCCAAAGAGTCCATCTGCATTTTTTGTGAATTTCTTTTTTCAAGTACAATTCCTTTCTTGACAGCTTCTCTATGTGATAACAGATTTTAAGGATTCAATTAGTCATTTTATCTTTGGAGATTGATATCTTCTTTGTCACTAGCTGCAGCTAGCGTCATGTGTTTGCTGATTTTTCTCTTCCATTTCACATGCAACTTAAAGTTGCACTTTCAGAACAGCATGTAGAACTTGAGCTTCAGTAATTATTGCACTTAGTTAGGTAGATATGCTGTAGCATTTCTTATTGGTAACCTTTCTGCCATGGAATCAAGGTGTGAAAACGGCCTCATTGCAGTGAACCATTGCAAATGGTCGTTAGTGTGTACATCATCCACTATTAATTTCCTAAGAACTATATTTACAATTAGTTGGTTACATAGACACTTCAAAGGTAGTTTATTTTGTTAATTTGTCCTTCCGCCGCTATGAATGCTTCCTTTTCATAGGGCATTTATCAGGCTTACATAGTATATTATCTTTATCTACCTTCCATGATCTCATTAATTTTTTTAATTTTGCCATGGCAGTTATGTGGTGGATGCCGCAGATAGAGACAGTGTCCCAATTTCCAAAAGTGAACTTCACGAACTACTGATGAAGCCTTCTTTGAGCGGGATACCTCTCCTTGTTCTTGGCAACAAAATTGACAAGTCTGAAGCTCTTTCCAAACAGGCTTTAGTTGATCAACTGTGAGTTTGAGTTCTTGTTTTGTGCACTTGATTGAAATTTCATGCCTGTTCTTGAAATCCACTTAGTTTTCCTCCAAGCCAGACCTGTAACTAACGCTGAACATCTTGTGTTGCAAACCAGAGGTCTGGAACATATCAAGGACAGGGAAGTTTGCTGCCATATGATCTCCTGCAAAGATTCCATCAACATTGATATTGTCATAGACTGGCTCATCAAGCACTCAAGAACAACGAAGTAATTGGGACCAATACAAATGTTGCTGCTCTAGTGTTTCGGTTTGATCCATCTTGCTTATTATTTCAGTGTCGAAGATGGGAAGTTTCAGAACTGAGGACATGTTTATAGTTGACAGTGTGCATGCCCCCCTTGTATTTAAAATTTCACAGATTATTGTGTGCAAAACTCAGTCTTTGTACAGATAAAAGACACTTGGGTACATGATGTGTAAGGCTATGTTTGGACCGAGAGGAAACAGAAGCAAAGAAAGGAAAATAGGAGGCAAAAAAAAAAACAAAAACAAAAACACACACATTAATTTTCCTTCTATTTGGATGATGAATAAATAGTCTGTCTTACTCTTTCCTGTTTAGGGTTTAAATTATTATAAAAATAATTTTAATAGTCCAAGTATAGACAACCCTATATTTATAAAGATTGTTCATTGTCATACTTGCTGGGTTGATGTTTAGAGGTTTCAGACAATTAGTTTAATTATACACATTACAGCTTACACTTTCCATCACGAAAGTCACTCGTTTGACAAGAATATATGACTGAAACTTGATGCTATAAACCATCAGTTTACTGGATTAAACTGTCATTTAACATAAGCGATCAACTTTTATTGATATGCATAACAAGAAGTCAAGAAAGCAAAGCTGCTTGATCCGAAATGCCAGTTTACAAAAACCTGAAATGGATACTCACTATTCCAGATTAATTACAACAGAAATACATTTCTATAGAACCATTAATCCATGCTTTCCAAGATCTCTCACTGTTTTCCCATGTGTTGCGAAATTTTTGTCTCAAGCCCATTTTTATCTGCTCCAATGACCTTATCAACCTCCTTGCCATTTTTCACAAAGAAAAAAGTCGGTACACTGCTCACATTCCAGTGTCTAGCAACATCCCCGAGCTCATCAATGTCCACCTTTAGGAATACAACTTTGTGATTCTTTTCTGCTAGGCTTGTGTAGACCGGGGCCATGAACCGGCAAGGTCCACACCATGTTGCAGTGAAATACAGAATCACCAATCTAGATAAATTTGCAGCGGCCTTGAGTGCCTTTTCAAGTTCAGTGGAAGAGTGAACGCTAATCACTTCACCTGTCAAACATTTCAGTATGGACAGTTTTTAGAAACAAATAATAGTGTAGGAGTGGATTAATGACACTGATCAATGGGGACTTAAACTATACAAGAATTTGGGTTTAGAAACAAATAATAGCATAGGAGTGGATTACTGATCAATGGGGACTAAAACTAGTTTTACGTACAAGAATTTGGTTTTCCTGCAGGTCAACTGTGCAGATTAAAAGGGCAGCCCGGTGCTACAAAGCTCCCTCTACGTGCATGATCCGGGGAAGGGTCGGACCACTTGAATCTATTGTACGCAATTTTTTTTTTTTTTTTTTTTTTGGCGCATGAGGCTCTTTTTACTACTTGAACCCATGACCTCCCGTTCACATAACGACAACTTTACTGTTGCACCAAGGCTCCCATCTCCCTTCTGGGAAAAATAAAAATATGTTCTGGGAAAAATAAATTCTGCTGATTAATGGAAAAAAAATAAATTCTGGGAAAAATAAGTTCTGCTGAAGATTGAAGTGCTCAATCCAGCAAGCAGATCATCAATAGGAAATTAAGTGTGATTAGATATTGATAGATATCACAATTTAACAGAGATTATATTCATCCATTAAGCTTTGATGCAGAAATAATTAGAATAATGATGCAGCAAAGGAGAGGCATCATAAGAAAAAAAAAACTAATGCAGCATTAGAGAAAAATGTCATTATTAAGAACAAGATTATGAACTTTTCACCAAACAGGAATAGAAGGAATAAATAAATTGGGACATCCATGAAATTTTTTATAGTATCATCTAAAGTAAGTGGCATAGATTCTTCAAGGTAAAGAATCAGACACTTCAAAGTCATGAGCCAATTAAAAATGAAGACAGAAAGAGAACTAAAAACTTGAGACTAAAATTGTGTTAAAAAAGGCAACAGTTGCAGGATCACTAAACCATCAAAATAAATAATCTTGATCGATAAAATATCTCAAATGCAAGAAAAAAAAATGAAATTTGCTCAAAAGTAGAAGTAGCTCAGATTCAAATGCCATACCATCTCGCAAATCAGCCAGAGAATCAGGGTCTTCATCTCGAGGATCCTGCAATCATTAAAAGAACTTCATCCATTTCAGTAAGTTTTTTTTTTTTTTTGTGTGCATTTCACAAGAATGAGATTTTTCAATGTCAAGAATTTCCTTTCTCATTGGTTGGCATTATGGGTCAAGTGAAGGAACAGTTAAACCAAGTCAACACTTTGTTAATGAAAAAGTGCAGAGTAAAGCATCTTTGCACACTAAATAGACATTCATGAAACTTTTAGACTTCTTGAGCAACCGCAACCCAACTTCATTTGTCAGACAAGAAAAGCTCATGAAATCAGGGATTAAGTCACAAAGGTCTCCAAAAGGACATGAAAGAAGGCCAAATTGCACAACAGGGTACTGCATCCATTTTTAAGGAAATTAGGTTTGGCCAGAAATATAGAACTTGTAAGTAATGATGAAAAAGCCTATGTTGGAACATTGAAATAAGCAAAATGAATATGAGATGCCATCATTTATGTAAACAATGTTTTGAGAGAATGACATAAAACAAATACCCATGCTTTTGCAGACTGATGATTCTTTTCATGCTGAATTTTCCTTGCTTCTCTTGCTTTTCTCAGTCGCTCATATTTTCTGCGATGTTCTTCAATTTTTTGTACATTAGGTTCAACCTGCAACTTTTCCATATTAGGCATCTAAATCTTTCATTCTCTGCATTACAATTGTGAAGTTACCTTCTTGAGAACTGAATAGATTTCCTCATCATAATCCAATGTCGATGCTAAATGCAGGTCACTAGCAGCTGCTTCCCATTGCCCCAACATAGCCCTTGCCATTCCTCGAGACTTGTATCCTTTTGCCGAGTCAGGATTTATCTTGGGGAAAACACATGAGGTTGAAAATCAATTCCCTTCTTGTACAAATCTATAACAATCATCAATACCATAGGAGTTAACCAAGAACGAGGCTAAGAGAAGGAGATACCTTTAAAGCAGCATCTGCATCTCGAACAGCTGCATTTGGTTTCATCATTTTCACAAAAACACTAGCTGAGAAGAATGAAAGGGAACATATAGATTTAGATAAAGAAAAGAAAAGGGGGGAGGAGTGCACAAGAGAATTAGTTAAAATGTAGCAAAACTTAGGGTTGGCAACTAGCTTATACCTCTGGTTGCATATAATATAGCTGAGCTTGGATTTAGCAGGATAGCTTCCGTCAGATGTTCAATGGCTTCATCCAAATTACCTGATATCCACCAGTAATGAATCACAAAGAGAATGCTGACCTTGATAGAGAGAGAAATATCATCACATTGAAGTTGTACCATACCTTTAGCTATTGCTTCCATAGCTTTAGATTTGGACAGTTGAGCAGCATCACGGCTCTCTTCAGAAACTTCAACAGAGGGATCTCCCATCTGCAAGTAAGATAGCCAATTATCATATAAAAAATAAAGCTCAGAACAAAGAAATCTACCATGTCAAATTAACTTTATCAGAACAGAACCTTTTGAGGTGGATCGTCATCAGGGTCTATGACATCACCATCCAACTCTAGATCTGACTCAACAATTTCATCCTCCTCATCTTCAGCCTTTTGACTTCTCTGTGGAGTGCACAGAAATAGATGCCAGTAAGACTATATTACCAACTTACACACACACACACACACACTAGTAAACCCAAACAATAGACTGTTGTTCGGAAGATATTAAAGATGATGGCAGGAAATTATTTTAAATAAAAAACCAGAAAGGAACGATGGCAGGCACCAGCAACATTTGGTTTCTCTGTCATGAAAAGTTCTGCCTCCAAAGAACTAATAAGAATTCCATAAGTACAAATAGAACACTAAAATAACCCTTGACAGATATTCAGAGCATCCATTTTGTCCTTGATGAATTTTCTGAATGAGTATTAAGAACGGGGAACACAAGAGAAAGGCCATCGTTACTCAATGGGCGTGAATTGGGCTTTTTTGATTATACGCTCAACATTTTTCCTGGTGCATAAGCTACACTTCTAAAAGCCATTTGGGCCGAGGTAGCATTCTGTACGATTTATATTATCTATCACACCATAAACACCAAAGGAGGGATATGAACACAATTGAGAGAAACCTGTGACTCAATGAGATTCACACAACTCAAAATATCATTATAAACATTAAATTCAGAATATGCATAAACAAACAATTCCAATTCAAAAACTAAATGTTTGATTTCTACCAGCACCTTATGCAAGAGCAATAAGATAAAACAAAAAATAAAATAAAATAAAATAGCAGAGGAGGCACAGTGAACTCAAGACATAGAAACTCATCCACGAACTCCAAACACGAACTTCAAAATAATTCCAAAAGAAAAAACCTGAAAGAAAAGCAATCAGCTTTACCATCCACAAGCTGAAAAAAGAAAAAGAAAAAAAACAAACAAACAAACAAACAAACATTTTCTTGATTCCCTATCTATCAAAAATAACAATTGAAACTACCCCCGGCCCCCCGGAATGTTCCACAATGGCAAACAAACCACCCCCCCCTGAATGTTCCACAATGGCAAACAAACCATGATCATAAAAATAGGAATAATAATAAAATTTAAAGAAAATGCACACAAAATAAGATCAAAGAGAAACCCTCACCGATGATGACTGCTCGGGAACTCGCGCGCCGAGACTGAAAGATCAAAGAAAGAAATTTTATTCAAGTAGAGAGATAGAAGAAGAAAGAAAGAGAGAGAAGAGATCACCCCCACCTCTGAAGATAGTCCTTGAAGAAGCCAAGAGAAGGGTCGTGAAGAAGAGCAGGGTTGGACTTGCATAGTCCGACCAATTGCTTCAGCTGAGCAACCCTCTCAGGATCCATGGCTGCTGCTCTGCTCTCTCTCTCTCTCTCTCTCTCTCCCTCCCTCCCTCCCTCCCTCCGAGCTTTGCAGTGAGAATCAGATTCCACAACAATCTAGAAGCCCCAAGTGGCAGTTTTTTATTTTTTATTTTTTATTTTAAAAAAAGAATAAACTACATTTTATTTATAATTCTTAATTATTTTCTTATTGTTATGATATTAGGATGAAACTTTCATAATGAAGTTCAATTTTTAAATAATATTTGTATTCATAAATTAACATATTTTTTTAAAAAATAGTGGTACATGATTAGAATTTAGTTTCTAAATTACGATAATTAAGTTATGTTTAAAAAAGAAAAGAAATGAAAGTTGAAAAATAAAGAAATTGAGCAAAAATGTTGAAAACAAATAGCAGACACTGGTTTATCACATGAACTCATTAAATAAAAATATCATTTTTATCAGATGAAAATAAACTACATTTACAAAAACATAAAATAAAATAAAATAAATTTATTTTCAAGGCAGATGATGCTACAATTAAATAGAGATGCAGCAGAAATCAAAGTAATTAAAACAACCCAAATTTCCTCACAAAATGTATCATCAAAGCTCTAGGTATGTTCTTACAGGACAATCAGCAAGTTATGGACATTTACAATGGGAGAAGGTTAGAAGGTTATAGTCACATAAACAAGGGCATACAAGAAAGAAGAAAAAGGCTATACTCTCTAGTTAACTGCTGTTGTTACTACATGCAGATACAAAAGATCTACCAAAATATGCTTTCAATATAGATGTTTGCCTCATACTTGAGACTGGGATTAATAAATAATGTTACAGGACTAAATCTCCAACTTGGTGTTTGGAGACCCCAATCGCGATGAATGCGCGAGATTCCTTGAAGAAGCGATATCGAGCAATGAGATTTTGCTGCTTGAATTGTTTTCCTCGAGTCCGGGGATCCCCTCCGATGCCTTACTGGGGCAAGTGTACGGTGAGGCGTTGCTAACTCTGCATCAAGATAGTGCCAGGAAAAAATGCATGAAAAATGACACATTACAGGTTTGCAGATAAAGAAAAACAAGAGATGAAAGTGAGAATTCACTCTTCTTGGACATGATTATTTATACAGAATTCTGATAGAGATAAAAGTATATTTCTCAGTTATGCCAGCATGAATAGTCATTGATAAAAGAGTTAATCACAGACATGCCATCATTATTATTATTCAGAATTCTGGCATTTTTTTCTTGAGTGATTTATGAGATATTTATTAGTGTAAGGCATAGGGGATGCGTCTAATAAGTTCAACTTATACACAGAAATGGATAAGTTGATTGCTAATAACTGCTCTTGTTGATCTTGGGGTAATTAGTAAGTGTTTTTCACTGTAACCTCTCACTTGGTTTCTTTGGCAACTTAGTAATCTAAATATAGTATTAGAAAAGACAGATAACTTTCATGCGTCATTTCAAGGTATTACACTTCTCTGATCATATTTATACTGAACTTATTTCCAGAAATGCATTTCAAACAGAAGCACACCGGGGTCCAACGATGTAAAATTTTGATCCAAAGACACCAAAAAAATTTAAATTACTGGTTGTGAGTACATGTTTACCAATAAGAAGACATTTCCTAAGTGTCATTTGGGACCAAAACATAAATACCAACCTTTCCTTGCGCTTTTCCAAGAAACGGGCCAGAGATGCATTCCTCGCCTGAGGAACAGCTGCAGAAATAAATTTGTCAGTTTATTAGATAAGTCATGGACACTAATTTTGAGAAGTTCAAATAAGCAAAATCTGGACAAAACTGAGACAACTCAATTCCACTTTTTAAGGTGTTGCATCAAACTCTCCAAGAAGCATAGAGAACACAAAAAGAAGAAGACTTGTGAAGTACCTCTTTGCACGATGGGTCTTGTAACATTAGGCACTGATGAGTTGGTGATAATTTTAGGAATATCATTCTGGCGTGAAGGAACCACTATTTCAGTAGCCTTTGAACAAGGAAAATCATTTGCAATTCCAGAACCACTACAAGAGTGAGGCCCTGTCTGAGAAGTCACAGATTTCAGGATTGGAAGCATTGGGCAATTTGGCATCTTGTGATTCAGTATTTGGGTCTGAGTCTCATCTGTACTCATACCATCAACCATCATGACTTCAATGGGAGCCAAAAGAGGTGTTTTTTCAAACCTCGAATTCACTACATCTGAAGCCACTTTGGACGCCAAGGACATAATTGCTTGTGCCTGGGAGACAAACACAAATTATGACGGAGCAAGATCACCATATAAATAATTTCTTTTTCATCCTACTGTCAAAACTATCACAAAATTAATACCTTATCAGGTGGAATGTCATTGTAAACATTCACTGCACCAGCATAGAACATAGTGAGTTGAGCACTCATGGCCGAGGGCTTCGACATGATCCTGAGCAGAAAATCTTTGAAGTTCTTGTTGCCATACCAAGTATTCAAATTTACGTTAGATTTGATAAGAAAAAAAAGCAAAAAAAGTCTCTTACAGAAATGTACTACCTCGGAGCTAAGGCTCCACCTGTACATCCTGCTGCAGGGGAATTTAATGCTGCTATTCCTCTGACTGTAAGATCAGGGCCATTTCGAGCACCATGGACCGGGAAGAATGGGCTGCCTTCCAATACTGGAATTGAATGATGGTGTGTTTGGTATGCTCTAATTTCATTCACTTTGTGCTTCAAAGCACCAAAAGAATCACTGTTTGGAGAATGATGTGGCTGCAATGCAAATTGGCGGCTACCTTGTTTACCTGAAATGAAAGTTTTCTGCAATTTTTCAAGTAAAAGAAAATTTTCAAAATGATCAGCTCGAGATCTGTGAGAAGAACAATTCATCAGCCTTAATGATCAAATTGGTTAGTCAATTACTTGAATCTGCGGTGACTCCCCAGTATTAATTTTAGGCTCACAGGAATCCATGGTTAACACAGGTCGATATCTTGCTCCAGAGTACTGATCAAAATCTCTATTTTTGGGCCTCTTTTGCTGCCCAGCCTTGTGAGAAATGAAGTGCTGCGTTGCAAAAGGCCATTGCAAAGTTGATACTGCAAAAGTGAAGTGTTAAATGAGTAGATAAACATTAATTTCTGATAATATACCGGCTGCACAAAAGGTCAACAAGTAACACTCTTAAGCTTAAATAGTCACACAAAGAGCTAGCTACCAATCATCTATACATTAACAACCTAAAATTATCAAAATTTCAGTAAATTAGAAACAATTAGAGGATACCATATATGATCTTCTCATGTTAAGGATACTCAAGGAAACTTAGATCACAGAATCGGAATCTGCTGCAAATTCAAGGGAATCTCTGAGTTCAATGAATCACTCACCAATCTAAATCTTCAACAAATGATGGGGCCAAAGAAAAAAAATTTCACTTGAAATTACAAGTGCTCAAACAAAAATCACAGAAATGCACCACTCCCTTTTTGGAATGAAAACCTTCAAAGAAACATAAAAGCAACATACAACCAAGTCATCCAGAAGAAGAAGAAGAAGAAAGATGAGTATAAGATTCAAACTAAGATGAGTATTCATAAAATCTGCTCTCTCACTTTCTTCATTTTTTTTTTTTGGCAAGATTCAAACTAAGCTGCAGGACAAATGTACTGAAGTAACAGTTATATCTACTATTTTCCATCTCAAGTAAAAACTGAAAATACCAACCATGTAGTCTAAATATGAACAACTAAGTAACATCTCATACAAAAATGCAAAGACAAGTAGCAGGAGAGAACGTATCTCATCACCTGATTCCAAAATCATGCCTATAAAACTATTATTATTATTATTATTATTATTATTATTATTATTATTATTATTATTATTATTATTTTCTCATCTGGATCACTAACTTAAAACAATGATTAATCAAAACCAGGAATTCAATCTCCTGATTTAGGCAACAGAAAAACAAAAAACACTGACAAAAAAAGTAAGTAAGATTGAACTTCTTGTGGATAACCATTAAAACACCCAAATCCCAATCATCAGATAAATCACCACCTCAAAAATTCCAACTTTGCCATGAAATTAGAAAAACTACTTAGATAGAAACACGAATTTCCATCAAAGAAACGGAAACCAATACCAAATTCTATCCTAAAAAGAACTTTGGTCTTCTTCTATGATTCTTAGAAAGCAAACCTGAACCCTGGCGGCCTCCTCCTGCTTCCCCCTTGACTTCCTTCCCACTCAGCCCCAAAAAGTCCCTTTCCATCTCAAATTAGCCAACCAGAACAAACACTGATTCTTTTCCTGAACAGCCCCAGGACTTCCGAAGAACTCTGCCGCAAGAGAGACTGACAAAAAGCTGGTTCTTTTATTCCCACCAGGCCAAAAAAGCAAACAAATACCGAGTGATGGGATATTTATTGAAGTTATTTGCAATTAGATCCCTCTGATCTATTCTCTATTTGTGAAAATAAACTTAAATTGTATATTATTGTAAAAAAGCAAATTAGTTCAAAAAAATGGCCACATTATCTATATGATAAGGGGCGTTCTTTTAGGGGTAAATGAGTGATGAAAGTAGGGAAATGGTTTGTTTTTATTATTATATGTGTTTTTTAAGATAAAAGTCATACTTTGACCACTTCAATAGAAGTGGGATTTCTGTCAAAAATTAACTACACCTACTTCAGTCCGTATAAACAGTGCACACTCCTTTATACATGGAATTAACTACCCCTCAACTACTTGGGAATCCCAATCTCCGGAACAAAACCCAGGCGACCGGAATGGAATCAACTAATTGACAAAATCAGGAGGAGGATTTGTACATGGAAGGGCCGACTCCTTTCCATCGCAGGGAGAGTCACCCTCATCAACTCGGTCCTTACGGCTATCCTAAATTACTGGCTCTCAATTTACAAGCTACCTGAGTGGGTCATCAGGAGAATCGACAACCTCCGAAGGGAATTTTTATGGCATGGCCCAGAGCTCAAAGGCAAAGTATACCGGTTGGTCAACTTGCAACGCATATGTCGGCCAAAAGAGCATGGGGGTTGGGGCATCACGGACCTTAGATGCTTTAATATAGCAATGATTGGAAAGTGGTGGCGGAGGATCCTAAATGGGCAGACCAAGATATGCCGAAATATCATTCTAAACAAATATTTTCGGAACTCCTTCATTAACCCATACAAGGGCACTTCGACAAGAACATCCCATCTCTGGAAGGGGGTGTCAGACCAGTGGAAGCTGATGGATATGGGCCAGACAGTGAAGGCAGGAAAGGGAGACACAGTCAATCTCTGGCAGGATAAATGGATTCAAGGGCAAGCACCAAACAAAATCTTCCCATCTATCGCTGACATCGCTAGAGACCCACACCTCTCACTGGGGAAGACAAGGGACAACATTGAGCAGAACCACACTTTTTTGAGGCAAGGACCACTGACCAGGGAGGCCATGTTTGAGCTCGAGGTACTCCGAGAGGCAATTGCCACAACTCAGGTGGATCAGGAGGACACCAGAACCTGGAATATGGGAAAGAATGGGGCATTTTCAGTCAAGTCACTATACACCTTCGCAGTAGATGGAGGTCTATAGAGTCCGTTCCCCGTCAAACTATGGTGACTTCCATGCCCAAAGAAGATACTAATATTCGCTTGGTTGGCCGCGGAAAACAAAATCCTCACATTGGACAACCTCATCAAGCTTCAATGGAAAGGGAACCGTACCCTATGCTACCTATGTGATGAGCATGATGAAACAGTACAACACCTCCTTATCAGCTGCACAATTACAAGGCAAATATGGGAGCACTACCGCTTGTTGTTTAACCTCCCCAACTGTCCCCAAACAACACAAGAGCTTTGGGGTTATCATGGCCTGGGAGAAAAGCTGCCTAAGGAAGACCGCTTGGGGTGGAACCTTGCGGTTATGGCCATCACCTGGAGCATTTGGCTGGAAAGAAACCGAAGATGCTTCCAGAATAAACAACGCGTTTGCTCTCGGATAATTAGCGGTACTTCCTTCCTCTTGCTCTCCTGGCTTGACGGAGTTAATGCTGACATGAAGGAGAAGTTGCGCACACTGTCATCCGTCGTCCACAGCTCCCTAGCTTCCATCCACGTTTTCCAGCCTCAAGCACGAACCATCGGGGATGATTTCGAAGAGGAAAGGGTTTCAGGAACACCATGTAACTAGGGTCCCTAGAGGTCCTTGGGGCTCCTGGGGAGGAACACCAGGGGGGCTCACTCATGAGCATCTTATGTAAACTCTACTTTTTACTAAATAATATAATGTGGTTCATCCACTTTAATCAAAAAAAAAAAAACAGTGCACACTGCAGAATGTGTTAGAATTCACCCTACTAGATTTTAGCCGTCCGATTTGATGGGTCCCACCACCTGTCCAAATTTAACGGCGCTTCCCGGTTTCCGACCGGTCGCTACGGTCATTGCCCACGTACGCTCATCTTGATTCTTATACAACGAACAGTCGTAAACGCTAGACGAAGTCGGCGATTACTCTGGTTGGCCTACGGCTCGCTGTCCGGAAACAGATTTTGAATCATCGGCGATTTTTAGAGCCGAGTTTTTGTTGTGGCGTTAAGTGGAGAAATATAATAAAAGTTAAAAATATTTCAAGTTTAAAAATATAACAAATTCATTTCTTTTCTTTTTAGTTTTTTAATCTCTAAATTATGATAACATCTTTAATTTGTCCACATGATATGCATTGGCAAATGACATTTGACCTGTTTAGTAATTTAATATATTGAATTCTGTTGCTATTATATCATGAGATGGGGTTGACACATCAAATAATATGTAAATTCTTTCATTTAAACATCAATGATGTTGAAAGTGTAAATCGGACCTCTTCTCCAAAGTGGTTCACTTTAGGATATATAGGAATAGTTTTTAGTTCCAAAGATCCAATTGTTTAAAGTTCAATTTAAAAATATTTAAGAGTTAAATAAATATTAAAATATTTTGAAGTATGAGTGAGGAAACCTCTATGATCACTAGCACTATATTAAAAAGACACTTGTGGTCATTTTCTACATGTCGATGTTTTATAGAATGCCCTAAGATGGATGCGGTACGTAGACGCTAAGTACAAATGGCCATTGAGGGACAAATACTAAGCATTTACTTTGATTAATATTATATATATGGAGGGAGGGTGACACTTGGACCAATGCCATACAACAAGCTCATACCTTAAGCAAAGCAATTAGATTATTCCCCATTTAAAGCCACTTGGGTAACCAATACTCCACCTTGGTGTTTTTTTAGGTGCATTATCATTGGGGAGCATGATGATGTGAACTGAAAGAGATCACAAGAGTTTAACTTTTTAACAGCTAGTACTAAGACAAGGGCATGAAATAATACTCGTTATGAGATAGTATAGATCGAGTGGGGTCTGTGCATAGTAGACAAGAAAATTCTCTCTCACAGCTATTGCACATGAATTCAGAAAAGTGCCATGACCCATAGGCCATCATTCGAACTTGTGCCTATGATGAAACGAAGCTCTTAGTGGGGGTCTAAGTATCAATATGACCCAAGAGTCATTAGTATCACGAGAGTTTAAGTTGTCAAGATGACTACCAGTAAAATTCTAGAACTACATATAAACCAAAACTAAAGTTTAAGTTGTGAAAAAGATGATATGATTACTAAACCAAGCATTGTCTTGAGACATTACATCAAATTAAATTGAAAGATACTTCTTATAAATGATATACTTGGATAAGTAACTTCTCAACATTTATTAAATAAAAATTTCAAGAATAATATAAAATAAAAATTTTCACCGAGGTAAAAAATGTTTTCAACCCAACAATATCTTTTTTTTTTCTTTCTTGTAATTGCATACTGTTCATCTTTTAGTTGGTTAGTGGTATCTTAAGAATGAGCATTAACTATGACATTATATTCTTCCATTCATAGTATAATAATAAATAGAAACTCTGATATTGTAAAAATTATCCAATATTTGTCTTATATAATAAAAAAATCACTAATTCAAAAGATAGATAGTTTGACAAATTTTAAAAGCAATACAAATCAGAACCTTATTTATATAATGCCATTTTGTAAAAATTAAGACCCAATAGTGATCTAATCTAATATAATACAATCCACGGATTGTCCCAAGTGGAAGTGATATCATGTTAACACTGACATTTTAAGTTTGTGATCCAAACTATCCCTTACTATTTTAAATGGAGAGAAGACTCAATAATCAAATGTTTTATCCCTCTCAGTCTCAACTCTCATCTCAAGTAGAGAGAGCGTGCTGTTTAACGGACAATGACACAAGTCTTCCTCCCATTGGATAGATTTTCCTATAGCAATAAAAATAATATTATTATTAATTAAAAATAACACTATAAAAATGAATTATACATATGTATACATACTTTAAAATTAAATAAATCTGGAATCACATATTTTACACCAAATTCAAAATGAGTGACTTTTCAAAATCTAATTAAATCAAATGTGAAATGGACAAGTATTAAATTTTTGCAACTTGTGTGATAACTGATAACTATAAAAAATAAAATAAACCAACTAGCATTAGTTTTTCTGACATTAAAACAATTTGGATGACTTCTTTAAATCTCACTCACAGTGAAGACAAAAATAGTACACAAAACACAAGGGCCCAACCGGGTTCGAACCGGTGACCTATTGATCTGCAGTCAATTGCTCTACCACTGAGCTATGGACCCAGTTTGCTAGTAACTGTTGTAATAATTATAAAAACCTTAAACTTTTGTGCCATCTGGGAAACACTCAAAACAAGCCGATTCCCGGGAACCAACCATCCAAACCATATGATATGGTTATAAATATTGGAAAACATGGTGTTATCTTTCTTCTGTTCATGCCCTGCTTCTTTAATTCGATAAAAGACAACAAAAATATTCTGATTGACAGGAATTAACAATCATCAAAATAATATTTCTCCAAATTAACCATCTAATCATGCTATCAACTTCTATCAGTACACAATGAACATTTCAGAAGCACAAGCTAGAGTAATGGACAGAAGGCCGCATCATCCATCCCTGTACAGCCAAGAAAAGCACTAAAATTCTGCCATTTCTCCCATGTGATGTTCTCCTCAAAAAGTGAGGATGCAACCTAGAACTCTTTTTTTTTTTTTTTTAAACAGATGATAAATCAGAGGAAACTAAAACCATACCAAAAGTAGAATCTGAAGTAACATTGCTAGAGGCAAAATAAGAATAAAATAGCAAAAAGCTCTACTAGGAACATCAATGAAGAGCATTGGAGATACCTTGAATAAAACAACTTAATGTAGAACATAAATATATATTTTTTTCTTTACAAAAAATGACACTCAAGCACAACTCACTATCTCATTGCTTCCCCGATACATACATGAGATATGCATAAACACGAGCGGTTGGCTAAAAGCAAACTGTAACAGAAGGAACACAACATGAACAATATGGGAAATTAAATATCTTAAGACCTCATTACAATGGGGAAAGTTCACCAAACATATAAAGGAACTTTGGTTAGCTTTTATGCTCTGTTCTTGACCAAAAAAAAAAAAAACATATAAAGGAACTTATATGCAATATAAGTATCAATAACAGTTTAGAATATCATGCAAACAACCTTCAATAGCCCAATATAAACACAGAGAGAGAAGCATGTCTTCCCTAAAAGCCTGAATAGACATAAAACCTTCACTTTGATGATTAGAGTAATAGATTAATCCTCACACTGCTACCAAATACCCTTAAAAGTTTCCAATTCTGATGTTAAATCACATCTACTTATCTGTGTCCATTCAACATCCATTAACCATTCATTGATATTTACTAGCAAAAAAATGTAAAATCAACTTCAAACTTGTCACTTTTATCGGAATAATGTTATACAAACTGTGGAAAAATATAACACATAAAAGTGGCCAATCATTGAAATAGAAGAGTTTAAGCTCAAAAGCCAGTAAACACATAGGATAAAACATAATGAAATCAGGCAGGGAACACACATAAAAATATCCAAGAAAATAGAGTAGACAAATCACACATAAAAAAAACAATAAATAGGTGTAATCTACTATTAGATTGTCACTTTGCCATTCCCGACTTCTGAAAAAAGCCAAAACCATTTATAAATTCCATGCTATGTTCTAGACTGATATCTATAAAAACTCTCATGAATAAAATAGACTGCTACATGTCAAAGCAATTAACTATACATTTTCAGAGCATGATTCCATTTGAATACAACCACAAACCAAGGATTAAGATTTTGAGATGATCATTGCTGGACTAATGACATCAGAACATAAACAGCTTATTGCTTAGACAATAAATGTGGTCATTTACTAAATCAGTTTAATATCTTGACAACATCAATATTAACAACATACTGTACCTTCAATATTAGATATGCCTTGATCATATGTAACAAGCTAACTGTTACCCACCAGCCAGCTTCAGGGATTTGATGTTAATGATCAACCTCATTCCTATGCGCCAACAGCTTACTCGAGGTGGACATATTTGAGTCCCTAGATTTGAAAAAATGAAGGCAAATGAATGGAACAGAATTTCTAAAGGCTCCATTATCGAGAATGCTTAAGCACCAAAAAAATTTCACGTCAGGCAATTCAGAACTAAAACAAAAAATCAGCAAACCACAACATAGATAAACAGAGTCCTCGGTCACCTGAGACAAATCTTGGTGATAATAAATGATGCAAATACACCAAAATTGAAGTTCACCTTTAATTAGCAGAAGACTTACCTTGAAGCCTCAAATCCTTACCATCATATTTATATGGTTTGCTCATAATATAATGACACGCTACACAGCAAAAACTTGGTAAACCAAATGGTTTAGTAGAGGAAAGAGATTGTAATAGAAGATTCAACATAGTGATTCATACTTAATTCTGTGCATAAAAAATACATATGAGAGAATGTATTCCCACAAAATAACAAACTATACACAATTGACAAAACTGCTCAACTATGCAATGATTCAATACAATAGCATATTGGCATCAGTAAAAAAAATACTTTATATTGCATAAGAATTGCATACAATTCTAACAACCAAAGCATATGGTGCACCAATAAGTGATTGACCCATTCATTTGCTCCATCCTTCTTCATACATGTGTCAGTTGCCATTGATGAACCATACAAACAAACACTCCTGACTCCCCACATTCTACTAAAATTAGTTAGAAAAAGTGAAATGAAGTGACCAAAAAGGTAAAGGCCTAAAATAATTTAGATTCCAAATCTGTTTTATTTTGAAAAACAGCAACAAGTTCAGCATCCATTATAAGATGCTCTGCAATGCAAATACTAAATTCTTCAAACTAGAAACAAATTCTTTCACGAAAGCACATCAAAAGGCTCTATTATACATACTCAAGGCAAAATCTATTAGAAAAACAACTTGAACCAGACTGACAAGAATTGTTGTAACAGCACACTTAATATTAAAAGAGCAACCCCATCATTCTAACCATTCGCATGTCCATAAAAAAAGCATCCACATAAACTCTCAAATTAATGACACTACCTCTCTTCCAAAATGCAATAGAAGAAAAATGAAGTCATAGGCTGGATACATTGACATGTAAGAACCTGCCCTTGGGAGGGGAACATAAGCACATGCATACTAAGAAAATAACAGAAATGAAACAAATACCAGAAAACTAACCAAGTCACTTGCACAAAGCACTTTAGAAACCAAGTAGTTACTCAAAGTATATGTCAACAAGTTCCCATATTAAGATAACAAGAAATCAATTAGAAAAATCAACCCAAAAACAATTGAGAGCTGAATATAGCATCAAGCACAATTAAAACTAGCAACTAGCAACTAGCAAAAAGGACAAAGAAACACAGTAGAAAGAAAAAAAAGAAAAAAGAATAATGGATAGTCTCAATACATCTGAGCAAATACAGTCATTTCAAATCTGAGGGAATCTCTTAAAGGTGGTTATATGCCATGCATACAATTAAATAACCAAAGGTAAAAGCCTAAACCCATGTAAAAGTGTGAGCCTATGACATTGAACTTTGATTCCACAAAATTGGGTTTGCCTTGCACATTAGATCATTATTCTGCATACCACAAAGCCACAGATCTAGAGAAACAAACAAAATCCAACTACAATCACATTTCACTTTAAGCTACAAATAAAGTCACTAATTGAAAATTAGATTAAATTAGATTTCCAAGGGACTTACCCAAATGCAAGCATAAAGCTGTATAAAATCAACCATCTCCAAAGACCCACATCCAATCCATAAAAACCCCATCTGCACTCCAAACTACTCAAGATCATAAACTTCACACACTTGATCCAAAAAAGAGATACAGAATGCTACACAAATCAATCCACTACTTCACAGCAAAAACAATCGAATCTTTCCTCAACAACCTCTATCAACACAGAATCACCCAAATTTGCCCACAATAGTTTTGATCAGAGAGAACATTCCATTAGACAACAGAGTCAATAGACATCAAAATTCTACAACATCATCAAGGTTTCCAGACAACAAAGAGATCAGAACACTAACTTCAATCAGTCATTATAAATATCACAGTTGATCCCGACAGCCGGCCTAATGTACATGCACAAGTTACAACACAACCACCACCAACCCACCAGAGTCCAGATCCTAAAAGAACCACTCACGAAAACTCAAGAAAACAACACGAGTCAACAAACAAAGAAAACAGGGGATTAATGGTCATTCATTAGCAGCTGGCCACCACCCTTCAATCCCATCAAGCAAAACCCACATCAGCGAACTGGGGTTTCACCTTTGGAGGTCGGCCCCTCCCCCGCTTTACCCCGGCAGGCGACGAAGCAGCTCCTGCAGCGGCCGGAGCCGCGCTGGAGACGGCCGGGCGGGCCTTCTTCGGCGGCCGCCCACGGGGCCTGGGGAGGCCACTGGCGGCCTTCGCGACCGCCGCCGCGAGGGGGTCCTTCGGCTTCGGAGGCCGTCCGCGCGGGCGGGGTGTTGGCGGCGCCGCACCGGGGGCTAACGGAGCCTTGGGTTTCGGCGGCCGGCCTCGCCCCCTCTTCGGCGGCACGTCCGGCCCCGGCCGCATGTAGTTGTTCTTCACCATGATAAGCTCACCACTCTCCTTCATTCTCACCAGATGCGCCGCCAGTAACGAAGAATGCGACGGCGGCAGCTCCCCGTACGTCGACTCCATATACTTGGATATCGCCGACTTGTTCGACCCGTTCTTCTCATTCAGCGCCTCGATCGCCGCCATGATCATCTGCAATCCAAGCCAAAAGAACCAATCAGGAACCAAGATCGAGCAAGCATACAGCAAAACCTAGGGTTCATCGCAAGGAGATCCACCTCGGAGTAGGGCGGGAGGGACGTCGGCTGGGGGGGCTCCTCATTGGAGGCCATTGGAGAAGAGGGACTTCGATCTCGATTTCGTTTTCGTTTTCCGAGTTCTTTCCTCTCTGGAACTCCCCAGCAGCGAATGTGTTTTTAAAACAAAAAAGAGAGACGGAAAACAAAGAGCTGAAAAAAAAAATCGATTAAAAAAATCGCGAGAAAGGAGAGGATAAAGAGACACAGAGATGGAGAAGGAGAGGGTGTTTCTCACCTCAGTGAACGGCTTAGATTAACCGACAGGAAATACATCGGACGGCGTGGAGGAGTTCAGAGCTTGTCACACAGATCGCTCTCGTGGATAGAGATGAGCCGTCCGATGTATTTCAAGCTCTGAACTCCTCCACGCCGTCCGATGTATTTCAAGCTCTGAACTCCTCCACGCCTCTGTGAGTTCGAGTGGCGGTTTTTCAGTTTCATGGTGCTGAAGTAGTAGCACTAAAAGACAAAAGAGAGAGTAAAGCGCTCGGGAAAACCGCCACTCGAACTCACACTTATTTACAATATTTACCAAGTTTGTTTTTGTCTGAATGATGAGTTGGAGCAGGGGAGGGCATAGAGGTCTTTCGGCTCGTCTCGGTACTTGTGATCTAGTTTCAAAATTCAAAACGGATGCGGGGGTGACTAAATAGGGCATTTTTGTAATTATCTAGAGTTAAAGCTGACGTGGCAGCTAGCTTCTTTCGGGCAAGTAACAGTGAACCACATACGAGGAATCAAACGGCAGGGTCGGGTTCGAACCAAAAATGGGATTTGGGTTCACGGGACCAACAAAGTTTGGCGGGCCCATACTTTGTACTAACGTCTTATTAGTGTGTACACCGTGTCAGGGTAGTGTCAGAGGAACAGGGGTATGTTTGAGCTAGGACTAGGAGTGTGTTTGGTCAATTTGATTGGATCTTGACTCATTTATATGATTAAGACTAGTCAAACTTAAATTGGATCCGTATTTGATGACATTGTTCTGATCGATTGATTAGCTTTAGTGGTTCACAATAACTTCTGATCAAACAATATTGACTGACAAATACAATTATTGAATTTCATTGAAAAACAATCACCTTTTGATGAATATTGTCAAAACAATCACCTTGAGAAGATTAAGTTTGAAGATTGAACCAAATAACCTGAAATTCCGGTGTAAGAGAAGTTAAGATTTATAATAGGACCATTGGATTGCATTTAATCTTGTGAAAAATGCAATAAGTTGCAAACATAGAAATATCACCAAAACTTGACTTATTTTTGGCATACAAAACATTCGACATTGCTCTCATTGAGAGATGTGATAATTCACACTATTTTGGAAACAAGTACTGAGAATAACACTTGTATCGTCGAAAGTAATGAAAAATATGGAGATGGAGTCCATTGATAATTTGCAGTACTGGAAGATGCATTGAGGCACACTTTTTTTTTAAATGGATAAACCACATTCTTATATTGATGTTGAAACAGAAAGGTATGGAGAGTACAAAGGAGGGGGTGGGGTCAGTGAGAGGGGTAAAAAAAAACCCATCATCTCCCATCCACCAGACAAATTAAATCAACACAGATTATAATCTCAGCGTGTAGTGGTTACGCCTGATTTTCAGTGACTGGGGAGGCAGGAGGGTCGGGGGGCGCCATGGTTTCCTGTGGGTTGTGGGAGGGCAGTTGTAAGCTCCTCTGGTTACACACATGACAAATTTTGATGACACACAGGAGGACATGGAGTAACAATGTGTAAAGCGACAACCTAGCCCGTGGTTGATGACGGCTCCCGACCGTCCTTTTCTACCTTGTACAACTCTATCTATTTTCAATTAATGAATATGTTTTATCTATTTTTTTAATAAAAAAATGGAGATAATTGATTAGTGAAAAAGAAAGAAAAAGAATCATAGGAACTAGGAAGATTAATATGGTCATATTGCACTGTAGTTGAGAACATTGATACGTAAATTAATACTTCAAACCCATATATATATATATATATATAACAAATTAAAGAGCTCTCTAAATTCACATACCTTTGTTTTGAACTTCATCTATAGAATGAATAATGAGGGATCTAGGGTTTTTCTTTCCATGCCAAAGCCTCCACAAATGTGCGGTCCTTTGATTATACCTTAACTTCACTGTCAGTTCGACCTTGAATCTCTTTCCAAAATTAACTGTTAATTAAATGACTCATTTATGGCCTTTTTCAAGGCTTCACTCTGATTATCAACAATAATGCTATATATGTACTTGTATTTTTGTCAAGGAGTCAAAGCTAGCTAGTTCTTATCTTATGCATCCAAAGAACATTTAAGAAGCATTCATTAATTATTCAAGGAGGAAAGACAGCATGAAAGATTCAATGTCCTCATCACATGCATATATATAATCCTTTAGTATATTGTGATTCATGGCCTCTCTTGAGATTCATTCATATTACAAATCAGGCATGATCTTTGGTATGTTGATCATATGTATAAAGTTCATTTTAATTTTTAGCTACAAGTTGTCTTGCTCTTAACTCTAACCTCTAAAACTAATGATAAAATGAGTTATATATATATATATATAGTCATCTAATTAATTTAACTAACTGATCTCCCTCTTCATAGTATTTTCATCTTCCACAACTCTTTAACTGTTCTTAGTTTGCTAATAAACAAACTGAAAATCCAGGTCGAACAGACAATGAAGACAAGGTACTGATGCTACAAGGACTGTTCACTTGAGAAAAGCATGGCAGGGAAATCACTCACCCAAATATATATATATAGTCTTGAATATCATTCAATTAACAACCTCTTTCCAAATCCACAATACCTACAAATAGAGAAGAAAAATGAAATCATATATATATAATTAGCTCTAATTAATTTCCAAAGAATAATTATACATAAATAGTACAACAGAGTTACACCAGAAGCTAGCAAGACCACATGCATACCTCCCAAACAACCAAATCCAAAGGGCTAGTTTATCCCATTGATATATATGTTCAAGAACCAAGAGGTGTTATATAGGCCAAAAAACAGATCGTAGACCATAATTAGCGGTTCGACAAAGGTATATAGAAAGTTTGACTTGTAGGTAGAGTTCTTGCATGTGATCCTTAACAACCTGATTTTAGTAGAACTAGTCAGTATATTAGAACTTAGAAGGAGAGAGAGAGAGAGAGAGGGAGGGGTCCTTGTGCAGTGTAGATGGAGGAAAGGGATCGAATGGCATGAAGAGAAGATATTGAATTTGATTAGCTGAATGGAGTTAGGTGCTCAGGAGCTTTTGAAGTGTGGTTCAACCACAATCTGATACTCCTTTTCTTTTATCTACCTATATATTTCCTACAGTGGCAGCTAGCCATTGATTGACAGGTAAATACCGTAAATTCATGACTAACATTTCATCTACTATCTTATTTTTCAATTAGTGCATGCATTGATCTTCATCACTAAATCAATGATTTGTTTCCTGTCAGTAGTTCTATGAAATAATAATAATTTCTGAAGAATTATGGTATATATATATATAGAGAGAGAGAGAGAGGAGTTGCATATTGTTAAATCTTTACGGACCCTCTTGGTAAGCCATTATCGAGAACTTAGTCTAAATCTCCACTAAGTAGTGATATTGTCACTTTGGGCCGGTTCTCAAGACGGTTTTGTTCTTGGGTTTAACCCAAAAGGCTTCACTACTAATGAAGATATGTTTTATCACTTAAGCCCTACATTTTTTCTTCAACAATCGATGTGGGACTATTGTTTGATTTCTAACACATAAAATATATAAGACTCAACGTACACAAGAAAAGAAACGATCATGTACTGACCAATTCTAAGTTGAGGAGATTCTTACATATGATATATATAGAATTCTTTGCCAAGATTATATTGTCTCAGTCGACCTATATTTATCCTTGATCTTTTGGCATCAAAATTTGCCAAAATCTTTCTCAAAGTTCTATATATTAAAGATTCTAGTTTGTGTAACTTGTTTTTTCAATATATATTTTCATTTAATTTTCACATCTTCTATGAGATTGGAAAATCTTGGAAAGTATTTTTCCATGTTATTTCCAACAATATATATACAACAACAACTACTAATAATACTAAGCCTCAATCTCATACCAGATGGGGTAGGCTATATGGATTCTCTATCTCCATGTCGCTCTATCAAAGACAACATCTTGCTCAATATCTAATGCATGTAGATCCTAATTAGACATTATCTCTTTTCACGTAATCTATATCCTAGACTTACCTTTACCATTTTTCTTACCTTCTATATTACTAAATTATCACATTTTCGAACCAAAGCACCTGGGGTCTATAGCTCATGTGTCCAAACCATTTTAAAGCTCTTCTTTTATTTTACCTTCAATTAGTGCAACATGCACCTTATGTCAGATGTGTTCATTTCTAATCTTATCCAATCTTATATGACCACTCATCCACCTTAATATTCTCATTTTAGCCACACGCATCTTAAGAATATTTTGAACTTTAGTGGCCCAACACTCTCTTTTGTATAGCATGGCTGATCTAACTGCCAGCCATTCTATATAACTTTCCTTTCACTTTGTTAGGCATCTTTCTATCACATAACACACCCGTGACACTTCTCCATTTCAACCATCATGTTTTGATTTTATGGTTTACATCTTCATCTATTATCTAATCATCCTGTAAAATGAAACATAGATACTTAAAATGGTTACACTTAGACACTACCACTCCACCTAGTTTCATTTCTCCTCCATCTCTCATACTTAATTATACTAAAATTATAATGCATATATTTTGTCTTACTTCTACTTAGCATAAATCCTCTTCTTTCAAGAGTGTTTTTGATAGGAATCCGACAAGATTCCTTGTGATCGTGAGAGACAAAATACAAGAACAATTAGGCAAACAAGCAATAAGGACACAAAGAATTGTTACGTGGTTCACCCTAGAATGGGTTACGTCCATGGCCGTCGGTGCTGTTTTCACTAAATTCTCATAATCATAAAAGTTTACAAGGATGGAACAATATAAAGGGGAAAACCCTAATACAATGGAGATACCTAAAATACCCCTTAAAAATTTTCTCCAAAAACGTGGATAGGTGTCCAGTATAATTAGGCTCTACACAACTCAACAATTTCTCCATAATTTTAACTTTTGATTAACCCCATCTCTAGTCCCATCAACTAGAACAATATGATCAATGAACAACATATATACACTATGTGATGTCATCTTGGATACATCCATTGCTAGAGTAAACAAGAGCCTCAAGACCGATCCCTATACGTGTAGACCCAGTGTTATAAGAAACTCCTCCATATCTCATTCCATTGTTCTCACACCCGTAACTGATCCTTCGTACATATTCTTAATAACATTTATATATTTAACATGAATGTCTTTCTTCCCCAATATTGCCCACCAAAGGACTTGTCTCAGTACTCTATCATATGTTTTCTCTAGGTCAATGAAAACCATATGGCGATCCTTCTTCTTCTCTCTGTAGATCTCCATCAAGCTCCTTAACAAAAAATGACTTCCGTTGTAGATCTACCTGGTATAAAACAAAATATGTTCTCTGACACCTTCGTAATATCCCTGAGTCGATGTTCTATTACCTTCTCCCAGAGTTTCATCATTTGGCTAATTAACTTAATATTACGGTAGTTTGTGCAAGTTTGAATATCTATCTTATTTTTATATATAAGAACCAAAATGCTCTTTCTCCAATCATTTGGCATCTTTCCCTCTTTCAGGATAGAGTTGCAAAGTTTGGTTAACTATGATACCCCTACTTCTCCAAGATACTTCCAAACTTCAATCGAGATATACCATCTGGGCCACAAACTTTCCCAGCCTTCATCTTTTGTGCCTCCTTGACCTCACTAAGCCAGATTCCACGTGTGTAGCTAAGGCTTCTCTATATTGCTGATGCATAAAGATCTGTAAAGTTATCCTCATGACTTACATTAATCGAATACGTTATTAAAGTAGTTTCTCCATCTTGATTTACTTATCTCTTCTCAAGACCTGTTAAGACTCACCCTTAATACACTTGACTTGGTTCATGTCCTTTCCTTTTTTATCCCTTAGCCGTACTATCTTGTACATTTCTTTTTCCCCTTCTTACATCCCTAACTTTTGCCACAAATTAGCTAAAGATTTATCTCGAGCCTTACTAACCGCCTTCTTAGCCTCTTTTTTTGTCCTCTTATATTTTTTAAAGGCTTCCTCGTCCTAGGCTCGAAGTAACTTTCTATACTTATTATGTGTCTCTTTAATAACCTTTTGTACATCCTCATTCCACCACTATGATTCTTGTCATCGAGATCCTAGTCCCTTAGAGACCCCTACGACCACCTCGCTATCTACATTCTCAATACTATTTGTTATCTCCTTCCATAAAGTGTTTGCATCATCTTCCATATCTCTGATTCCATCTTCCCATGTTTTATTCTTAAATTTAATTGGTTGGTATCTTTTAAAGCCCACCATCTAATCCTACATTGCCTACCCCTCCTTTTTTTTCACTATACCTTTATTTTTCACATCCAACAACACTAAGGGCTTGTTTGGATTAGCTTTTTTTTTAGTCCATGAGGCTTTTTTTATAAGTTAAGTGCTTCTGGGCTAAAAAAAACCTGTTTGGATTAGCTTTTTAAAAAAGCAGAAGCTCCAAAAAAAGCTCAAATACTGTTTTTTTCAGAAGCTAGTCATGTGGTGCTTCTGAAAAAAGCAGTTTTGAAAAAAATATTTTTTTATAAGTTAAGCACTTTTTTGGAGGCCAATCCAAACAAGCCCTAACCTATGTTGAGTTATTGCTTCTCCAGATATAACATTGCAAACTTTACATACAGACTTATCCTTTCCAACTATACACATGACCATTTTGACCTCTTTTATATAGGTTAATCCATTCTTCTCTTTCATTTTTTTTTAAAATTAAATAAAAATAATTACATATTTATTTGTTTATAAATTAAATAGATAATTCATTATTCATCCATTGAATAGTGGAGTATTTGTCCATGGGTCCTTGGATAGGGGGTTGTGGGGGTTTAATGTAAATAGTGAGTTGGGTGGGTAGGGTATAAAGGTGAAACAACGACAAATAGTGTGAAGGACTATTAGATAATTACCTCTAAATTAAACATAAATTTATTTATAGTCCAAATCATAATTTACTTATAACTAATTTCAAAAAAATTTAATTGCATATTAGTCATAAATAAATATCAACCGCTCGTGAAAAAATAAGGCATTTTTGTCTTTTACTTGGCTTTTTAAATGAATTTTAAAATTTATTTAGGACTTTTGGTTGGGAAAACAAACTCATGGGTGCAAGTAAAATAAAAATAAAATAAAAGATTATGAAGTCTTATTTAAAAATGGGAAGGAAATAAATGATTTTACTATTTTTTAGGAGCTCGCAAACAAAAACCTTTTCTTCTAAGTTCTAACCCTCCTTTTGAGTATGATTTTGTCCATTATCTTGTAAAACTTTAGCAAGTTTTTGAACAGTCATTTTCTCCAAATTTTTTGAACCATATAAGTAAAATTTAGTTCCAAAAATGAAATAAATTTTTCCATCACAAAAATATTAATTATTTGATAGCTATTTCTTCTGAATTGATTAACAACCTCAATGATTCTCTACAAATAATGAAGTAGTTTTTTTTTTTGGGGTAAAAAGGAGCTAACTTAGGTATTCATAACAAGATAAAAATTCAGTTGCACTCACTGTTTTATGCTTGCAAAAGCTCAAACACATATCCTAAGTGATGAATTTTCTTTGAAAAGGTCACAAATGCTGGCAATAACTTAAAAAATCTCTCAACAATAACTCGATAAATATTGAAAAAGCTTTTTATTTTCCTTCCCTTGAGTCTTCTTAGTGGATTAATTTGTTCATTTTTTTATGTTGATGTAGGGTTACAAATATTTTGAAAATATAAATTTTTATTTCATAAGTGTTTTTTTTTGTAAAAAAAAGAAGAAAAGTTCAGTTGAATACATACAGAAATGTAATTTTTATAGAAATCTATACAAAATTACCAATTTTTGTAGGGTGCTAATGTAAAATTCCCTCAATTTTTGGCGCTTTCTATGGTACGGTGAAAGTATTGGTACCACCAATGACATGAAGGATTGAGTGATATGGGGTCCCTTGCATAAGAGGTGTTTAACTAGGAGGTCCCGTGTTCAAATCCTCCTTTATGCAAGATGAGGGCACAAATCCGTATGATGGCAATAGTGTTCACACAAGACGCGAGCCTTGGGTGTTACAAGGTAGGTTCGCCCTTTTGAGGCACTTGTCAACTTTAATAAAAAAAAAAGTATTGGTGCCTTTTCCTACACCTACACCCAATTTATTATATCCCACACTTGCACCTGCGTGCCACGGTATGGTGCCGTTCATGGCACCACAGAATTTACCCGCTTCTTCAGCCATAACAACTGCAGTGATTCTCACTTTAAATTGAACAAATTGTTGAAAAGGTCAAAACTGTTAGCTAGTTTTTAGGTGATTAGTTGTAAATCGTGGCACGTTCTTTACCACTTCTCCCATTCTCTTGTTCTGTTGTATTCACTGTATAAATACAAGAGATGCAAAGACTGCTGTTTGAGTGTCTTGAATTCATTCCTCGCCAATACGTCTGATCGATTCGCCAATATGCACTTTTCACATGGTATCGTGAGCACTGATCTTCAACTTAGCTCTTCCTTCCACATCTACTCCCCATGTCCAACTACCTTCTTCCACGGCTGTGCCACACCCTCTTTCAACCATCTGATTAATGTGAAGCTGACAAGAGAAAATTATCTCTTGTGGAAGGTGCAGCATGCCATACCTTCGAAGCCAACAACTCCTGGGATATGTAGATGGCTCGACTGCTTGTCCCGCCAAGACAGTCACTTAGACTACGGAATCAGGAGCTACACAAGTTCTAAATCCTGATTACAAAGTCTGGCTGCAACAAGATCAACTTGTTCTGAGTGCTCTATTCTCCTCCCTTTCAGAAGAGGTGTTGTCTCAGGTTCTCCTCTTCTCTACATCTTATGAAGTATGGCAGGCATTAGAGCATATGTTCTCTTCTCGCTCTAAGGTAAGGATAATGCAAATAAGATTGCAACTATCAACTATACAAAAAAGGACATGTCTGTTGCAGACTATTTCAACAAGGTCAATCAACTTGCAGACACTTTAGCTGTAATTGGAAGACCCCTTGAAGATGAAAAAATCATCACCTATCTCCTTGTTGGCCTAGATTCTGAATTTGACCCCCTTGTAACATGCACATACTTACAAGGGCCGGATGCCATGTCTCCTGGTGACATCTATGCTCATCCCTATTGAGTTTTGAAAATGAGATTGGAGCACCATAATACATCCTTTCTCGTGCTCTACTGCCCTCACCAACAATGTGGCGCGCATGAATCGCAGGGGGTAATATCCGATGCGAGGGAGAGGCCGTGGTCAAGGTAGAAGCAACTCACAACAACCTTATTCAGGTGGACACCAAAATCAAATGAATCAAAATAGGAACAAGCCAACTTGTCAAGTTTGTGGAAAGATGGGCCATGTTGCTCTCAAGTTTTATCATCGTTTTGATCATTCTTACCAAGCTGAAGATGCTCGTGTTGCTGCAGCAGCTGCTCTTTCACACTATGATGTTGATCCAAACTGGTATATCGAAACCTGCAGGGCAAATGTGATCACATTACCAATGATCTTGAGAGGTTGACAACCAAAGAGAAATACTCAAAGGCAAGGATCAGTGTAAGCCGAATGGTTCGTATGAATATTCTCCATGTTGGTCATTCTCAATTATCTACTCCTTTTTATTCTTACTGACTTAACAATGTCCTCCATATTCCCTCAAGTAACTAGACACCTATTATGCGTTCATCGAATTGACCAGCAATAACAACATATTCTTTGAAATTTATCCTTCTTATTTCCTTGTCAAGGATCAAACTAAGAAGAAGCTTCTTCTTCGAGGCAAGTGTGAAGGAGGGCTCTATCCAATAAAGCCTAGTCACATCGCTTTGTCAAAAAAGGCACTTAGCAGTAGAAAAATCTCCCAAGAACAGTGGCACTGTCGGCTTGGCCATCCATCCTCCTTAGTTGTTCAACAAGTTCTGCAGTTTAATAAGCTTCCATGTTCTTCTACTACCACAAATAGCCCTGTTTGTAATTCTTGTCAACAAGCAAAGAGTCACCAACTCCCATTTCCTTCTTCAAATAGTGTTTCTTCTTCTCCTTTAGAACTTGTCTTTTGTGATGTTTGGGGACCAGCTCAATAATATGCTGGAGGTTTTAAATACTATGTGAGTTTCATTGATAACTTCAGTAAGTTCACATGGATTTATCTGTTGAAAACCAAAGCAGATGTTGTTCATACCTTCTTACAATTTCAGAAACATATTGAGCATCTTATCACGTTTCTTGTCCCTATACTCATCAACAAAATGGTTCTGCAGAAAGAAAACACCATCATGTGGTAGAAGTAGGATTATCCGTTCTTGCTCAAGCCTCCATGCCACTTCGCTTCTGGGATGAAGCTTTCCAAACAGCCTGCTTTCTCATCAACAGGCTTCCAAACAAAACAATTGATAACTCTACACCACTAGAACGATTAACTGGTTCAAAACCAAATTATTTTCTTCTCAGGACCTTTGGATGTGCTTGTTGGCCCAATTTAAGGCCCTATAATTCACATAAACTCCAATTCAGGTCTCAAATGTGTGTATTTCTCGGCTACAACAATATGCACAAAGGCTATAAATGCCTTAACAAATCCATTTCAAGTAGTCTATATTTCTGATGTGGTGTTTGATGAACACAACTTTCCTTTCTCCACAGAGACAAGGATTCTCTTCTAATTCTCAAGTGTCTCATACTCCTCCCTGCATTCCTCGCCAACTCCCCTTCCCTGCCACGCCCCTCTTCACCAAACTCTCCTCTCCTCGGGAATAACCAACTAGAGAATATGAGTACATCACCTTTGCACACTGACACTTGTCTTGCAGATCATTTGCAGCAAGGGGACCAACCAAGCTCACCCCCTTCTTCATCAGGTTCTGAAGAAGCTGCCTCTCATTTTCAGCAAAATCCAGTCCAAGAAAGTGATCATACTGTTCATAGAATGGAGACTCGACTTCAAGACAATATACGGAAGCCTAAACACTTCACTGATGGCACAGTTCGATATGGTTTTGCTACTGTTACTGAGCCAATCGATCACATTGAGGCTTTAAAGCATGCTGAGTGGAGACATGCTATGGATGCTGAATATGCTTCACTTGTTCGAAACAAGACGTGGCATCTAGTTCCTGCTAATCCGAAGCTCAACATTATTGATTGCAAATGGGTTTTCAAACTCAAACAGAAGTCTGATGGTAGTATTGATTGGTACAAGGCTCGATTAGTGGCAAAGGGATTCAAACAACGGTATGTAATTGATTATGATGCCACCTTTAGCTTGATGGTTAAACCAAAGAACTTCTCGACAGATTAATACTCTCAGTTGTAGTGTCAAGGGGTTCGAGTATGCGACAACTAGATGTTCACAATGCCTTCCTACATGGTGAATTGGAAGAAGATGTTTTTATGTATCAACCTCCAGGATATGAAGATCCCCAATACCCAAGACATATCTGCAAACTAGATAAAGGCCTTTGTATAGGTTGAAATGTGACTCACGCTTGGTATTCCAAATTCAGCACTAAGCTGAAGGAACTCGGTTTTGTCTCCTCCAGGGCAGATACATCACTATTTATATACAATCAAGGAGGACAAATTATTTATCTACTAATCTATGTGGATGATATAATTGTTGCAAGTTCCTCAGTTCAGGCCACTGATAAGCTCCTATCAAGGCTACAAGCTGCCTTTGCAATCTAAGATCTTGGGATGCTGCTTCCTAAGGATTGAAGTGAATCAAAGCGCGGGAGGCATCACACCTCACACAACAAAAAGTACATTAGTGAGTTACTTTGTTTCGAGCAAATATGAAAGATTGCAAACCAATGAAAACTCACATGGCGCATACTAAAAATTGTCCAAGAACTAGGAAACTCATTGGAGTCTTTGCGCGGATACTTGATATAGAAGTATTGTAGAAGGGCATTACAATACTTGACTCTTACAAGACCCTCATATATCATTTTCGTTGAACAAGGTGTGTCAATTCCTTCACTCACCGGCTAAGTGATCATTGGGTAGCATGAAGCGTGAATACGATGCACGAAGCATACCCTTTTGGATTGTCAATTCAAAGTCGACTTTCATCTCTTGTTAGTGCATTCTCGCATGCAGATTGGGTTGGATGCTCGGATGATGATCACGATCTACATGAGGATTTGCGTATTCTTTGGTTCAAACCTTATTTCTCGGAGCTCTGTAAAACAAAGCTACAAAGATCAAGATCAAATACCGAGTCTGAATATAAGTCTCTTGCTAATGCCACAGCTCTTTGCTTGGTGAGTTGGGAATTTTTCAGGACAAACCTCCATGCTTATGGTGTGATAACCTGGGTGCCACATATCTCTCAGCTAATCTGGTTTTTCATGCTAGAACTAAACATATTGAAGTGGATTTCCACTTTGTTCATGAGCGAGTAGCACAGAAGGTGTTGGAGGTCAGGTTCATATCTTCCCAAGATCAGGTTGCAGATATCTTCACCAAACCATTGCCGGTGAGCCAATTCTTCTCACTACGACACCATCTCAACCTTCTTTCAATAAGATGAGATTAAGGGAGGTTGTTGAAAAGGTCAAAACTATTAGCTAGTTTTTAGGTGATTAGTTGTAAATCGTGGCACGTTCTTTGCCACTTCTCCCATTCTCTTGTTTTGTTGTATTCACTGTATAAATACAAGAGATGCAGCACTCTGTTTGAGTGTGCTGAATTCATTCAGCCAATACAGACATCATTCTGCCAATACAGACTTTTCACACAAATGACTCAAGAAACATACAAGTTTAAATACAGTAATCAAACTCAAAATAGTGAACAAAAGGAGTTAAATGAAATTCTACAACTCTTCTGCAGGTCTATAACTTGTATCCAAAAAACATGTATATCAACAACATATAGTTCAAATGATAAATAAAACCCGGCATTCTTGTAGTATTGTGATTACTAGTGTTATCATGAACCAACATGACCTGATGAACAATTGAATTGGGCACATGAAGACAAAAAAAAAAAATAATAAAGATGACATTCTTTTCTCTTCAAGTAAATTTTCTATTATTTACTCATCAGAATAATGCTGCCAACCGCTGGAAGATACAGAAACCCGGATAAGGGGATGAGTTCAAGAAGGCCATTGGTCGGGAAGCGTTAGAAAATAATTCGACATGGCCTTCCTAAACCTCTTCTTGTACTCCATTGGGGATATAACAGTTGGTGCAGCATTTCTCGAGCCCCCGAGCAATCCCGAGGTCTTCACCCATGTCTCCAAGTGTTTGTCCCAAGTATACTGCCTAATGAAATCAATAATTCCTATTACAAGTTCTTTTCTTTCTTCATCTACCCCAACCAATAGTGAGTAGTCCATGACATCAATAGACTGGAGAAGAATAAAGAAGAGTGTCAATGGAGAATAAAAGATATAAATTAAATAAACTAATGTAACACACAGGAGAACGGTGTTATTCCAATGATTAAGTCCAGCGTATAAACATAAACTTAACTGGAAACCTAGTAGATAGAATAATTGTGAAGTAATCCCATGATGTATGAGTGCTGGAGAGATCCATGGTTATAGAGCATTTAATTCTACACTGGAAAAATTAAACTGTCTTGTTCAAGATGAACTAGAAATAAAGGTTTTCTGGAGAGCAAGGGAAGATTGTGTTTCCATATTGCTAAGGGAGTGATACTGATACATGAGTAGAAATTTACATGGCTCTGATTTTGAGAATTATCATGTTCCAATAAAGGCAAACAAAGAATATATCAACTCTGATGGTAGGTAGAAGGGAGTCCATTTTATAAAGGTGAATAGATCGTACATGCCAATTGAACCATACGAATAAATTTAGCATCAGATTATGGTCAATATGAGATTTAAAAAAAAAAAAACAAATAAAGACAAAAAAACTTTTATTGGTAATGAACATTTACTAGCAATGAATAGAGATAAATAGAAGGTACAACAATCTATATTAAATTGTTGCAGAAAAAACTGGGGTGTGTTTATACATATGACATGTTCCTTGGTGATGATTCAGTAACTTGCAGAATGACTGATGGAGTAAAGGTGAAGGATGCTTAGTTAGTAGACCAGACTTCAAAGGTTATAAAAATAAATTGATCATAGACAATGAGGCGGAGAAAAATTTATAACATATTATACATGAATGAAGTCTTTACTCAAGTAGATGGACTATAACCGAGGAAAGATAATCAAGAAAGAAAAGTAGTATTATGATGGATCAAAGAATACGTTAAGAGGATGGATTTTATATAGGAGACTAATGATGAACATTCTACAAATGCGAACTGCCCAAAGAAGCAGGAACATTTCCATTAAAGAATCTCATAACAGATTTTCAGCTCATATTCACATATCTAGGAGCCAACTACTATAGTATATCAAAACTTTCTGATTATGCATCTCGTAAAATTAATTTGAACAGTAAATGCAATCTAGATCACTATGCATGAAAAGTGATAAAGATGGATGAAGTTTATACCGCAAGAAATGACGTATCATTCCATACAGCTCGTTCCAAGCATCTCTTAGCCCTGCTTCCAAGAAAAATTGGTTTTGTACGAAGTGTCTCTAAAAGATTTAGATCTAACATAACTTTGTTTTCTCCAGTAGGATCAGGATTATAGCGGGCCCGTAATGATCCTTTGAGATCATAGACTCTAGATATATTCCTCCTGAAGAAGAGATTTTCCATCACCATCAAATCCATTTTCATTTCTCGCCCACCTTTCAAGTTCTTGGCAGTCACCTGATTCACAAGAAAATTGTGAATGTTAACTTATCTATAGCTGAAGTTATGCGCTACATTAATTAATGTAACCAACAGAAATTAGATGATGACCAACCTGATAGACACCAAGGACTTTAGCAAGACAAGTCGGGCTTCTGGAATTTATTCCATCCATCAAATACTTGAAGTATTGAGGAGCAAATGTTAAAAAAGATTCTAGCTCTGTTTTTGTCACCTGCTTTATGATGAATCTGTCATCCCATGATTTGGCAAAATATACATTGCTCTTACCACCTTGCGCATTCCATCTTCTGCAGCGACTCAGTGAACGAATATAATCCTCTTCACTTGGGCAGCAGTTTTTCCTAAGTGCATCAAAATGCTTTGCAAAATAACATGTCACTGAAAACTTCGCTCCATCAGCAGTAAATGAGGATACATCATCAAAAGAAATTCTAAAATGAGGTCCCCTTTGATCTGGCACTTCATTATACAATGCTTGGGGCCCATGAGATCCATAGCTCTGAGATTGGTGGTCATCAAAAAGTAACTGTTTGGCAGACTCTTGAGCTGTCTGCATGGTATTGGATTTCTCATTCACATTCAAGCTATCATGTTGATCTGACTTACTTGTAATGAAGTTGGTATAATCTTGGGAATGGATTGCATAAGCTATTATACTAGTGAACTCATTGTCATAAATTGCAATGACTAGATCATCATGGCCTGTTTGAGGTAGTAGCAATCGAATTCCTTCAGTTCTACTCCGAAACAATGAAGAGATATTTTGAGGGGTATGCCCCAGAGATGCACTAAATTTCTGAACTTTAACAGACCGTTGAGAATAGGTCATTTGCATGTTCCGAGTTTCTTTAATGCTTGAAAAATCTCCAGAAATATCAAATGATTTCACTGGAAACAATCGCAACGAATGAGACAGCCCACCATGTATTTTTTTATGGGTTCTCATCCCAGAATCAAAGGAATAAACTCTGACTGGAGACATCATTTTTCTATGGCGGGGTCTATCCAAGAAGCTTACTGAACCAACTAGATCAGCTACTGGACCATCTGTTAATGGATCTATGATTGCCTGACCAGTTCCAGTCCATGCCAAATCAATTTTTTCAGATAAATTACATCCGGGTGATGCTGGCTCTTCAACAGAAGAACCACCAACACAACCTTCTGAACTGACATTTCTTAGATCAGATGAATTATGTTGACTGGACATCAAGCTGAGAACAGTGTGGCCCATGTAACTCTCAACAGATTCAATTGACAGATCCATTTCAACTAAATTGTTTGATTTACACTCCAAAACCTGCAAGCTGCGCTCCTGACGTTGCCTTGACAACAATATTGTCTGAGGGGTTACCTCCGAGGTCAATGACTTTGAAAATTTATACTTGGGTGGGTTGCACAGCCTCTCCTCTTCACTAAATGATCTAGAACCACATTCTTTCAGCTTGGTGTGACCTGATAACTCCAAGTACTGTGAATCAATTTCGGAACTGGAACTTTTTGAATTAGCAAATGAGTTCAAAAGAGAGAGGCGGCGATCCCATAAGTACGAATCAATAAGAAGAGAGCGTTTCAAGCGGTTAAGCTGTAGGATATCTTGAGTCACATGAACACCTATGGTATTATCTATTGGAGTTGTCTGCAACATGACCTGTAATTAGATAGAGAGGAGCACTTAGAATCATAATCATACAGATTTGCAGTTGATCTAGAGTTGATCTCCGTTATTTTCCCATATAATGAAACCATTATAAAGTAAGTAAATAAAACTGCAGATGATACTCACAGTGTAATCATTTCTTTCACTTTTCAGCAAACCCTTCAACTCTGAAATGTGATTTTGGATGCTTTCCCTGAGAGGATCACACTCAAATGTTCTAATTTTTTTCTCAAGGTTGTAAAGCGCATCAAAAACCTCTGAGTGCAGGAACTCCATTTTACTGAAGATCTGTTTGAGAGAACAAAAAAAAGGTATAAAAGTAGACAAAACACTGGAATAGATGAGCTAGCAAGGACTTTTATTGTCCACAAGATTATTATTTTGGAAATTTATAATGTTTCTGTTAACAGGAAGAAATATCACTGAGAGCTCTACTTAAGTATCTGAGTTCAATTTTAGGATTGTACCTCATTTTCCTCTCGCTTTACCCACTCTTGGTGACCATCACAGGTGAAATCCATCAATGAAGGTGGTAAATGGACAGAAAGTATATCCACTGGAGAATAACGAAAAAATGCAACCATGCTTCCATACCTACCAAAAAAGCAGAAATAAAATGAAAATCAAATTAAATGAAAACACAAGGATAGATGCCTAGGCAGATATTTCTATATTGCAATTACATACCCGTAAAACCGAAGGCAGTCACGCTGAAGAGAATGACCACAACTTGCAATGCGGTTAGCAGTTGTGTGATTTGAAAAACTAAGTTCCAAAAATTTCCCAAAAGAAAGGCCCCATGCAGCATCAGACATGATGACTCTAGGTGCAGCAGGTGGGACACCATCCTTATATTCACACTTGAGGCAACGATGCCACATCCATATCTTTCCATCGCGTTCACCAGGTAGCTTCATAAAAGGAAGCCGCTTGACATTAATGGAAAGGCAACCATGCTGGTGAGTGTAACATCGTACATGGGCTTCTACTGACTCTTTACAAGATGGGCAAGAAGATGCCTGACATAAAAGGAATGATCATATAAATAAAATAAAAGAAACCAAAAGCACCATTGTAAAACCCTATTAGAAATAAGGATGTTTACCTGATTAAACAAGTCCTCACGTAAATACCTTCCTAGTGGTTTATCAAAATTCCCATAATATTTGATGCGGAAGAGCTGAGATCTCTCACAAACAGTGCCCTTTAGTATACAACTGCTTGATAAGGAGACTAGGATGCTCTGGTTGCTGTCAGTCGCAGAGAAAAAATCTTGTGCAACATCATTCCTGTCAATTACACCTGAATTATTTTGCTCAAGTGATTTTAAATTCCCATGAGTAATTGACCCAGCTTTTTCTTTATCTGTAGACTCCAGCTGATCACATTCATGGTCTCTCAGATCAGCTGAGATATATGAGGAGTTACTCACTTCAGTCTGTGGGGACGGACTATTTAAAGCATTAGGCTCACACAAAGGTGTATCCGTCGAAGATTCATCAAGGAAACCTATATTTTTTTGAGAACTTCTTACAACAGCAATTACACCAGAATTCTTCACATCAGAGGGAAATTCAAACCTTTCCTGCCCAGAACAAATACTCAATATCTCTGCATTTCCAGATGAAACATCGGAACATTGAAAAACATTCTTTGTATCAAATCTATTCCATGAATCAGCTCCTTGATCTTCTTCTCCCACAGCTTCAAGTGTACAAGAATCCTCTGAACTACCGGTCATCGATATACAATTTTCCACATTCATTACCTTTGATGGTATACCCATTGCGGTTCTCGATGAAGTTTCAGGAAGCGACGCACCCTCATCAACAAGGAAAGAGGTCTCAAGTGACAGATGATAGGCTGCAAAGCTTGCATATTGAACAACATGTTTAAGCCTTTTCAATTCATCTCGAGAAGCTCCCTTTAGAAGAACCTAATCAAACAATAGTTAATCAATCAGCAACTCATCAAAGACAATAGATTACTAGAACGATCTGCTAAAACAATAAAATGACAAGCATTAAATATTTTCAAGAATAATATTAAGGATCTGCTGAACCAACGAGTAACTATAATAGAGAAGTTCATTAATAGTGATTAAATACCTATAACAATGAAAGTGATATGCACAAATCAAAACGTTGTTTCTTATATATTTACAAAAAATATAACAGGAAAATTTTTTATCTAGACTAAGAAAAATCAAGTCAAATTGTTTCATAAAGACACCATGTTACAAACCAACAAAAAATAAGATTTTCTTATCCATACACAATGCCGCTTGACGTCAACCAGAACAGTTGCAATGTGGGATATTATAAGGCATGTTGCTACCGTTGCATATGATTAACAAATGAAATTAAATGGATATGATGCTACAAAGGATCAGACCTCAGTACTTGCTACTTATATAGATTGTATACATTAAAGATCAAGATATTTTGCTTACTTAGTAGAAGGAAATGATACTAGGAGCTGCTTACAATTTTCAAGGGAATTAAGGAAAAAAGATAGATTGTCAAAAAGCTAATATTGATGATGAATAAGGCTATATTGATGACAAAGAAAATTGATTAAAATGGGGCAAAGTTACAGTAAGAAACAAAATGATTAAATTATCATACAATGAGGCATATAAAAAGTTTTACATCCCATTATCCATCATCTTTTGCCAAGATATATGTAGTGAATGATATGGAAAATTCCTTAAATTTACCCTGAACTCAAAACCGCAACATGATAATAGATGGAGGGTGATGACAGAAGCATTGGTAAAAACATAGGGGTTTTGTATGGGAAGACATGACTAGTAAAGTTTACAGAGGCCCATGTATGCCAAAACACAAATAAGTTTGAGGATATCAAGGCTAAAAGAAAAAAAAATACTGGCTGCACTCATGGAGAAACAGATAACATGGAGACCTAATCATTATTACCGTGCAGCCTAAACGCCTTGGACAGCCTTCAAAGAACATCAATGTCTTCATAGACCGCTTATTTAGCTTATTTAGCTGGTTGCCTTGTGGGCACTCTTCAAAAACTTTAGCAATTCGAAAAATCTCACATTGACCCAATCTTGCTGAAGTAATATCATCAATTGATGGGGCAACCTCAGCACCAGTGCATCTGGAGATCCTCTCCAAAAGAGACCTCTTAACATTCAATACTAAAGATATCCCCTTCATCAGAAGATACTCTTGAGCATAGGACGATACACTTTTTTCAACCAGAAGAATATTTGGCCGACGGGCCTCTATTTTGGCAACAGCCATTTTTATGTGACTAATTTCCTGTAGAGTGAAAAGATTTAGATCCCATCACGAGGGACAGGAATTCAAACAAAGCAAATGATAGTGAATATAATTGAACCAAAAATACCTGTTCAAGAACGGCATTTATTGATGCCAGTTTATTTTGAACCTTTTGGTACTCCAGGGATCCTCCCAAAATTAGTATCCTAGGATTTTTGTGTTGGGAAATCATGCGTTTATGCCTTATATTCTTCGTGCAAACCACTCCCTTGATAAGACAACTGCAGAGTGAGTTCTATTTCATTAATTCTTTGCAGGAGAATGAAATAAAGTTATAAGTTTCAATTGACATCATAAAAGGAATTGAAATTCACAAGTAGAACAGAGAAATCTATACCTATCACCTGGACTTCCAGATGCTAAACACTTAACCTTCACATAGTTTCCAGGATCCATGCTTCCACCATTGCTAGTGTCTGGCTTCACAAAATGTGCAGCTTGCCATGCCAAAGAAGAAACAATCTCCAGCCATCCCATGCCACTGCTCTCATTATCAAAATGGATGCCTTCTGCTTTCAACAACTGACAGACAAGAGCTGTGAAATGCCCGCGGACAGCACTCTTCAAAGCCACTCTGTTTGACCCATTAGATCTCTCTTTCACCTGCAAAGCATCACCATCAAAATCACTCGATGAGAAAAGCCTGCCCGACTCACCAACTTCGTCATCCTCATCATCATACTGAAAATACCCATTTTCTGCATCTTCATACTCTTCTTCAGGCTCCGGAGGGTACCATATGTAGCTGTTGTTCTCAAAATCCAATGGCTGCTGATCCTTCTGCCCTTCACTGCTCTTGTAGACCGATAAATTACCATAAGTACATCGGTCTTCGGACTCCACTCCAGGCTTTCCTAAATGGCCTGAAATATCACGATCCAACACACAGTGCTTCACAGGACTACACTCCCCCAGATCTCCAACCCTACTTGGGCTATCCAAGGGGCTGGAAGCCACCGACTTGAAGCTGCAATTCTCATGTCCCAAGCTCACACTACTAGCCTCTACATCAGAGACATCTTGTGAGAAATCACTCATGGGGCTCAAGAAATGCTTCCCATTCCCCTCCACATCCTCATCCTCATCCTCATCGCTTCTGCAAACACTCAAAAACAATTCTTCTCAACATAATACCACCAAACATTAATCATTGAACATAGAACAAGAGCTAGACATATTACCTGCAACTAGAGCAACAAAGAGAGTGTGGAGAATGACCCTGCTGCTGCTGCTCCTGCTCCTGCTCCATTAACTGAGCAAACCTGTTGTTTCTAAACCTCGGTTGTGGAGACTCCGGCACAGGCTGCGGAGACATGGAACGGCCACCAGCCTCCAAATGACCAGCAGTCTGGAAACAAAAAGCACAGAACTTGGGCTGCTCATCTGTTCCAAGGCTTTGCATGCATTTCCTGCAGAACAAGCGGCCACAGCAACGACAGCAGAACCCTTGGCCACCCGGCCCCAAACCAATCGAACACTCACTGCAAGAACGCAAGGACTCCATCACCAGAGCTCCAGCAAAGCGACCGATCCAAGATCTCACTCTTTTCACCACCAGATCAAGAACCAAACTTTCAGCAATACCCATACAAACACCAACTGCGGCTCCAACTCATCAAAAAACTGAATCCCAACCAGCAGCCCCCTTCTCCCTCCTCACTACCTTCAACTCAAAAAAACAAAACAAATCTCTATTTTTCTTGACTCTTCTTCCCATAAAACAAAGAAAAATCAAGAAAAACCCCCAACCAGACTCAAATCCTCAGAAGAACTAGCAAAACATCTTCAAAGGACCGCCTTTTTTTCCTTTTTTTTCCCCTTATATACAACTCAAACTGAAAACCAAGTGTATACTGAGAAATCAAACCAAAAAAAACCAGAAACCAAATCACCAAAACATCAACCGATGCCGGACTGCTCACGAATTCTTTGAAGAGGGTCTTTGACCATAAGTAGCGTAAACTCGAAACAAATGGAACCTAAATAGAAGAAAGAGTGAGGAGCAGCAGCAGAAGAAGAAGCATCGAACGAGAAACAGTGGCGCCGAAACTCAAGGAAGAGAGCACGATGATATCGTCGGAGCAGCAGCCGCGGAAAGCCGCGCAGAACCTCACCATCTTCGCATCAGAGACGCCAGAGGGACCTCCAGATAATTAAAAGGAAACACAGGGAGGATTATGGAAAGATTAGAGAGGGAGAGAGCGATGCGCCGCCGCCTTCCTCTTTTAGCGCCAGCGGTCCATTGATATGGAAGTATGTATACTTTTTTATGAGGGGTTTTTTGTAAAATTGGAAGAGGTCATCGTCGTCGTCGGAGTGAGAGATAGATGATGGGATGGAAGGCTTTGGTTTGGTTTGGTGGACCGAAAGCGGGAGAGCTGTGTCATGATCCACGATGTATGCGGATGGATCACTGTAATAAATTAATAATAAAACAAACTATTTTTTTAAAATTATAATATTAATAATTTAATGTTATTTTTTTACATTTTTATACTAACACCCTTATGAAATACTCTATTTGTTGTTTCTGGTAATATCAGCGGCAAGCCATTAAAAAACTAAGGACGTGTACAAATCTCGACGGAGCAAACATGAGAGCGGGACCCGCAGACACGTGAGCACTAGGATCACCCACCACAACTACTGCTCACACTTCTAGAAATATGCCTTCACCCACGAATCGAACATGAGACCTCTTAATTGTTGTAATTCTTACGATGACCGAGATACTAATAGATCACTTGGTCTTTGGTGAAATACTCTATTTTTTAATTATGTTTATAGACACCCTTATATATATTATCAATGAGTCAACAACCAAGTGGTATATTGCTATTTTGGTTTTGACGCTCATGTGTGCACGGGTCCCACTCTTATGTCTGCACATCTTTAGTTTCTTAGTGATTTACTGTTCATATTATAAAATAAAAAAATATGTAAGAATTATATATTTTATGCTTTAATTATTATAATTTTATTCTTTAAAAAAATAAATGTACTTCAATGAAATTGATATGAAGAAAAACCCGGAATATATATATATATATATGTATGAGGATATAGGTGTAACAACATTAGGTCATTTCATAAATTTTCTGTGACCTCCTAACATTAAACCTAATTTGATGGAGGTATGCACAAATTATTTAATTCTAACAAACGTACATGCACATATAAAATCGTTATTCTAGTCATCCAAATATATTATTCAAATATACATTAAAAAAATAGCAAAATAAATTTGTTTGTCTGAAAGAATAACACCTAATTTTTGTACGGAAAATTGTAGTTAAGACAACAAAAAATTTATGGAAATTATGAAAATTTATTAAAATAAGGATATTTGGAACATTTTATTTTATAATAAATATTTTTTATATATTTGGAAATAGGATTCAAATTTCATAACAAATTAGTTATTAGAATATTTTTCTATTGGCTGTCAGTATTTGACCAAAACTTTAGTCAAATTGTGTTAAAAGAGCTGACTTTTTTACAATTCAAAATCAACATGATTTTGAAGAAGATTAATTTTTTTAAAAAAAAATTTCATATCTAAACTGAACATAAACAAACTCCTCCTATTTAGAAATTGGAACTAAATTTGTTATAATTCTTACTTCAAATTCATTGATTATACTTTTTAAAGTTCATTTTTCTTTTAATTTGTCCAAACATTCAAATAAAATTGAAATATGGAAATAGAATATGGATGGGAATAATTGAAGGGGGGAAAATCATTTATTTAAATTGGAATATTTGAGAATTATTTTGGAATATATTCCTTTATATAAATAAAAAGGATATCAAATCCAACTAACTCCATATAATGAACCACACAAGGTGAAATGCATCCATGAATCAAAACCTCAACAACTTACTAAAATTATTTTATTTAGATTGAATTTAATTATGACAAAGTATCTGTTTTGTTATTAAGAGAATTATATATTTTGACCAATTTTTAATATGATATAAATAATAGTCTGATCAAAATATAAACCATTATTGGCAATGAGGTATGTTGATAATGTGTTATTCATGCCAAATAATTAGTTGAAACGTATTAATTAATGAGTTCAATTAATGTCAAATAAAATTCAGTAATTAATTAATTAATTAAAATATGTTATATCATGTTAAATTTGAGTTGATCCAAAACAGTGAAAATTTTGAAAAATATAAACAAAAATAATATAATATATACTTTACTCTTAGTCCACAGTTGTTCCAAAGTTTAGAGTGTTCTAAATTGAACAAAGGGACAAGAAAAATCAAAAGGGAAACACATGTCTGAATGGTATTCCAACAAGTTAGGTTGATTGATTTTTCCTTCTTCTAATTTGAGCACCAATTCATCTTCTTCTCAATGGCAAGAAGTGAAGTCCTTTTCACTATATATGAATAGACAAATATATAGTGTTTGGTTTGTATGATTGGAGGGATATAAAAAAAATGTTATATTACTTTATATTACTAAATCCTATTTTAATACTTAATTTTGAGATTTTTGACTTGGGAAATTTTTTAGATTTTTCTAAATTGCATCAAAATGTAAAATCCATGCAACTCAAGTTTTTGTTTTTGTTTTTGTTTTTTACAGTCATTGGAGATTTAAAGCCTAATAGGTACATATATGAGTGATCATACAACCTTACGTATCCCAATGCCCAATGCATAGAAGTGCTCGAGGTGGGTCCCTGACTCCCTGGGCTACTCCTCATCTACGAAGTCAGACCCCAGTGGGCGTGAGGGGTGCTCCCCCCTTGTGAACTTCAGGCTTCTTTTGACCACTGACTCCATCCCCAGAAGCTTCGACTTCTTAGATTAATGAGTTGTATCAAACCAAGAGGTTGTAAGGAAATTAATATTTCGAATTAGTTTCTTGAAAATCTAACATTTATCCTTGAAACATCTCTTATTTCTTTCTATCCATAGACTCCAGATGATGGTCATTACCACCAAGTTCCACACCAATCAAGACTCCTTTGTTTGCTTGGAGTGGCTGGCCTCCTCCCATAGGTCTTGTACCCCATAAAGAATGGTCGGCAACTTAAACAAGTTACAGTAGTACTGGGTCCATATGTGAGTTATGTAGGGGCATGAGACTAAGAGGTGGGAGGTCGTTTCAGGTTCTTGGTCACATAAATAACAATTGATCAGGGGACGTAACTAAATATGAAATTGTAATTATTTTAACTTCAATTATTTTACAACAATTTCTTGTGTAATGTAAATCTAAATCGTTATTTCTAAAAACATATTTAATTGAGTGTCTATAAATTAATCATATAGTAGTTATCTAAGCGAACACCAAAAATCGGTTTTTAATCTTTAAAATTTTAGGTTATTTTTAATAAACCAAAATTTTATTTATTATATATATATATATATATATATATATATATATATATATATATATTTGTGAAAGTTGGTAGGTTTAGATTGTTTTTATCTTTGTTTTGCATTAAAGGTCTTGCAACTGACTTTGATTGGGTGGTTGATGATTGAGTTCATGTATAGGAATCTTCGGAAAAGAGAAAAGTTACAAGTTGTATAGGAAGAAACCTTTACTTGAGCTGATAACCATCTTTCTTTATCCATCATTGGAACACCACTTCTTGCTTTTAGGGCGGTTTGGATGCCTTCCCATCTCCACATGCATCCAATCACTTGTTATTTCCATCAATTCAATTATTTTCTTTCACCAATTAAATGTTTTTTCATGAATTATATTTGTTTTATAATATGTAAACAAGTGTAAATTTCAGTACTATATATATGTTTATAAATTTTAGTACTTTACTTTACATATGTACTCGCTTTATACAAATTGATCATCAACAGTTCATGTTGGTGTGACTTTACCTTGGAGTTGCAATATCTATGTCCGTCTCCAATGAAGAAAAAAAAATCACTTTGTTTAGCTTTACATATCCTTATCTTGAAAATTCATAACAATTACCAACAACCCAAAAGTCTATTAGTATTTAGGTCCCTTGCTAAAGACAAGGGATCCTCTTGTAGATAACCTAGGATCGAATACCCACTCTTATAAAGTGAGGGTTAAGTGTGGTGATGTTCCCTTGTGGACTAACCTAGGGTCGATCGACCACGCATGCAGTTAGGCATGGTATTGTTCTCCTATGGACTAACCCGAGATCAAGCGGCCACGCCTGCACACGTCCTTGACTTACCTTTAGGGGAGGGGTGCGTTTGTTTCCTTTGTCAAAAAATAATAATAAAAATAAATAAATAAATAAATCAAGACAATTAAAGGTGAGAAAGGGATTACACATAAATTACTGGCAAGAGAATTTGAGGCATTCCCGGAGTTGCAACTAATGGTTTTAAATGAATATCTAACTATAGAGGAGGCACACAACCAAATACAGGAAGGAGCGGTTCTTCTCAAATATAATCTACTCACATTAGAAGGAACACACCATGCTCAATCAACATATCATGAGATAGGATGAACAACAAAATAAACAAGACTCTGGAAACTGATCACTAAGAATGCCCACTTTGTGCCAAATTCTGGAAGACCCCGTGCCCACTAAAGGTCAAATACTTTGCTTGGCTAGCTTGGGATGACAAAATCCTAATGCTACAAAACTTAACAAAAAGAAACTGGAAAAGGGAAAAAACTAAATGCTATCTATACAACGGGGAGGATGAACAACACACTTGTTATTGCAATAGCCGTATACAATCCAAATCTGGGAGCATTTTTGCCGGTTGTTTGGCTTGTAGGATATACCTAGGCAAATTGGGGACATATGGGGTAGCAAAACCCTCTCAAAGCAAATGGAGATGAACGCTAGGCCAGGCTATAATATGTTGATAATAACAAGCACATGAAGCGCATTGATGGAAATAAACAGGAGATGCTTCCACACAAAAAAAAAAATTGTTTTCAAGAAACTAATCAATGTTATAGATTTCCTCATATTTTCCTTGTTTGATGATAGTCACAATTTCCAAAAGGCCAAAGTTGTTGCTCGTGGAACTAATCGCCAAACAAAACATGGAATTCACCAGGAAGCAAAAGAGGAGCGACAATGCCCACCAGGCACAAACTTTGAAGATGAAGAGACCCCGACTTAAACATAATCCTATGGAGCAGAAAGCCAACAAGAGCGAACCAACGTGAAGATCAATGCAAGGACCCTCTTAGGGATATGACATGAAACTCATGCTATGTCATAAAGGCAACTAACACTACTACCGTCGTACCTGTACTCCATTAAACTATATTAATGAAAGTGATTTATCCATTTAAAAAAAAAATCAAGCCAAGGACATGTAACCCTAAACAAAGTGTAAAAAAAAAAAAAAAACTCATCGTTGTCATATTTTTTTAATAAAATAAATAAATTTCATTCATTAAAAAATAAATATGTTGTACATCATACATAGATAACTGTCCTTATTAAACTTTGTATTTCACTGTGTTTTTCTTTTGGATTTTGAATGTATTTATTTATATTTTTTTAAAAAAAATTACATCATAAGCTCCAAACTTATTATATAAAAACTTAGCTAGACGGAAACGAAAACGGAAACGTGAGATGCATCAAAAGGTAAAGCATGCATGCATGCATGAAAACGCTCTAGAATATAAATTATTGAAGGAAATGCATGATTGAGGTGGCTTAATGAAACAAGATTCTCATTAATTAATTAATTAATTAATTAATTTCTTCTCATGTACACTGACCTAAATACTCAATATATTAAAAATGATAACCTCAAATCATTTAAAATAATTATCGGCATGCACATAAGTCTATTGGGTCTCTTTTCATGTCAAACTTGTATTTTTGGTTGGATTGAGTTAATTAAAACTTAAATCTAAATGAAATTCTATTATTACAAGTAATAATGTTTTAGAAAACATGTATAAAGGCTTTATAGATTAAAAAGAAGTTTAGCTCTGAACCAGAGCTAACTAGTGCACCAAATAGTTTTAGAGTTTGATGCTTTTCTGAAATGCTTTCCAAATCTGTCACTTTCGTAATCACTTTCCCATGCAATGTTCTTATATGATAAAAAATGTAATTAAAATGCTTGCAAAGTGATTCATCTGTTTGGTATTAATAGGTTTACCATGTAAAGTAATGTTCATTCCCAATTTTGCCTTTGATTATTTTATTAATAAAATTGGGTTTTATATAAGAACTTTTTACTTACCATCCCTTGAAAAATAGCCAAATAACTTGTTACCTTTTCGTTTTTCAATAATACCCCATGACCCCATATTTTATTTTATTTTCACTTGTCACCCATTGAGTTAGTTCTCTCAATTACAAGTTTTGAATAATTTATAAAACAACGTAATCGGAGAAGTATAACACAAAAATACCATTTTTTAATTATATTTATCTATGCCTAATAAATAATTAAGAAATTCTAAAATTATAAGTAAATTATGATTTTATTACTCTACTTAGTAAAATTGAAAGAGAGGGCAAGAGAAGAAATAACTAGTTAATAGATGGGCAAATTTGACACTTTACCTCTTCTATACTTTCCCACCAACCTTGTAATCCTTTTCACACCTCCCCCCATGTGAAACACTTTCCCTGGTCAAAGGGAAAGTAATTACAAGTCGAACTTTACTTTACATGATTCATTTTATAACCAAACTTGTGAAAGTGATTCCCGGCCTTTACTTTCCCTGTAAAGTTCTTACTTTCCCTCGTACCAAACGGGCCCTTAGCACGAGCTTGATTTATTCTTTGGGTTGTCCACCTGTTGTTAATGTGTTGCAACACAGATTACAATTCACTGCTCACAAAATATCTCGAAAAAGAATAATTAACACATTCACACACAAGCAAAACAAACCACACATAAAGGGGACATAAGAGTTGGTAACCAAATTCGGCTTCCAAGCCTACATCTGAGGGCCAAGCCCGAAGATAAAAATCCACTAAAAGAGGGTGAAAAACATGTGTACAAACAAGTGACACTCACACACTCACAACAACATCAGCACCTTGTCCCTCAAAAATACTAGTTCCATACTGACCTCTCACTCAAGGTTTTCTCTTGTGGTCTGCAGTCAATTTTCCCCAATAGGGTCTACAGTAGACACTCTACATCCCTAAGATGTCGCTTTCCTCTTTTAGAATTGCCATAATCTCCGTGGCTACTAAATTGGACGCCATCCACATTTAGCCGTTGCAACCTAGTTGTAACTACGATTGCAACGCGATCTAGCTGACGAACTAACCAAGGCTCTAGCTTCCATTGCTCTATAACCTCGAGACACCTGCAACCCTCCTAGTTGAGTTCTGAGTCGACTACGTCGGATCCACCTGATCCCGACCACCGCAACTACCTGGACTTCCTCTTCGTCACGTTCTCAGCCGATCGCACCTCCCAAGGCGCGAGATCTTCATTCAAAACATCATCCAAAACTTGATCTTCTCAATCAAGGTTTTGGTTGTCCAATCTTCCATAATGCTTCATTAGTTACCACCATATTTGCTTACCAAATATGGTCTTCAATCATATCTCGATTTGGCTTCAATCAAGGCTTGCATCAATCACCAATTAGTTGCCAAATCCACTCACTCATCATATCCCCAATTAGCTGCATTCTAATCCCCAATCAGCTTCCTTCCGCATGTAACAATCTCCTCCTAAGTTTGCATCATCCAAGCTTGACCATGTTGACTTGTATCAATATTGCCAACCAAATGCATTTGCACTAACAATTATTATTATTATTATTTTTATAAAGTGGATAAACCACATTTATTAGAGAATAAATATGTACATGATACAAAGATAGGATCCTCTGATGAATCTGATACAAGGAGTATGAAAACCATTGATACAGATTCTGCTATCACTTATGGGTGTCATCAAAGACGTCAGCCTCTGAAGATACGGTGGTGGCTCTTCTTGTGTGAACGTCAAACTTCTCTTGACGATAAATTCCATTGTGATTAACTTCGATAACACCAATTTTTTGTGAAAACACACTATTGGTTATGAAAATATCTTTTTGGCGGAATTGAGCTTGGTTTCACTGATGACAAAATGGAACGCCATAATTTATTTTTGGTTTCTTGAACATAAATTTAGGGTTCTTACTACTTGTCGACTTCTAGTTAAATTGTTTGGTATGATTGATTGTTTGGGTTTTATTCACTTTAATTCTATCACACGACATTGATCGATAGCTATATTGTTATATATTTACTCAAATTTAGTTGTCTATAATTGAGTGTGTTTTTTAAAACCACCTACAAACAATTTCAATTTTATTTCTTAAAAGTAATAATTATGAGCAAAACATTTTCCATTGCAAATAATTTCATATTAGTTTGTTTAGTTGTTTGACATCATCTACTGATGGGTGAAGGCGGAACACACGATCCAGAAAGTGCGGCAGCTCAACACAAGAGGAATATCTCTTCTTAAACTAGGGCCCCTGTCACAAGGGGCAGAGGAGATGTGGCAAGGGCTACGAGAGCACCTTGCCCATGGGGAGTCCGACCAACCAGACTTTGGCAATGGAGACTCAACCAGTCCCAGGACTTCTCAGTCAAGTCCATATATCCCTTCAGGATAGATGGAGGTACAAGAAGCGCCCTTCACATATCCTTCTGGAAACATGTAACCCCCGTAAAAGCCAAGCTCTTCGCCTGGCTAGCGTGGAATGACAAACTCCCTACGCTACAAAACCTAACAGAGAGGAACTGGCAAGGGGAAAGAACACACTGTTACCTGTGCAACCTCCATGAGGAAAGCACCGACCATTTGCTGGTTAAATGTCAATTCTCAGCAGAAATTTGGCCCACTACTGTCAACTGCTAGCGTTGGAGAGCAACCTCAACAGGATACAAGACCTGTGGGGTTATTCGTCCATGGGATATAGAAACTTCGATAAGATCTCCGAAAGGGACTGCAACTGCTGGTGCTGGCTGTCAATTTGAACCTTTGGTTGGAAAGGAACATGAGATGCTTCAATGACAAACGCCGTATTTGTAAGAGACTCATCCGCCATATAGACTTCCTCGTCCTCTCATGGTTCGACAGTGCTCATGCCAACCATCAGACACAACTGCAACATATGGTCGCCTTCATTAAGCGCAACCTCTCCCTCACAAGAGAGACCCAAGTGCTGAGTCGCCCCGGAGATGATTTCGAGGACGAAGAGCTTGTCGGCGCCACACCACCAACGGTTCCCCCTCCCCCAACGCAAGACACCAGGACTTAAATATAAAATCCGATCCAATAAGGGACCTTTGTAAAATCGTAGTTCCTGTTTTTTTTTTCCCAATAAATGAATATGATTTATCAACTTTTAGAAAAAATAAAAAAATCATCATCTAGTGATTTAAATATTATTATTAACTAATTTTGATAATTAAAAATCTAAAGTTTGATATCAAAATAAAATTTCTTCCAGATTACAATAATGTTGATAAGGAAATTGTTCTCCGATATCTTGCCAATAAAATCTGGCCACTCATATCTTGTTTACTTTCTTGAATGGAATGGAATGTCAAATATAAGTAACATGATGCATGGTGTGACCACCCCTTTTTATTTATAATTGGTATAATACCTAATTTAGTCCCATTATTATACTGAACCGACCCTTTTTGTCCCTCCATTATAAATTGAGCCTTTTTGGTCCTTATACTTTTACGATTGAGAAATGGCAGTCCCTCCCGCAGGCTTTTTTAATCCCTATATATATGTCTTTCAGGCCTTTTTGGTCCTTGTACATATGCCTTTAGGGACTGGATTTTTACAATCGTGAAAATAGAGGGACTAAAAATGCTCATTAATTTATAATGGAGGGACTAAAAGGGCTGGTTCGGTATAATAGAGGGACTAAGTTGGGTATTAGACCTTTATAATTTATATATATCTTAATTTTTTTTAACAAAGGCTACAAATGCCCCCATAAGGAAAGTCAGAGACCGACAACGTGACACCCGTGTGTGCGTGGCCTCACATTGTGATCGTGGGGGTTCGAATCTGGGATTATCCTAACTAATGAAACCCTACATAAGAGACCCAGTACCAATAGGTTAAGAGGCTATTGGTCCTTGATACTTTTTTGGGGAAATTTCACTAAACAACCTTGTGGTTTGCCTCTTTATCAATTCGGTGCTTATGGTTTGAGTTTGAGCACTTTAGTACCCTGTGGTGCGCCCCATGAGCATATTGGTGCCAACCCGTTAAAATTGCTGACGTGGCATTAAAAAAATATAAAATGACCTTTTTATCCCTTATATAAAAAGGTCACTTTAGTACGTCGATGATATCATGTTTTTATATAAGGGGTAAAAAGGCCATTTTATATATATATTTTTATATCACGTTAGTAATTTTAATAGGTCGGTACCAATATGCTCATAGGGCACAATACAGGGTACTAAAGTGTTCAAAGTCAAACTATAGGCACCGAATTGATAAAGAGGCAAACCATATCATAGTTTAGTGAAATTTTTCCTATTTTTTATTTTCTATTTGAAATTATTATTATTATTATTATTATTATTATTATTTTAGAACTTCAAGGTTCAAGGGATCTCGTGTGATTAATTTACTACTTTATATCATCATGTCCCTTTTTTAGGATTCTCATCACCCTTCCCGTATTTTGATATCATTGCTATCATCTACTTAATTATCCCAAGTTTTAAGTTCATTGATTGACATTAATCATAATAATCAAAATGAAATCTTGTAAAATTTTGATTATAATTATAGCTATGGATATTTTTCATTTCTGTTATTATACTTTAATGAGTTGTGTATTGATTCATGATATAGATTATTAGCCCAGTAACTAAGAAAAATATAAAATAAATCAGTAAAACTGAGAGAAAAAAATACATAAAAGATTTACGAGATATTCGGTAATATGAATTCTCCTTGAACTATTACTCTCTGATTCTTTGTGCTTAAGCTCTAAAATACAATCTATAAAACTTTTGTTCATTGAAAACCTTTTTAATTTGAGATAATTAATTAATGACAATTTTATATACCAACCATAACAATAAAACAAAAAATATACAACAAATAAACCCAAATATAATTAAAAATTTGGTCAAGAACATCATCCTAAGCTTCAGGGAGTGATCGTTGTAAGTCCATGGATTTCATTAGACCAACTAAAACTTTTTAAATGATGCTTCCGCAACAAATGTCTCGTTTGCCAAGGAATTATCGGAGGGATAAAATTTCAAATGCTTTATTGGTTCGATGCAACCAATGTCACCAAAAAGCTAAAGCTAGGGCCGATGGAATTCACAATCAAGCGGAGCCTGATTTTCGAGCCGACCCACTTGAAGAGATAAAGGGAGGAGACGACTTTGAGGACGTCACTCAAGGGCACATATCACACAGTGACATGCCATCCCCATATGTACCGAGATACCCCAAAAAATCGTGAATAGCTACCTACCTATTTACACATTGTTCTCCATCACATCACCAATCAATAAATGAATGTGGTTTATTACTTTTATTAAAAAAATCTAAAACTTTTTAAAGTAACGTTGGCCTAATTAAAAATCAAAGAACAATGAATCAAATAAAAAACGCATAAAATTATTCTTCCTATTTTTTCATCAGAGACTAATTTTTTACACACGTGTGTTCATAAATATATATAGACCTGATATTATTAGGCCGACCTCAAGTGCAGCCCCCTGATATTATCAGGTATAATATATATATATATTAGATATTTTATATATCCTATAAATATATATATCTTAATTTATATATATATTATTTATAATATATATATATATTCCTATCAATCAACATTATCAACATACAAATGTTTTTTTTTTTTGGGTATTAGAAGAGCTACTTCTAATTAGTTATTACAAACCCTTGCAGATATAAGAAACTTTTAAGAATCGTATTTAGCAACTCTTTGGCTTCTGCATACAACTTATTCTTGTTCTCCTCCCTTCATTTTTCAGTAGTGATTTGTAGATGTGTTCTCATCCCAAGGCAAATATCTTATCCTTTTTAGTAGCCTCCCACACTCATTTGTCATCTCCTTTATATCTTTTTTGGATCCTGCTTCTTTTGTTGCAGCAGTCTTAAGATGTATTGATTGTTGGTTTATATGACGGGCTTCACTGTATCCACCAGTGCATCCAAGATATAATTAATGGATGCTGATGAGTTGCTATCCAAGACACCAACTTTACACAAACGATATAATACCGTCCATGGAAAGAAAAAGGAATCTAGAAAAGAAAAGAACCAAACACATCAATTCATGCTGAATAGAACTAATCCAAACATGACGATGGAAAGGAAGTTAATTGATTAAAAGAGAGTTAGGGAAAAAAAAAAGGGTCTTTTCTCCTCTTTTTTGATAAAAGATGACAAGCGCTCTTAAAAGGAAGTCAAAAATGGGCAATATCTACAAAACTCATTCAATTAACCTGAATGTGCCCACTGTTGGAAGCCCATTTGGGCCTTGCTTTGTGTTTGGGCCTTCCTTTGTTTGTTTCAAAACATTCATATTCTATAGAGAAAGTTTAGTACCACATTGCCTATTCACAAAGCATGCATCCACTTTTTATATGCTTTACTCTAGTAGCATGTTAGACTTATTTAGTGGGTATGCTCTCTTACGCGCGCCTGTGCAAATCCGGGTTCCAGCTAGCTTTGAAATTCTGAACTCGTGTGGGCGCGTCATGCGCACACAAATGCACCGATTTCTTGATCCAACGGTAGCTTTCTGAATTGATGCATCCCTTTAAATAAATTGATGTTTCTTTTCATCTTCTTTTGGAATGAACTGTTGCTTCAAGGAGATGTGTCTCTCTGCATTCTACTCTATAAAAGGGAACCCTGGCCTCCCGTTCTAACAACAATTCTTTCCAATTTTCTTACTTCTTCTGTCGGAGCAAATCAGGAGCGCTCACCTCTTAACAAGTGTCGGGAAGAACCTACAATGCAACCCTTAGCGGAAGCCCAATCACGCACACAACCAAGCTCGAACACCCTGTCAAAGAATATCTCCAAACACACATGCACAAGTAGGGCAAAAATAGAGAAACAATTACAAACAACACACAAAGATGTATGTGGAGTTCGGCACCTTGCCTACGCTCCATGGGGTCGGAGAACAGGGAATCTACTAGATATGAGTACCTTCGAGGCTTGAACAAGACTCAAGCTCGTCTCAAGAAGAAACAACACTAATACAAAGATGCAACACCAAAGGAAATACAATAACAACTCACTATGCACTCTCCTTGAGCTTTCAAGTTGATCTCCACCTTCTCCCTTCTCAATTGATGCTTCTTCAAGTGTCTCCACCGTTTCTTCTCCACAAGCCCTCCAAGTCCTCTTCAAAAGCCCCAAATTTTGAGATTAGGCCTTCAGCCGCAATAGAGACGCATTTATACCCGCCCGTATACGGGCCGTATATGCCTCTGGATGCTCCATATAGTCTGATATACGGGCTGTAGCCCGTATACCTCACTGGACACTCCATACGGGCTGTTATACAGGCGGTATACTGGGTGGTATACCTCTCTGGACACTCCATACTGGCTGGTATACAGGCGGTATATTGGGTGGTATACTTCTCTACATCTCCTCACAACAAGGGAACCTATTACCAATAGATCATCATGGCTGCTGGTTAAAAAAAGATTTCAATTAATTAACACAATGATCGATGATCATCAATATATCTCCACATTGTCACTGTCAGCAATTGCACAAAGTCTGTGTTGATGATGATGATGAGTGTGGCTCCACCATTTTGCTTATTCTTCTAAAACACTCTGATCACGTCTTGACTGAAATGCATCATTTATGCATGGAAAAAACTTTTCTCTTATTATCTGAGGGAGAAGACAAGCACTGCAAGGTATCATTCATCCTTTCGGTGATTAATTAACATTAATTAATTGTTGGATTCTAAAGACAGACAGTGTTTTGCATGACATGTTGTGGCCCCATTAATCAAGGGATGGTGTGTTTGCCAACTTATATATATGCAGTTGGATCTCTGTAGTTAAAAGAATTTAGACAAGGATCTAGCTACCTCCTAATTAATTATGAACAAGGAGTACTTGAGGTTTTATTTAGGTTGTCCTGAGAAATCATTGGATTGATTAATCTCTTCTCATTAAGATATAACTTAAGATATATATATATATATATATATATATATATATATATATATTACTGTTATTGTTACAAGTTTTTCTTAAATAAATATCTTGCAGTTCAGAATGAAACAATCAACACTGGTCATTCATGTTGTCTATATTCTTTTTGTTGATAAAAATAAATCATATTTTTATTTCATTTGATTTGATAATTTAAGTAGATCTCATGTAGTTTGGGTAAATTCAGCTTGGGTTTTCAAACTTTGTGTTCCGCTTCTTGGGTCTTCTCAAGTCTCTTCTTTGGTTGGTGTGTTATTTTAGAAGATTTTGTCACCTTCGTTAACTCCTTGTGGGGGCTCGTTTGAGAATTTTAGATTGCATTTTATCAGCCACTTTGTTGCTTTTAGTTTTGGTCTCTTGGTAGCGGATGCTATATCAAATCAAAATAATATGAGAAAAAAAAATATCGTGAATGTTTTTTTTTTTTTTTGAAAAAGTGGATAAATCACGTTTTTATTTAAATTAGTTAAGATAGTTCGTTACATTGCTTGACAGACAATGCATTAAAAAAGAGAATACATAGTTGAAAGCATCCCTCCTATCTGTCAGCAATCTCCCCGATCATCTCCCTAGCTCATGCCTGAGCTGGGTCTCCCCCCGGTTGGTCTCCTTCGTCTTCATCTCGCCCTGGCGTGTCTGAAGCGAATTCCAGGCTTCGCTTTATCAGGTTCCCTGCCGCCTCCAGTTTAGTTCTTTTCGCCGGCGGAGCTGCATTCAACCAAGATATGATGAGGAATGAAATATCCCGAATAATTCTAGAAAAAACGCGTTGTTTATCTTGAAAACATCGTTTGTTTCTTTCCCCCCAAATACTCCATGTGATTGCCATAGCAGCGATGCCCCATCCGTCCCGTAGGGTAATGTCCACCCCAGAGGAGATTCCCTTGGCGCCCCATAATATCCGAGTATCCAAATCTCCGCTCGATCCGAACATTGTCCGGAAGTGGATCCAGATTAGTCTTGCGAGGGGACAGGAAATGAAAATATGTTGCACCGATTCGTCTTCCGTCTCGCACAGGTAACATTTGGTGCGGTCACCTCTCCACTTCCTCTTGTGTAGGTTGTCGAGGGTAAGGATTTTGTTTTCTCGTGCAAGCCATGCAAATAATTTTGTCTTGAGCGGGCATGGTTGTCTCCAGAATTCTTTTCTCAGGTCGCTTCTAATACCGCCATCAGTTCTGAAACGGTATAGCGATTTGACCGTGAAGATTTTGTTAGCCGTGAGGTCCCATTCCCTATCATCCGTTGCTTCAGGATCACATTGGTTACCTTGAAAATATCGTCTGGTCTTTCTCATATACTCCCAATGATTGCCATGATTAGTTCTATATATGAAAATATCAATGTTAATTTCATGAAAACGATCTAGTTCTATGAAAAGATCTATGTTAATTTCATGAAAATGATCGAGCATCTAAAAATATGGGGTCTGAAAAAGACAAGTAGATATTCGTAGAAAAAAATCTCAAATATCTTTTTTGACAAATATGAATTTCTTTGTTTGTTTGTCATTTAATTTCTCCCAAACATGAGTTTATAACTTGATATAAAAACAAAGCATGATAAAGATGTTGTGTCATGTATAATATATTAATGTTTAATAAGTGCAGCCAAATCTAGAACTTCTTGTGATATTATAAGTATGTTCATGAAACCATGATCTCATATGGGGCCATGCAAGTGAATCATGCCCATGCGTGATGGTTGGTGGAGAATGGGCGGTATATATAAATGTTTGATTTATCTTGTACCGTCGATCTTTGAACCATGTCATGAGCTCACCGTGCATGGAATAAAATTTGTGGACCCATTCTATTAGCATTATATCTCTCAAATTAATATCAATTTCATATATAGGCTTCATGCATGTGGTCAAGAAAAGAAATGATTTTTTTCTTTATGTTTAGATTTTGAAGTTTCACACACACATGTTCAGGCAAAAATCGGTATCTCTTCGAGATTAGTGTCGGTCCTTGATCAACGGTTAAGATTTATAGTTGCGGTAGACGTCAACGATAGTCGAAAAAGATGACAGGGAGCTCTTATGGTCCGTCGGTGAAACTGCACAGGAAACAAGGCTGAGCAGGGCGGGCTTAGTGTCCTGATGTAGCTCCGATACCCAAATTAGCGAGAGAATGAGTGTTTGGAGGTAGAGGAGAAGAGTTCTAGAGATCCAGATTCTCCTTTCTTTCCTCTCTTTTATCTCTCTTCGTTGAAGTTGACGACTGTCCTCTCGATGTTAGGGAGCTTTCTTACCATATTTATCTTCTGACACCTTATCCTTGCAAGCTATATCTTATGATCGATCCCCATCCTTGCCTTTAACAACCTCCCTTTTGCCCAAGGGAGATGTTCAACTTGTGAATTTGTGCCGCTCAGATGGGTGCTTGGGATGATGCCAGACGTACTCTCCAGAAGAAGCCATGTGTCTATCTAAATTTATCCATATTAATATCTATATTATTTTATGAATGAATGATGATTTATACATGCATAACTATTTGAAAAAAAAAATTAAGGAAGAGCATGATAAGTTGGAAGAACCACCTTAGAAAGGGTTAGAATTTCTTGTAAACCAACTTTTAGACTTCTTGATAGAAGAGGGAATTTTGACCACAATGTTTGATTAGACTTGAATCAAGTAATTCAAGCTTGATGGTCCTTCATACAAGTTGATGCAAAACAATTAAAATATCAACAAATAAAGCCAGAATGAAGGATGAGAAAGAACAACAAAATTTAGTTTCAAGCTATCAGCTTTCCACATCAGGCTTTAGTGTGACACATGAAGTTAGGCAGGCATGAAGAGGACATCATCTCTTCTACCAAACTTTTCAAATATTATTATAATAATTATATATATATACACACACACATCAGTGATGAGGCATTTTGACAGTATTAATTAAAGATACTATATATGAAAACAGGTTTGGTGCAGCTTTGAAGACCACCTTTATTGAGGAATGTGTGTTCAAAAGCTACTCCTGAATAAAATGAAATGTTTATGCAATCTTTAATCTTCTTCATTGTTTTCATTGGTTGGAAGTACAAATAACATGAGATGAACCGAAAAAAAAAAGACAGAAGAAAAAGAGTTGAATTCACCAACCAATGATTCAAAACCAAATACTATATATATATATAAGATAGAGAGAAAGGTGTTAGGTGTGACTTTTATGGCTCCTGTTTGGATTTAATTTGGATGGAAACAATGACAGATGCATGATTATCCACATCTTATTAAAAATCTTAAAACTTAATCAAATTATTTTCCCAACCATGTACTTTCATCACTTAATAATATCTTTACATTACAGTTTTATTAAGAAATAAATGACATTTATGTTCTAGAACCTATATAAATCATAACATATGATCTAATGTTCAATGACTGTTTGTTGTGTGATTGAAAAGTTGTGGAAGAACTGATGCTACAAAGCTCCCGTATTATGCGGAGTTAGGGGAAGGTTCGGACCATTTGGGTCGATTGTACACAGTCTTACCCTGCTTTCAAAGCAAGAGACTGTTTTCATGACTCGAATCTGTGACCTTAGATCACGAGGCAACAACTTTAATATAACCTAACTAAATATGATGCAAAATAATTTGCATGATTCCAAATATTTGATTTTATATGGAGAGAAGGCATGATGGGGTATATATAACATATGATTTTTGAGCTTTTGCCATGTAGGGATGATTTCGCTTTGATTTAAATTGTTGTTATTATCCTCTCTTTAAGTAGGCATGATATTTAGAGCTTGTACTGAAAAGAGAAGAAGACGACATTAGTAACCAGTGGTGGAATGATGTGCAATCCAAAGAACTAGAAAAATACAACAGCATGAAGTTTTCTTCAAGTATTGAAGATGATGAAACATGCAGTAGCTAGACTCATGAAATGACTTAAGATTTTGATAGTGAAATGATATGGATCAGCCACTGTAGAATTTATGTCTACAAATTAGAAAGCCCAAGTGACACCTAAACCATGATGAGAACAAGAATATACTTCCATTGTGTTAGATAGAGTGCATAAAAGGATTGGGAAACCTTTATACCAAGGAAGTATTTAATAGAACACAAATCTTAAATATGAAAAAGCCACAACAAAAAAATTAATGAAAATAAATAATTTATAATTCAAATGATATCAATCCAATAAAAAGTTAATAATAATTAATAACTTATTCCAGGTTATCCCCTAATCAAACATTGGCAAATGGTATACACCTAACTCCCACCTTTTTTTATTCCACTCAAGAAGCATGGCATGCTGGAATATATAACTTGAAGATGGATAAATGATAAGCACTTTGAATATAATAATTCAATATAAAGAAATGCCATGATATATCAAACTTATATCACATGGGATTCCACCTCCCAACCACGCACACATCCTATTCATATGATTCCTTTTTGAGTGTACTTCAAAACTACCGTATATAATACAAACTCTCTCCAGTTCAAGCAACAACGGCTGAGGGATAGGAAGCAATTAGCAGCTTCTCATAATCAACCTTACTGATTTGCAGGAAAAATATATGATACAATAATAGAACCTGGAGATTCATTCTGCTACCTGTGCTTGCAAGGGACTAGCATGTGCAGCAGCCTGTTTGCAGTCTGATGAACCGGAAATCGTTTAGGCAATAATCTCTTCTGGCATTGGAAGAAATCTTGTTCGTTTCTGAAGAGAATTAGGCAGGGCAGAATTGAGCAACAGAACTGATTGGTAGAACTACATTTTATCAGGAAGAATAAGCATGGGAATATGTGAATCACGTAAAAATGCACATAATTAACTGGCCGAAGAAAAGCATGAGATCAAGTAGTGGATTGATTGGCTGTAAGAAGTCATTTCTTTTTCAAGAAAAAGATGGGGTCCCTGAATAAGCAAAGAATGTAACCAACTGATTGAACTTTATTTTTCATCATAAAGTTCTACTTGGCTGCCCTTTATAGGAGGCCATATTAAAACATGACATGTTAGGTTTCAACAGACTTGCATGTGACTTTGGAATTTCATATCCATTGTCCAGGAAGAAATGTTTCCTTCTTACACAAATACAGGCAGCAAAACTAGATAATTAGATATTCAGAAGCCACATCAGCAAGCCAGTTTAACCACTCAGCATTCAGCAATACTTAAATCAACCTTCTATCAGAGTTAAAGGAGTATAGATAAAAAAGAAAGTCAGAAAATATAGAGAATGCATGAAGGACCAGAGTATATATATTTTTGTGACAATAAATATAAATGATAATAATTCTGTTGATAATTTGTAGTCAGATAACAATTCCAAGAAGTAAGAAGAAACAAAAGATTATTTCTTGGTTGAAATTTGAAATGTTTATTATGACTATTAAGAGAAAAGGAAGGCATTCCAACATCAATGCGAAAAACCTATCAACTGGTTTCAACTGACGAAAGAAGTCATACACCAGAGGGGGGCACGGGCCGGGTTTTGGCCCGGCCCGGCCCGGAACCGGCCCGGCCCGGAACCGGCCCGGCAAAACCCGCCGGGTCAACTGACCCGGCGGGCCGGGCCGGTAACCCGTAACCGGCCCGCTACAGTGGCGGGCCGGTTACGGGTTGGGGTTCTCCCAACCCGTGACCCGGCGGGTTGACCCGCCGGGCCGGGCCGGGTTGACCCGCCGGTTCAACCCTCCGGGTTGACCCGGGTCAACCCGCGGGGTTGGGGTTTTTTTTTCAATTTTTCAATTTTTTCAATTTTTTTTCAAGTTTTTAAACATTATCCTACACTAATTATTCAAACATTTAATTCTTAAGCGAAGAAGGCTGATCCTGCACTCTCACTTGACATGGGCCGGTTCACGTGTCCCCTGCAGGACAGTGTAAGGATATAACTCACTGGAAGCAAATTTTTATTTGTAGGCCCAGGCCCGTGTGGGTTTTGTGCCCGATTCATACGCCGAGTCAGGATAATTAATTTTATAGTTTTCAAAATATCATAGTTTTTAACATTTTTTCAAATTTTTACTATTTTTAATATATATTTATATATTTTTATAAAAAATTAAAAATTTTAAAAGCCGAACTTCGGTTAACCGGCGGGTTGGGCCCGCCGGTTCTATTAGGTGGCGGGCGATTCGGGTCACCCGAGGGTGACCCGTGACCCGCTGGTCCGCCGGGTCAACCCGGCCCGGCGGGTTGACCCTATACCCCGGGCAGTTCCGGGTCCGGATTTTGCCGCCCGGAACGGTGGTCGCCGGGCCCGGTTAACCGGCCCGTGCCCCACTCTATCATACACTTCTCAACAGATTATATCAGTAAATCGAAAGAAAATTAACTCTGGACCTCTGGTCTTCCAAATCAACCAATCACTGAAAAGACTTTTGCTACCAACCACTATAAAGTTCTCTGTAGACTACAAATGATCTCAAACCATTTTCAAAGATTAACACATTAAGGTATTCAATTGGAGCTGACCGATACAAAGACTTTGCACAAGGCATTCAACAGGGTTTCCATAATAATTCCTTGTTTAACTTTCACTATGCAATAAAAGTGGTGTTTGACTTACAAATGATCTTTGTGGTATTGTGTTAACTTGGACTTGGTCAAAGGTAGAACAAGAACTCACTTTAGTCCTCTAGATGTTGACATTGTGCACAAAGAGATGAATTACGGGATGTAGTGTGAGGTTAGCCCACCTCCACCAACCCAAACTTCTTCCATTATGTAACATTTGGGGTGCTCACAATTAACTCATTTACATACCTTTAAGATTAGGCTGCTTTCTCTTTAATGGATGTAAACTAACTTTTGGAAATTCGGCAAATGGATGATGCGTAACAATCGCATATATTGCACTCATACCAACCAAAATAAACCAAACTAAAGTGAAAAGTTTGCTTCAAAATCAATTTTACCCAGTAATATAATGAGAAAATGATTGAACCTCAAATATAAACTTTGAAGAAAGAAAAATATCAGGTGTACAAGGAAGGGTTTTAATTAAATATGTACACATCACTTGTCTACAAATTGGTCATACACGCAAGGTCAATACATACATCCATTTACCATGTTTGTGACACAAGCACATTTTCAGGTGTCTAATTCTTAGTTCAATACTAAATAAAAAAACCTCCTCATTGGATTCTTAAAAGCTTTCCTTCTTCTCAAATCATATTCAAGGTGTTTTCAACAGTTCTCTTTCACGAACCTATCTAAGGTGGGCAACCGGACATAGCATGTGCTCACATTGATTTATCCAGCACAAAATTGATGAAAATTTTCTAATGGTTGACTAAAGAAGCCAATATTGAACTTTTCTTTGCACACATTAAATTGTGCATTAAATTTGGCTCAACCCTCAACAGATTAGAATGGTATGGGGAGATCAATACAATGCATCTCCCCTTGCAAGGTTAATTGTCAATCTTCGAGCACCACATGATGTCTCCCAACTTGTGACCCACTTTGAAATTTCCTTTTCCCCTCCTAGTTAATTTTTTAATCTCTAAGTTTTGTCACTAACATGCCCCTCAAAATATCAGTAATCAATAATTTAAAGATGCCATTCAAAAATTTAGATCATCGCTTATTTGTGAATTCTGTCACTTTTTCCAAATCAAATAGATAAAGATCATAAAATGAAAACACCTAAAAAGGACATACATCTAATTTGCATTTTTAAGGTCATGTATGTCTTATAAACACAATGATCCACACAATACAAATGACACTCAATCGAAAGAAGTCCCCACACCTACAATAATTTATATACTAATTTATAAATTATTGTTAACAAACAAACAAACAAACAAATAATAAGATAGAGGGAATATATAGTTTTGGACACATGCTAACGAAATTCCCTTTTCATTGGAAACTACAAGGTCTAACGAATTTTGATCATGGCAAGCTAAACCTAGAAAAATAACCCTAATAAACAGTGCAGTGGTATCTCTACCACCAGGTAAGCTAACCGGCTAACAAGGTTCCAGAAAGCAAATCAGCGAAGAAATCCATACCTCACTCCGATGCCTCGGCATCGGCGAATGAGCGGCGCCGTCCCCAGAGATGCAAAGCTCCATGATCTTCTCCGCAGCGTCGGCAGGGCTCGCGCTGCGCTGCACGAGCTCGGTCACCTGGGACTTGGGAAGCCTCAATTTGAGCCGCACCGACCCCTCGGCCATGACCTCCATCGAGGGTTTCCCGGGGGTGATGTCGGATACGGCGCGGCGCGAGAGCATGAGGTTCTCAAGGCGGTCCTTGGCGCTGACGTGTAGCGAGCCGGACCAGGCGCGGCGGGGAGCGCGGTCGTCGGTTAGACGGGGGAGCTCGACCAAGAAATAGAGCTTCCCGGGTTTGAGAGGGTGGTCAGGGTGAAGAGGCCTGGCGCGGATGCCAACTTGGCGGACCTCGTCGGCGTCGAGGAGGGAGTGGGTGGGGTGTTGGCGCAGGACGTCGTCAGCTCTCGCCGGAGGCTTGAAGCGGATGGTAGTGCCGTCGATCTTCATGACCTTAGCCGCTTTCCTCCTCAGCCCTATATGATTCCCCATTGTTCTCTCACACACTTGCTCGCTCGCTGAAAGGCTGGCGCTTTTCGAGCTCTTTTTGGTTTTTTTTTTAATAGTAATAGGAATCAAAAAGGAAAACGAGGGAAGTGGTCAACGCCCACGGCAGACGTTACTTAACGTGTTAGGATGGTGTTACATGGATTTTATTGGGGTTTTTATATTTTTTTCTTTTTTTTTAAATTAAAATATCTAATATAGAATCTGAAAATTAGAATTACCCATATTTTTAAAAGTATAGATATGACTAGTAATAGAAATTGAAGAAAGAGGAGGTTTAGATGTATTTTTCAGGATTGAGCTCCCATATGTATAAGGTGAGGGTTCAAGTGTATATAATAACTAAGCTCCACATCTAGGCACGTCCATCACTTTCCTTGTGGGGCGATTGTCGCTTTTATAAAAAAAGAAGAAAAAAAAATGACGATGACTAATCACTGAAATCAATAAGATGGGAGTTGTTTGCCAAAAGAAAGTTTGCTACTTCTTTGGGGCATGTTAAGAGACCAAGATTAGACAAGAATCATTCTTACTTTATTTAGTTGAATGTAGAAAGCATGAAGGATGGGTAAATGAACTGAAAAGATATAGTTGAAACTTTTTTTTTTTAAATTGTTATTAGTGTTTTTATACTTCTACAACATGACATCTAGAAGTGCTTTTAGCTGAAAAAGAAAAATCTCAATTTCTTTGCTTATAGGGAAGGGTGTTAACTGTTAAACAAATAGACTTAGACTTTGCAACACGAGAGGAATCAATCTCCAAGTTTGTAGGATTTAGTCAGAGACTCAGAGCCGTAGAGTTCACTGCTATATTTTCTTTCCTTTTCAGTGGCCTTTAAAAGTCCCGTCAAAAGAACTCTCCATGTTTGTTCCAATTGAGACAAAAATTTAAAACTGGACTTTTTCTGAAGAATGCACCGGAAGTCAGATGGAAAACTATCACCTGTTACGTACAGAATCTCTTGTAACAAGAGGAAGAACCCACAAACAACTTTATTCTTGTAAAATGCAGAAAAAAAAATTACATAACAGTAACATTTGAGGAAACAAATCAAACACAAGTTGTTCATTGCAAACATGTTTTCACATTTCAGTATTTCTTCATTTGCATGATGCAAATATAATGAATGAAATTTGTAAAATGAAAGTATTGGCATAGACTGATGATGTCCTTCATGGCATTAGCATTCTTCCTCTAGAGTTTAAAAAATGCATGTCAGTCATGCATATATAATTCACCTTGTTCAAGACTTCAATGCATTTATCTGATGAGATTCATCCAAATTGTGATGACAAGTGAGAATAACAAGCAGTCTCCAAGTCCAAAATTTTCAACCAAAATACACTTACTGCCAAGAGCAGTTCATTTTTTTCCTCACGAAAGGGAGAAATTTTGAAGCAGATTTAGGACAGTGGTATGATATCTTCACTTCTAGAGCAACAATGACAGGTTCTCGGTTCCTCCAGCTCAGAAGAAGAAAATCGCCACTTCACATGTGTAGTCAACATTGTAAAAAATGAATAAGCTCAATGCTAGTGATTAGACATCCACACACGAAAAAACAGATGCAAATTAAGCTTGAAAGAGTGTTAAATCTGCAGCAAAGACACTTATCAGAGAGTATGCAACTTCTTAAGATGCTCAAGCAGAGAAGTAGCTTTCCGCTTGGCTCTGTCTGTACCATTCTTTGCAAGCTCTGATAGTGGTATAAAGGCACCTAACCTCCCCACAGAAGCAAGGTTATCCCCATCCTTCTTGCAGAGAGCAAGTAATATAGCTGCGGCATTCTCCTTATTGCGTGGTTGCCCAGTCCTCAACAAATCTATCAAAAGGGGGATAATATTTGCTTTAGCTATAGCCAACCTACCATCTTGGTGGCTAACAAGAACAGATAATATAGTCAATGCCTCATCAACCATGCAATTGCTTGAATAATTCGTAAGCATCTTCAGTAATGGGGTCAGAACACCTGCCCGGACGGCACGGGGTTTATTCCCTTGGTAGATGCACAGGTTAAACAAAGCTGTAGCGGCGTCTTTCTTTCCCCTTGAGCTCCCACTATTCAGCAACTCCACCAATGCTTCTATAGCACCTGGTGTACTTCCAATGGTTATCTTGTTCTCATCAATCACGGATAAGCTAAATATGGCTGCTGCCGCGTTCTCTCTCGCCTCCATGCTTCCAACCCCAAGAACTCGAATAATTGGGTCAATAGCTCCAGCTAACATTATTATTTCCTTGTTGTTGTCATATATAGAAAGGTTAAGGATTGATGTCACGGCATGTTCTTGGATTTTCATATCATTATCTGATAGGAGATCAATAAGAGTTGGAATAGCTCCAGCTTCTGCTATCAGAATTCGGTTGCCTGAATTCATTTTTGCCAGGGATCTGATTTCAGCAACAGCAGACTTCTTCTCCTCTTTTGAGCTACTTGAGAGTTTGTGGACCAAAGCATCAATTCTGGTTTGATCACCACTAACTTCACGAAAAGACCCATTGCATTTTTTCAGCTTCCCACTTGTCCTGCATGGCTGTTCAACATTATGAGCTTCACACCACTGTATAATCAGGCTCCTAAGAACATAATTAGGAGTTAGTGTAATGTTTTGGAGTTTTTGTTGTGTTTTTGGGCATGTTCGATTCCCACAATCTATCCACCTCAGGATTGAAGATCGTTCGTAGGTCTGCAAAGTCAAGAAGGCAGTCAGTGTACTTCCAGCAACTGCTACTATTAACAGCACAGCAGATAGAATACAAGTTTCCTCATTGAGCACTAGTTTTGCTTCATACCTGTCCTGTTGATACAATAACAGGGTCTCTCATCAATTCCAGGGTTATTGGACAACGAAAATCCTCTGGAATAGCAATAGAATCAGAACTTGTTTCTTCATTCTTTCTCACTTCTGCACTGAAAAGGGTATCAATTCCAATGATATTACAAGGATCACTTGCTCTGACTGTTTTGAGGCTTTCCGCAACATTGAATCTTATTTGCTCAGCATCACACTTAGACTTGCCATTAACTTGTGCTACCAACACAACTATATCCTGGAAATCATGATAATCGTGGCTTGAACCATCAACCCGAAAGTATCCAGACAAGCTTAAAGACAGGCGTTTGTATTCTTTGCCATGTGTGCGCGATAGGATACCATAAATTTCAGAAAAGATTTTTATATTTGGAGCTCCAAATTTCTCAGTTGATCTTCTCAGCTGTGCACGCACAAGTGCAACCTAAGAAATACTCGAATCAGCATCATATTAAAATTGCTAAACTTCAATATAATCGATGCAGGCATGAATTCAACTCTTACCTCTTCTTGGACTTCTTCCGATATGCCAAAATAATCAAATGGCAAGTTTCCTAGAACCTTTTCCAACTGCCATGTCACATACTGAAACTGCACAGCGATGTTCTTCCCAGCTATATCCTTCGAATAGAAAAAAGAAGAAGAAGAAGAGAAAAAAAAAAAAATCAACTTTTTATACATCAGAAAGAAAGCAGAACGTTATTCAAATTCTATTATAAAAAATTAGCAATTGAATACACTGCTAGCAGGAAAAACTATCGGAAAATTTCTGGGAACCAATTCAAGCACCAATTCACATATAACAAACAACCATTGAAGATCCAGCAACGTTAGCAATCTCAAGTAGACGAAATGATATGCAATGGAATAATAATTCAAACCATATCCATTCAGTACAACCATCAAATAGGTGATGTGCAAGAGACACTTACTGAGCCGGCGACGCAGCCAAGCTGAAGAAAGCACTTGGAAGCCTCAAGAGCGAGCAAGAGATCGGCCAAACACGAGACTGGAGACGCAGCACGAGAAGAAGAAGAGGCAGCCACAGGGCCACTCACGCAGCGTGCGACCGACTCCCGGATCTCCTCTAGAAGGTGGGACAATAGAGAGACCTTCCGCGCTAAGCGCACGCAGTCGGAACGGATAGCTCCGAGCGCACCGCCGAAGTCCCCCATGGCCGAGACATCTCGAACAAGAGCTATCAAGGCCTCCGCCAGCGTCGCCGCCTCCGGCGACGGCGTGCCTTCTATCACCGTAGCCATGTTCGCCAGAATTCCAATGAGAGAAGAGGAGAGAAGGACGGTGGCAACGTCATCGATTGATCGATTGAGATCGGAGATTGTTAGCGTGAGCTGGTGGCGGGAACAGCGGTGCAATAGAAAGCAGAGAGATTACCAGATTCTTGGTAGACAAACAAACATCAAGACGCTGGTGTGACTTTTCCGAATAAACCCCTTGAAAAGTGCTATTTTACATACCCCTAGAAATATGTGTAAAAATATAGAGACATATTATTTTTGGTTTATATATTTCTCTACGGTGAATTTGATGAAATTAGAGCCTTTATAGACTTATTAAAGAGGCTCAATGACTGGGAAGCAATGAAGAGTCCTAGGATGCTAATGAGATGGTTGATGAATTAGTAAAAAAGGCGAGAGAAGAGGATGACACTTTATTTGTATGGATGTTTTGAATCTACAACTACAAGGATGTATTTTACAACATTTTCATGTTTTGATAAGCGTTAGCTAGTTATATAGCTCCTTTGTATTAAAAAAATACTCCTGTGTAGCTCTTTGCAATTTGTAAATTGTGAAGGGCCCATGTGCAAAATGACAAACACAAAACACTTTGGCCGGTCGACATCGGATGATTCGGATCTCCTACAACAGCCAAAACACATTTGCTGAGAAAGATCTATTTTCCTGAAGCCACGTGTATAAAAATATTGGAGCCTAATCAAATCGAGATACGTGTCAGTTTTGGAGTGGAATTTTGTTCCCAAAGATGGCCCGGGACGGTATTTGTAGGATAAACTAGAAATGAAAAGGTTGGCCCATTTTATCAAAAAAATGAAAAGGTGGGGCCCATATTTGTCCGATAATTGTTGGTGAAGGTCTCAAAGATGGATGTAGATGGCATGATTCGAAGGGAAGAAGTTTGGCCGGTTCACAGGCATTGCTTGCCTAGGTGTTTCTCCGAAATATAGGTAATGTGTGTATATATACATCACTCTTGATTATTTATTAATTAAATAGATAATTTTAATAAAAAAAATTGAAGTTATTTTTTATTTTTTTATTTTTTTTGAAGAAGTAGATAAATCATATTTTATTTAATCATGATAATAGGTTTACATTGCTGGATCAGATTAGTCAAAATACATCACTTGTACCTGTTTCGTCTGCCAGCAAGGTTTTGTTTAACTTTTTCTTTTTGATATTATATTTATGATGTTTTTAACCCTTTCATTTGTTTACTATACTTATTCAGTTATTTGTAGTGGACAATTAGGCTTGGAATTAAAGTGATCAACCATAAAGTTAGTGAGATAGGATATTTTTTTGAAAGTTCTTGTTACCCAACTCTCATTTAAAGGAAACTAGAGTTGAGAGCTAAAAGTTAAGACCGACTTTTAAACTTTAGCGTCTTTTTGATTGGCTTAGTGTCGTGGTTGATATATGGGGTAGAGTTTGATCAAAGCTGGGAACCTCTGACTGCTTCCACTTTGATTAACAACATAAGAACAATCCTTGGTACGGTGGTACCTTTTTTTTAAGCAACATATGCAAGGGTATGTATGAGGTTGCCTTCCAATGGCCGGTGGTAGTATTTGATCAAAGGCTGGCTTTTGTGTATTTAACCTGATAGGATCAAGGGTTACATTCCACACTAATAACAATATTGTCCGCTTTAGACCCGAGTCTGCATAGTTTTGTTAATGGACTTAACACAAAAGGTCTTGTTACTATGGAATGTTCTCAACCATATATATGTTGGGCTTGAAGGTCCAAAACCAAACTGGCTGTCGAAAAGATGAGGTAGTATGAAGAGGAATGCTGAGCAAAAGAGCTGCTCGGCCAAGTAGTCCAAGACAACCGAAGAGAAGATTGCCGAAGAGTTATTGCTCGGGATAGCGAAGCTGCAAAGCCAAAGCGCCAAACCAAAATGCATATTGGATGACGCTCGTTAATCACTGATGTACCAGGCGAGCAGTTGTTTGTTGTTCGAAAAAAGGATAGACGGACCAGACAACCAACACATCATGTTGTCGAAGAGCTGGCTGCTTGATAAGGGTTCAGAAATATATCCGTGGTTTCCATTGGTAGTACACATGGCACAAAGCCCAAGTAAAGAACGGCGTTGCAGACTAAAAGGTGTCTTGAACTACAATAAGTATGGCAGACAGTGATGTGACAGTAAGTGTGTTGCACAAGCCACAAGAAAAAAGTGCTTTGGGATCCTCACCAGAGTTTATATAAAAGAGTTGAAGCTTCTTGGTGAGAAGTTGTTGAAAAAAATAAGAGAGATTATCCAAGAGAGAACATAGCACACTGTGGAGATCAAGCAAGAAAAAGAAGAGGAATAAGAAGAAGTGTTGAAGATTGAGAGGAAATCAGCTGGAAATCAGCTTGAAGACCTTGAAGATTGATTGGAAATCAGCTGGAAATCAGCTTGATTGAAGATCTTGAAGATTGGAGATTTTTTTGATTGAAGGATTCCTTAGTTAGAGGATTTCTTTAGATTATTTGAAATATTTTCAAATTATGTAATTTTCTTTCCTTATTTTCATTGTTAGGTGAAGTTCTATAAATTGTAATGAATTGCTCCTAGTGAGTATGGAAGTCTGAAATGATGAAATGAAATAAAAGGCTTTCAACATGTAGTCAGTTTAAATCTTGTTTGTTAGTCGCTTTTTTGTCGCAACTTTCAGCAACTTAACTCCCCTGCTTTCTTTCTCTTGCTAGTCGTTTTCTTTGTTACAACTTTCTACGAACTTTCAACATGGTATCGTGAGCCAAGGTTTAATTCCTATCCTAAACCGAATCATCACGCCCAACGGATGGCATCCTCCAAACGCATACGTCAGAATCATCCCAAAGAAGATCGGTTCCTGTTATTATCCAATCTGAAGAGAGAAACTCTCTCATTCGGTGTAAACCAAAGCCACCTGCAGAAATTGAAGATGGCTATGAAGTCCTGAGTCGCATTTTGTTGCAAATGTGATGTTACAAATGATTTTGCAACACGTGCCCAACTCACAATCGGGAAGATCGCCAACTGAAACGCTGGCGCATTGGCCGTGGTATTAGACGAGGCAAGCTGTACTATTCAAATTTGGTGCCAACTGTCTCAAATCGAATCTTCTCAAATTAGCCGAAAATCGGCTTGAATGAATTAGCTGGAAATCAGCTTAAACAAATTAGCCGGAAATCGACTTGAATGAATTAGCCGGAAATCGGCTTTGAACAATTCTTAAATTAGCCGGAAATCGGCTTGAATAAATCTTCCAATTAAATCGGAAAGCAGACAAGTTGGTGATATCTACGCACCAACTTGAGGGGGAGTGTTGAAGATTGAGAGGAAATCAGCTGGAAATCAGCTTGAAGACCTTGAAGATTGATTGGAAATCAGCTGGAAATCAGCTTGATTGAAGATCTTGAAGATTGGAGATTTTCTTGATCGAGGATTCCTTAGTTAGAGGATTTCTTTAGATTATTTGAAATATTTCCAAATTATGTAATTTTCTTCCTTATTTTCATTGTTAGGTGAAGTTCTATAAATTGTAATGAATTGCTCCTGTGAGTATGGAAGTCCAAAATGATGAAATGAAATAAAAGGCTTTCAACATGTAGTCGCTTTCATCTTGTTTGTTAGTCGCTTTTCTTTGTTAAACTTTCTCGCAACTTAACTCCGCTTTCTCTTTGTCTCTAGTCGTTTCTTTGTTACAACTTTCTATGCAACTTTCAACAAGAAGGTGGAGCGTCAGTGAAGACTTTAACCTATTTGGAGACAAGGACATTGATACTCAACTGCGGTTATAGTATTTGTTTGCTTAAGCTTTGTGCCTTAAGTTTGTTCATTTGTTGATCTAAGTTCTATTCCTGCCTTTGTTGTAATCTTGAGTTTGGGCATCAACTCAAGAGAGTCATTGTTGTATTTTGCTTGATATTTCTAGTGGATTTCGTCTGCCTGGTGCCCCTTGGTTTTCCCCATGTTTTGTAGGGTTTCCACGTATATCGCTTGTGTACTATTTACTTTTGTCGGCAATTTGGCCGAGCTACTTGTCCCAGCTCTTCGGAATAAGCTCCTAGGAACTTTTGCCGAACAGCTCTCTGAATCGAACAGTCATCCTTTCCTCTTATCGGTCCAAACAGTTGAGTCTGTTCATTCGCACGCAACAATATATGCTCATTTATTCTTCTCCAATTATCCGATGTGGGACTATGTTTGCAATGCCAACAATCCTCCCCTCAAGCGTCATGCGAAACCCCGCGAACTCGATTATATGCTATACTTGGGTTAGCCTCCCTCAAGCGAAACACCATCGACTACTCAACATCACTGCGTTGGAGCACAAGTCTTACGTGAATTACCGAAGCCCGTCTTGGCTCTGATACTAATTGATAGGACCGGGGGCACCCCACATTCTACACTAGCAACAATATTGTTCCCTTTGGTCCCTTTGGGAATGAGCCCGCACAGTTTTGTTAATGGGCTTAACCCAAAAGGCCTTGTTACTATGTAATGTTCTCAACCATATATATGCCCCTTCATTTTTCTCCAATTATCTGATGTGGGACTATGTTTCCCAACATAACCATTAGTTGAAGTCATTAATCATGTCACATGGCACAACAAAGTTAGAAAACTCTCTCTCTCTTTTTTGAAAAAAAAATGAATAAACCATATTCATTTATTTAGGAAACGGGGTACATATCGGTTATGGCAGCCAAGTTGATACATAGTCAAGTGTTACATCATTTCTTCACATACCCCTACCGACGCATTCAAAGTTAGAAAACTTTCAAAGTAAAGGTAAATACCAATTTTTTCAAAAGAAAAGTTGTTTACACACTCTCTCTCACAAAAAAAGGTTGATGGATTGAAGCACGCTTAAAATATGTTTCTACCAAAATGGAAAATAGCTTGTCCATATAAAATAAAATAAAAAATAACTTTATAAAGAAAGTTGGATACTACACTCTCTCTCACAAAGAGAGGTTGAAGGATCTTGCCTCCGGTTCTTCTGCGAGGTTACATTTGTGCTTGTTGAATGTTTTTGGCATAAATCATTTCAACTTTATATTTCTTCAAGATCAAATCAGTGAGTGGTACAACTTTCTCAAAGTAACCCTTAATATGTTAAAATATTTTTATTATATGGCCTTAATTAACCAATTTGAGTAAAGTGTTTCAATGTATTTGATTTTACGTAAAATTGGATTCACATATAAAGGTTGAACCCAACCTATTAAAGTGAACCAATTCCAGTTACTTATGGATGAAGCAACAGAGTTTGAATTGGATTTTGAATTGAGAATCTTGATATCCAAATCATTATATAAAGTGCTATGGTCCCTTTCTCCACATCTTCATCTCTTGAGGCAAACCCTCATTATGAATCTACAGCAGCAGGGTGAATATCCATCAGTTCCCCGTCCTGATTATGGAGGGTGAGGGAGAGAACAGAAGCTCATCGATCTCGAGTAGATCGTGGTATTAACAGATCGTGGTATGTTGCAGTTGCAGATTATGTGTTCATGAGGCTGCATGCGATACACCATACCTAACACCAAGTAAATAATTATGTTTTTAGGATTTACAATTCATAAGAACAAGATCCCGTTTATGCATATTAAGTGTGTGTTGCATAATAAAAATCCAACATAATAAACTTCATGTGATAGTTCACTAAGGCGTAAGGTGAAGGCCAATCCAATATCGCCTTCACTTGCCTTTAACCTAAACAACACTAAACTTAAGTGAGATAAGTGGTCATCAAGGTACCCACCGTAAAAGAAACAAGGCCGAATGGTATCATCAAGAATCATATGAACCATCGCATTCCCTCATCCTTTTGGCAATCTCCACTTGCCAATATCCCAAGCCAAGTCCAACTTGGAGAAGTATATATGACATGTTGAAACTGTTGGGATGTAAACAATTGTACCACATCAGGAGTTTGAAAGAATGTGAACATGCTTAAATAGAAAGGGGACCCACCATGAAATACCTAAGTGCTTGGGTTTTATAAGTGGTGGTTACCCTCATATTAAAAACTCTAACATGGTATCAGAGCTAGTAAGTCGCTTAACCGCGCACAAGTAATCGCAAGGCATATGGTAGCATCGCAACAAGGCAAGACCTTGTGACGGCCCACTTGACCAACTAAAAAAAAAAACAAAAAAATAAATAAAAAACAAGTTACAACTGGTTCATAAAACAAACAAAGCCTAGTTGAACTTGAGTGAGGATGTTGGGATGTAAACAATTGTACCACATCAGGAGTTTGAAAGAATTTGAACATGCTTAAATAGAAAGGGGAACCACCATGAAATACCTAAGTGCTTGGGTTTTATAAGTGGTGGTTACCCTCATATTAAAAACTCTAACAGAAACAATTGAAGAGGTCTTTTTTTTTTTTTTTGATAAAGTGGATAAATCACATTTAAATTAGTTAAGATAGTTCGTTACATTGTTTGACCAGAAAAGCAAAAAAATACATAGTATATCTTCCTATTCTTTCTAATAGTGATCCACCGATCGTCTCTCTGTCTCATACTTGGGCTAGGTCTCTCCCAGATATTTCCCTCCATCATCATTTTGTTTCGGTATGGCAGATGAAAATTCTAGATTTCTCTTGACGGGTTATTTTGTACTTTGCTCTTTTAAAAGCTGCATTCAACCAAGATATGATGAGGAAAGAAATATCCCGAATAATTCTTAAGAAAACAATTGAAGAGGTCTTGTCAAAGAAACATGATACTTGTTTTTCATTATTATTTTATTCAGTTTCTATAGTCAATTGGAAGAGTATTAGAGCACCATAGGGATATGGAGCTTTTGAGGGTCGTATGAAACTTGCATCCAAGAGTTGTTAATTGCTTTCTCAATTCCCGCAACTCACGTGGCGACATTAAATACACAAATGAAAGAATCAAAAGAACAAAGTAGTCAATAGTGCCAATAAGGTAAATTTGCTTATCTATACTTACAAATGTCGGCAATAGATAACCACCTCTCGCAAACAATGATTGATTAATTAATTAATTAGTATACAAGCAAATACCAAATATAAGAAATAAAATCATTTATTTGTAAACAAATATAATTTATAATATGCCATGTAATAACAAGCCTCTCAATATATTCATTTGTTTGATTGTCATAATATCATCATATGTGTTGATTATTAAAATAAAAAAAATACTTTTCAAATAAAATACTAAAATCTATATCTATGTTCAGAAACAAATGACGCGTTGATTATATATATTTTAAGCCGCCTTCCGTCTGTCCCGACTCCCAACGTCCAACTCCCCGAAACCTCCGCCCATGCTTTCATTTCTCCAGACTAGCTATAGCACTGCATGTCTCGTCTGGTTGACAATTCATACAACATTGTTATCAATAGGTAGTGTAGCCCTTCATGTGTATTAATTAATAAACATGGTTGGTCACGTTCTACAATGCATGTGCATGCATGGTCTCGCCTAATGTCCAACTCACCCACCGTCCTCAGCCCATGAAAATCAATTTCACTCGTTGAAGGCTTGAAGCAGCATATGATCATCAGCTTCTAGCTAGCTAGCTAGATCACATGATGTCCTGGTGGTTGAAAAACATTATTCACCCTGCATCCTTCTCCGAGACAGCTGAAGAACACTTGCAATACACCACAGTCAAAACTCTAAAGAAAGATCAGTCATGACTGTGAGAAATCCTGACAGCTAAGGCAAAAGGTCCCTCATTTAACATTCTCATCAGACAACATTCATTGCCACCATGTGTCCTTTAAATCTCTCCTCCTCCTCCTCAACACTCAGCATAGGACGATTACCAGTACCACCTCCCTCAAACTAAGAAAATTAACACAATGCCCTCATCGAAGCTCAAGCATGTCAAGCTCGCCTACCAGTACCTCATCAACCATATTCTCATTCTCCTCCTACTTCCAATCACGCTTGCCATCAGCTTCAACTCGGAGGAGCTCTTAAGACTCTACAAATCACTCCAACTTTCTCAAATACAAATTCTTTGTTTCTCTCTGATCATCCTCTTCACCACCATTCTCTACTTCATCTCACGCCCGCGCCCGGTTTACCTTCTTGACTACGCGTGCTTCACCCCGCCGGCCACCCTCCGGGTGACCTTCTCCATGTTCATGGAGCACGCCAGCCAAGTCGACTTCTTCGACGAGAAGAGCGTCAAGTTCATGATGCGCATCCTCGAGCGCTCCGGCCTAGGGGAAGAGACTTGTGTGCCCACGCCCAACCACTGCATCCCTCCAGACCCAAACATGGAGGCCTCCCTCGTCGAAACCCGCACCGTGATCTTCTCCGCCGTCGACCAGCTCTTCTCCAAGTCCGGCGTCAACCCCAAGGACGTCGACATCCTCGTCCTCAACTGCAGCCTCTTCTCACCCACACCCTCACTCTCGGCCCTGATCATCAACAACTACAATCTCCGCAGCAACGTCCGCAGCTTCAACCTCTCCGGCATGGGCTGCAGCGCCGGCGTCATATCCATCGATCTCGCACGCCAACTCCTCCAAGTGCACCCCAACTCAACCGCCCTCGTCGTCTCCACCGAGATCATCACCCCGAACTACTACGCCGGAAAAGAGCGCTCAATGCTTCTCCCCAACTGCCTGTTCCGCCTCGGCGCCGCAGCCGTGCTACTCTCCAACCGCCCCCGCGACGCCGGCATCGCAAAGTACCGTCTCTTGCACGTCGTTCGCACGAACAAGGGCGCCGACGAGAGAGCCTACCGCTGCGTCTACGAGGAGGAGGACTCTAAAGGGAACGTCGGCATTGCGCTCTCCAAAGACCTCATGGCCATCGCCGGCAATGCGTTGAAGAACAACATCACCACCATCGGCCCGCTCGTCCTTCCGGCTTCCGAGCAGCTTCTCTTCCTACTAACCCTAACCGGTCGTAAACTCATCAACCCGAAATGGAAGCCATACATTCCGGACTTCAAGCAAGCGTTCCAACACTTCTGCATCCACGCCGGCGGTCGTGCGGTGATCGACGAGCTGGAGAAGAACCTGCAACTGTCGGCGGAGCACGTGGAGGCGTCGCGCATGACCCTGCACCGGTTTGGCAACACGTCGAGCAGCTCGCTCTGGTACGAGCTGAACTATATTGAAGCCAAGGGGAGGATGCGGCGCGGCGACCGCGTGTGGATGATCGGCTTCGGCAGCGGGTTCAAGTGCAACAGCGCGGTCTGGAAGTGCATGCGCACCATCAGGACGCCGGTCGACGGCCCCTGGTCGGATTGCATTCATAGGTATCCCGTTCATGTTCCGGAAGTCGCCAAGCTCTACTGAAAACCAAACCGATTCGATATGATCAACAATATTCAATAAGGTTGCAAATTAATGTTCGTGTCCTTGATCAAATGGTGTGTGTTAGTTTGATGAGATTCGATGATGCATGTTATTTGTTGCAATTTATTATATTACAGTGATTTTGATTATCTTGCATGTAGCGAGTGTTGATCTGGCATATTTATCGAAGAAAGTTAAGTGGAAGAGTGAATGTGTGCAGAGGTGGTAGGAATTCATCATCAATGCTATGCTCACTTTTACAGACACAAAAAGTTCGCCAAGGTTTATGTCATCAGCGGCCAAGACCGAGAACAATTAAGAATATTTACGGAAGATCATATTTTATTATTTCAATCTACTTAACAATGCATGGATTTATCTGCGGAGAAGTCTCGTCAAAACTCAAAAGTGTCTAATACAAACCAAACAAGAAAAATTGATAATTCATTATTTTTCAAAAACAAGAGGCTGCGCATTAATGGAATCACATCTACGGTGTGTTTACAGTGACTTGTTTATATTTATTAAAAAAAAACCTAATACAACAACATATTCTAATATAATTTTTTATTAATGTAAAATTTTTATAAACTGACAATATAATGTTTATTATCTTAAATAAATTAATTAAGTAATTTTCACAAAAAAAGTTGACCAGTTCATTTATCTTATAAAAAAAGATTGAGTGTTTGAACCATATGTGTTTCTAATAATTTATCCATATTTATAAAAAAATAAAAAAATAAAATTCATGAATTTTGCTTTCTTCTATTTAAACGTGAGAGTACTGTAAGCCATAATGAATTGAAGTCCGGAATGTAATTTGTTTGATTAAGGATGCTTTTAGGTTCAAGTCCCCACCTCGTAAATGGGAGATCAGTTTAAGTAATTCATTTGGTGGAACAAAGCTCTCAGATTCGAGTCCCCACATCTGTACACGCAAAGTGAGGGGTCAGGGGTGCTCGTCACTTAAGATCACGCTCTCTAGGGAGGTCTTTATGGCCAATGTAAAAAATAAATAAATAAATAAAATGTACAGTGAATTGGAAAAGCAAACTGAAAGGAATTGATTGGGCTTGATCCACGTATTGAACAACAGTCCATTGCTGCACCATGTCTATGCTCCAAGCCTCCAACACTTGCAACTAAAACCATGCAAAGTTGCATATCATTTAATTATTTATTTACTTTTGTGTTGAAACTTGAAAGATTGAACATTTAAATTACCTATCTAGGGAGATTTTATGTATTATCATAAAAACTTCAAATTTAATAAGGGGGGCATTATATAACTAAGATATTATATATGACCAGAAACAATAAATTCCTTATAAATGCATTCATTCCCAAACTTTAAACTAGAAAATAAATCAAACCCCCAACAAACTTAAATTCCTTATGAATCCAAACCCATATATATAATCAGTTTCTGGATCAAGATGGATGATCAGTTGGCCCATCAAAGAAGTCCATTAGCCTTATTAACATTCACTATTTTTTTTTGAATAAAATGGATAAAACGTATTTATTTAATTATAATAGATAGTAGATGTTACAATCAGTTTTTTGCTAGTGAAAGTTTACAAGAAATACAGTAGCAATTACGGCTCATGATTGTCCATCCTGTGCTCGTTCCTCTTTCCCTCGTCTCCTCTGCCCCTAACCTCCCTCCAAAGCCTCGTCGTCGCTGGATCCCTGGGAGTTGTTCATTGAGAAGTGCAGTTTTTTTGAACTATATTTTGTGCCTCTCGGAGTATCGACTTCTTAGATTGGGGGGCTGCAGGGGCTGCATCAAACAAAGACAACAAGAGAAAATTAATTAGTATCTCGAATAAACATGCACATGGGTCATTAATTAAAGACGTTAAGGGTGTAAGCGAGCAGAGCTGCTCGTGAGCTACTCGAGATCGGCTCGGATAATATTCGAATTCAACTCGAAATTTCACGAGCCGAGCTCGAGCTCGAGCTACTCGAGTAGTTTACGAGACGAGCTCGAGCAACAAAGTGCTCAGCTCGATAGGCTCGCCAGCCTAATCGAGCTTTTTATATATATATATATATATATATATATATATATATATATATTAATACATGAGCCGAGCTCACGAGCTCGAGCAATTCGAGCTTCACAAGCTTGATTTATTGGCAATTCGAGCTTCACGAGCCGAGCTCGAGTAGCTCGATTAATAGGCGAGCCGAGCTTGAGCAACAAAATTAAGGCTCGAACGAGCTCGAGCCGAGCTTCGAGCCTCGAGCTTTTTTCACGAGCCGAGCTTGAGCAGGCTAATATTCGGCTCGGCTCGGCTCGTTTACACCCATTCACTATTAACAAGAAACTTTTATATATATATCCCGATGGAGTTTATGAGACAGCTATAGAACAAACACATGGGTCGACATTAAAGATGGAGGTCCTTTATATATATATATATATTATATCTATCATTGATGCAAAAGCAAGATAGCATAAGTACTCTTTCAAGTAGAGCATGATGAGTAAACAGCATCCCAAAATCCCCAAAGTTCAAATGACTAAAGATTTGGGCAACAAACACCACAAGTATATATATATGCATCCGATCATAAACGTATGATCACGTTGTCCCATCAGACATATAATGGTACACCATGCAATGAAACTAATGGCCACTGGAAAACAGCTTTTGGGAAGAAGACAAGAGTGAGATCTAGGAAAAGATGGTATCGATCCTCCCAACACTACACTGTCTCCATCACTCGTTATATATATACATGATAGTACTTCCAAAACAATCACATTGCCAATGCCAGCAGGCTCTACAATCCTACATACCTAAAACCACTTTGTAAAGGATGAACATGAGAATGAGAATGAGAATGAGCAACTCTTGAAGAACAAATTCCCTAGCCAACCAGGTGGAAATAATAGTACTGTACCTTATGTACCCTGCATGCAATCACACATGACTTTCTCGATCTCTGCCCCCATCTCTAGATCACCATCGATCCTTGTGCTAATGCTAGTGCTTATAAGGAGTGCATGTACGGTGAGCTCAAGCTAGCCGGCTTGTGGTGCAGGGGACCCATAGATCATACAGACAATAGGCCATGGGCATGGGCATGGGCATGCATTCTCTTGGTGCGCCACCTTCTTTTGCTTGAATCTATGGAGTTGAAGGTATGCATAATATTACGAGCTTTTCCTTTCTTTGAGTCAAAGAAGACGGTATATATTTCTCAAGCTACCTACCCATCACACTGCATTAATTCTACTTCTCCATTGAAGGCAATCTTGAATCAGAAAGTATCATCTATTTCAACGATCTTGATAGATTGCATGACTAGCTAGTAATTAAATGATTATAAGTACGTACGTCTAAAGAAATTAATACATTAAAAAAAAATTATATATATTATCTAATTAATCCGGTTGATGTTTTACTAAGATTATTGCAATGAGTCCGACATAAAGCCTATTATTTTGGAGACATGACAGCACTTGAGGAGGGAGGATATGATCAAGTTTTTGAAAAGAGGAGTACTCCAATCTCGGGGATCTTATCTGGTTATAGCTATTGGTATCCACTCCACGATTTCCTTGTTTTCATGTTAATTTTATCTATATATTCAAACGGAAGTATACATCCACAAGCTAGTCATATTCACAATGTCATGATTATCTTTGTTTTGTTGACTTCAACATCAAAGGATTCAACCATATATACCTTTCAAAATATAAAATTTATAATCACTGTGTATTCTCTATAATATTGAGTTTATTAAATATATAAAGATTCACAGTAGACGCATTCGAAGGTTAGTAGAGTAATTGTCTTATAGGTTACGTTTTAAAAATTTTAATTATTCGGATGACCTTACGTGGTTTCATGCAAAATAAATTTGAGAAGGATCATAACTCATTAGTCGGAAAAATATAGTACATTAACTAAAAACTATATTTATAACGGTTGATGCTGTGAATCTGAGTGTTCTCGGTTCGAGAACAGATCTGGATCAACTAATGAAATTTCGGTAGAGATAATGCACTTCTAGTGGATTGATTGGGGAGAACTAACTGGGATCACATGCTTGCTAGCCAATCACTATCTTAAGAGGCCACAAATCTTCGAATCGTAGTTCTGCGAAGGAAGTCCGCGGGCTCTTCCTCGGACCCATTGATAATCAAATTAGTGGGGTTGATCGAAGGCGAAGGAGTAGAAGATCAATAGAAAAGAGAAAAGATTCTCAAAGGATTAAAAGAGAGAGAGAGAATGAGTCAGTGGAGTGGGAGAGAGCCTCAGAGGGTGTGAGCTTGTAGAGATGATCCAAGACCCCTATTTCTCTCTCTTATGTCACTTTTATATTGTGGAAGAGGCCGTTAGGCTGTTACGAGTAGCTTACGCCGCAAGTAATCACTAGCTCGGCGATTACAGCTGGCACCAGCCCACCACCAGCTTGCCACGAAGAGCAGCTTCTAATTAAAAGCGTTGGTTAAGCAATATTGTTACTCTTAGGCCCTTGGATCATACCATGTGTACGGTCGGATTTTCCCCATAATAATGGTTGAGATCCTTGGTTACAAAGACTTTTTTTTTGGGGGAGAAAAGTAGATAAACAACAATTTTATTTATAATAATAATAAGAGTTACAACTCGTCCTTGTTATTACAATTTCATATTAGAACAACAAAGACTTAATTGTAACTTTCGCCCGTGCGCACCACTACCCTACTTCCTGTGCCTCGTTGTCCCTTCGGATCTCTGGGGGGGTGCTTAGTGCAAAGTGTAGGCTCATCTTGGCCAGAATTTGCACTTCCTATAATCTCAACTTCTTCAACAGGGGAATTGCATCAAACCAAGATAGAAGGAGAAGATTAGTGTCACGAAGGATTTGCCAGAAAACGCGTCGTTTGTCTTGGAAACATCACAATTTTTTTTCTCCATATAGGATCCTGTTGATTGCCATTGTCGTGAGCTCCCACCCACTTTGCAAATCCTCATGACTGTAGAAGTGGTGGCTGGTAAGATCTCTAATGCCCTGGATGGAGGAATTATGTATACCAAAGACCCTTTCATATATGGTGCTCCCATAGACTACAGGCAATTGGACAGTTGAGGAGGAGATGCGAGACCGTCTCGTTTTTAGTGTCACAAAGATAGCAGGAGACCCAGGAATCCCTCCATTGACTCAGGTAAAGATTATCTAGGGTGAGCATTCGGTCTTCGCTAGCTAGCAATACAAACAACTTGATCTTGAGAGGGCAGAGGCGCTTCCAGTAGCTTGTCATCACATCACTCTGTATACCATAGTCCATTCGGAACTTGTAGAGTGACTTAACGGTGAAGGTTGACGTCATGGTGAGCTGTCATCTCCTCTGGTCTGGCCCCTGTACTTGGGGTGTCTCTCAGGTGCTGGTGTAGTCTTTGGCATTCCTCAGTCCCGCTAAGTGTTAGTAGCACTTGGCTTGAGCAATTCCCTTTGTATCAGGGGCGGATCTTTGTACATGTTTGAGGGAGCCTTGGCCCCCCTAAATGTTGAATTTTTTAATTTATTTTTAATTTATATTATATATATTTATATTTAAAATATTTAAATTGTCCCCCCCCCCTCCTCCTCCCCAAAACACAAAATCAGACTTTAGCTCAGGGGGTAAAGCGGTAGACTTAATCCCTAGGTCTTTGGTTCGAATCATGCAGGTCAAGATTTTGGATTTTTTCCCCCTGTTTTTACTTTTCTTTTTTAAATTTTGTTGAAATTTTTATTGCAACATTATATTTATAATATTGTTTTTTATACTATTTAATAAAATCTAATAATATCCATTAAAACATATCCTATTTATTAGTATTTATCTAATAATTTTATTTTTCAATAGCCAAAGCATAACAAAATAAAATAATCTTTTTTCAAATTCCATTCTCAATGAAGATCCATCAAACAACCACCTCCGAGAGATCGTAACAAATAGTTGAAAAACCATAATTTATTATATAAAATGATAATCATGTAGGTACCCAATTTATATTTTTATTATATTTATTGATAATTTTAAGGTTCACTTATTTTTGAAATTATTTATAATTTTTTTATTTAATATATAGTTTTATGAGATTTTATTATTTATTGTTGAATTTTTTGACCTCTAAAACTTAATGTCAATATCCGCCACTGTTTTGTATATTCTCCAGCCTTTTGCCAACGGATATAGACTTATGTAATAATAAAGGTTATAGGGATTGGAACAGGTTCCTGGGTGAGTGCCTCTCAATCCACTTGGTTATAAGGACTTATATATGTTTGCTTTTTGATAAAAAGATTTTGGTTTTTCTGAAGCAAAAAATCCTTTCACACTTGGCCTTCGTTCTAATTTGGATGAAATCTTAATCATTATCTTATATTTGCCATTTCTCAAAACATTTTTTTACTGATTTTGTTGAGTGGCCACGTTTCTGTCTTTTCTGTCTGTTTTTCCTTCGTGATTTGATCTTTTTGTATGATGGAATGAAAGAGCTGTTCCCTTCAGCGGAGGATTCATTTTCTTTGAAGGGCATACTCTTTCTTTTTCAGTTTTATTCATTACATAATCTTTGGCTCTTCTTTCATGGATTTACTCTACCGATTCTTTTGTTTATTAATTGTTAGTGCTCCATATCATTAAAGGTACCTATATTCATCATGATAGTCCATGAGATGTGGAGCTCGTAAGTAACGTTCAAAAATAAGTCTAGCAATTTTCACTTGTTTATTGAATATGTAGTTTAAATCTATTTATAAAATACTAAGTTTGGAACAGGTTTGGAATTAATAGGAGTAGCTGAGTGGCTTATCTATTTTGAGACTTAACACTTTTTTTTAATGGCTATGTGTTTTGATTACTTGATATTAGTTCAATCAAGCATTAACTCTAATTAAAAAAGTTAGCTACGACACTTTTTTTTTATGAGAAAAGGTTGAGGGATTAAAGCACTGAACGTTACCATGCTTCTGCCAAGATAAAAAATAATTTATCAAACAAAATATATTATTTCCTTTACTTTTACTTGCACAGTTGTACTGTTAAAGTTGGAGAATGTCTTATGTAGCCCATGTGTACTGGTTGCTCATTTCAAAGGCATGGCTCTAAGGTGTTCCAGAGAATGGAAATTCATTGAATTCTTCGGGATAAGGGCAAGTGGTGGGATAAAAGATTTTTTAATTAATTAATTAATTAATTAATTTAAAAATGAAGTGGATAAAGCACAATTTATTTATTAGATTAACTTAAAAGAGTTCATTACATTGCTTATGCAGCGGGAAATAAAAGGATTTAGAATGGAGAGAAATTCTGAGTTTCAATTTTGTTTTTATGAGTAAAGTGAATAAACCACATTTTACTTCAATGGATTTAGAATTCGAATACATATAATACAACTAGAGTATACAAGTACAACAATCATTCAAGTTAGGTATCCTAGTCATATGCTCAGTTTTTGAGTTCCCCTCTGAAACATTGGAGTGTCATCCTCTAAGGCCTCATCACCTTCGTTGGCTTGTTATGGACTTCCTTTTGAGAACTTTGGACTTCGTTTCACCAAAATTAATTTGAGTTGCCTCTAGTCTCGAGCGCTTAAATAAGGGTGTTGTATCCAACCAAGATAATATGAGAAAAATAATATCACAAATAATTTTTAAAAAAACATGTTGTTTGTCTTGAAAACATCGGATATTTCATTCTTCCCATTTGCTTAGGTAGCAGCCATGGTTATAAGATCAAATCCTCATTTCAGTGTTTTGTCCATCCTTAGTGGTGTCTCCATGAAGTTCCAAAGATCCTGAAGGTTCACTGGTGCATCTTGTATACTAAAGATTCCTCAGAAGTGTCACCACATGTTAGAGCTATATAGGAAGGAAATGAGGAGGTGGTTCACTGATTTTGTTTCTGATTCGTATAGCACTATGTGCGTTCCCCTGCCCATCATTTCACCTTTGGAGATTATCTACGGTGAGGATTCTATTTTCCTTTACCAACCATGCAAATAATTTGACTTTTAGGGGGCATGGTTTCTTGTAAAAGTCCTTTTGTGGGTCACTCCTAATTTTGTCATCCACTTTGAAAAAGTAAAGTGTTTTAACTAAGAATGTCTGAGTTGATGTTAGCTTCAATGTTCTTTCGTTGGGTACAGGGTTGAGTGGGTGAGTATCCATGAGATGTTGTAGTAGGGATTGGAACTTTGCGGTCTCCCTTTATGGGGGGGGGCCTGCTTTGAACAGTAACTACTCTCTTCATAACTTCTCCCAGGCTTCCCGGATTGATGTGGATATTTTGAGGACTAGGGGGCGAATGTTTGGATGCTTGTTCCAGGGTGATTATCCCTCTATCAAGTTTTCTATCAAGAAATTTATAGAGCTTCCATGTCCTGGGTAGGAGAAAATGTCGGCGAGTATAGTTGAGCTTTCTCGGCATACGCCTTTCCAGAAGTTGGATGGGCGTTCGGGGGCCTGTTTATAGGCATTAATGAATCTCCGGTCCTCAGAAGTATGCTTCTTTGAATATTTTGAGGCATATCCCAACTTTTTCAGCGAGAAACCTCCACCACCATTTATCTAAAAGTGTCTCGTTGAATTCTCGTAGGTTGAGGATTCCCCATCCCCCCTATGTCTTTGGTTAGCATAATTTTTCCCAGTTGACCAAATGGTAGGAATGTGTTTCTTTGCCCATCCCTTTCCATAGAAAGTCTCTCCTTAGTAAGTCTATCTTGCATACTACCCATTTTGGTAATCGGTAGATTGACATCCAATGGATGGGCATCGTAGATAGTACATAGTTGAGTAGGGTAAGTCTTCCCCCCAACGAGAGGAATTTCCCGTTCCATAATGTTAGTTTGTTTATGATTTTCTCAATAAGCTCCATCCGGTGTTCTTTCTTTGGCCTTCCTCTTGAGATTGGAACTCCTAGGTACTTGATTGGGAAGGTTGCTATTGAACAGTTGATGATTAATTTGTTCCATTTCCTGGGTTGTATATCTTTATGTTCTTATTGGGGTGATGGTGTTTTTAGTGAACTTTATTTACAGTTCGAAGAGGCTCTCAAATAGGTAGAAGATTAGTTTTAATATTCTGAATTTGGCAAGGTCTCTGGTACATAAGACTAGGAGGTCGTTAGCGTACTCAAGGGATGTCACTATATCTTTCCAGTTTTTTCCTATTTGGACTCCACTATATAAACTTTGCTCTGACCGCTTTATTGAACATGGTGGAGAGTATATCTGTTGCAAGAGCGAACAATAGGAGTGAGAGCGAATCTCCTTATCGTAGCCCCCTTTTTGCTTCTTACATATTCTGAAGGGGTCCCATTAATGAGGAATCGGGCTTTTAATAAGCAAAGTAGCATCCTTATCCATGTTGTCTATTTAGGATCAAAGCCTCTTGCTCGTAAAATTTTTGTCAAATGCTTTTCAAAATCTACTTTGATCAATATACCATTTGTGGTAACATTTTTCAGCTTGCGGATAAGCTCCTCTGATGCAACGATATTATCATGTATCAATTTTGTTTTTACATCCACCATGTCCCCAATGACCCCTTTGAGTCGGTTTGCAAGGACTTTCGAGATGATCTTAATAGAGAAATTGATTAAGCTTATGGGGATGTAGTCTTTTATTATTTCTAGCACGGTTAGGAATGAGGAGAATGTGTGCCCAATTGAGCCTTTCCATGTTTGTTGTTTCTTGGGGAAAGTCCATACTTGGAGTTTCATTATTTAGGTATTTTTTATTTTATGATTATATAAGCCACCTCAATAGGGATTTTTTTTTCATTTTATTAGAGATTATTTAATTAAATTTCAAAGGATTTGAATTATGATATTAAATATATATTAATAGCAAAATTTGATAACATGTTTTGAAATTTATTTCTAAATGTGTTCTGGATGTTGGGATTAACCTTTTGTGAAAACCATCACATAAAACACAAGAACATTCATGTTACATCACCAAGAATCAAGAATCAAATAAACAAAAGCGTACCTGAATTTGAAGCCATTTATTACTCTCTAAAGTCATGCGATATGTCTTCCAGATCAACACATCCCTCTTAGAATTCCTTCAGTTTCCACTTTACACTCTCTTTGATGATGGGATATCAGAAAGAATAGAATCGCAAAAACGTGTGATCTGAGGACAATAACCGCCATATAAAAATAACATACCCATTATCCTTTTGCTATTTTCTATTTTAGCCCATCATTAAAATATAAATTACACCTTATGTCTCTATATATTAAAGACTCACACCCTGTCACTCCCCGAACCAAAACCAGAACTCAACAGACCGGCCGTACTCAAGTAGGGATGGGCCCCACTCGGCACAAGGCCTCAGATGGTCAACAGAAATATCAGAGTAACAGTGGAATATAATATATAACATGATAAGTCTGATACAGACACATACATATGATCACGCATAACCTCTAGGGTTCAGGTACCATGTACAACACAATTCTACTGAATCAAACCTTAAAAGCATATCTCTACTGAACTTAAGGTTCTCTCACTCAAAGAAACAAAATGGAGGTTCGCAAACCTCAACAGCAACCCAAAGCCCCGCGCAGTGACTCACGTCACGTCACGTCACGTCACTCTATCGGATCTTCCGGATTTGAAAAATGGGAAAAAGGGGGGAGGTGGTGGGGGTGGGGGTTGAGTTTCGGGAGAAACTCAGTAAGTACCCACTATCCAAAATCTAAAGTCATGTATCAGTATAATATCAGAAACTTGAAATTTATATTAAAAATTACTGAGCAGAAATAAACCATAGCGGCAGAAAATGATCAAAACAAAACATCAAAAAGTCCAGATAACCACAAAACCAAAAGCACAATCCGCAGGTCATCTCCCCGACAACAATGGTTAAAGCCGACAACGACCACTGTCGAGTGGGACTCACAGGCCCCGTAGCGCTACGATCAAAAGATGTGTACACGTACATGGTTAGCGAACCGCCCCACTGACGGGTATACTAGACAAACAGAGACCAGAGCATCCTGGTACAACACAACCAAACAAACACCAGTGGTGTCCTCTCTACTGGCACAATGCCGTATGGGAGAATCTTCAAAATTATTCTGAAATTATTTTCCAACCAGTACACATGACTTTACATACAGAAAATAGCTCAATTGAAAGAATTTATCAAAACATATACTTTGTCAAATAAACTTAATATTTAAATTCAAAAAATATTTGTAGTGATATTGCGGTAAATACTTACTATATTTCATCAGATACATTAAAGGCCAAATTATCTAAATTTTATTTGATCATTTTTAATTGGGCTCAACCTTATATGACAACCTATAAACATAATTATTCATATAAAAGTACAACCTTGGATTAAGGATCCAACATTGGATAGATTTGACTAGTAAAAATTTTAAGTGTATTATTAATTTCTTAATTTGCTTAAATTGTATTGTTGATGAGTTTGAGTTCATGAATGGTAACTGTCAAGTATTACCATTTCCTACTGTTCCTATTCGTGTATTGCTTTATTATTTGGCTTTTTTCTTTTGTGGATAAAGCACGTTCATGCTTTATTATATCTAGTTAGTGATGTAGCCATGTATCAGTTCCACCATAGAACTGGTTCCATTAGATCATTTTGTTTTTTCAAAGATTTATACCCAATCTCAACATAAATGGGCAAAACCAACACTTAAAATGATTATTTTGTCACAATTGTCACTTAAGATGATTATTTTGATTTTCAATTTATGTCTAACTTCACTGTAATACCAGAAAACTCAAAATTCTTTAAATCCCCCTAGTTGAAGATCCCACACACTATGCTACATACATGTCTGACTCAATAAATGAAATAATGACATACATGGTATTTACATGCCCTGTGATGAATATCTAACCCACTAAACAGGTGTAGTTTGAACTCTCAACCATTTTTTATGAGAAGGATTGAATTGATTAACCGACTTTCCTTGTGAAAGTTGGTAAAAGATAGGAGTTTTAGCTCTAACCAAAGTATATTGTTTGTTCAGATAGTATATATATATATATATATATATATATATATATATATATATATATATATATATATATATATATATAAGCTAAATCAGGGAAAAAAACCCTAATTCCTCAACTACAATTGAATTTATGTGATTTATGTGGCCATCTTAGGAGAAAATCAATTAGAGATCAAGACAGAAAAAAGAGGAAGACCAAATTTACGTGGAAAACCCTAAATCAGGGAAAAACCACGTAATCCAGAAACCAAATCCACTATCACCAAGATATTTATGAACATTGTAAAATCCAAGATTTTAATTGAATAAAAGGATTTTAAATTTTCCCTATATTTAAATTTCTTATCAATTTTGCTAGAAGGGTACTTTGGGAATTCTAATAAAAGTCTTGGGGGCATTTTGGTAAAAGAAAAGAAACCTATGAGGAAGGGATAAATCAAATCATCAATTAGTTAAATTGATGGATTGATTGAGAATTAATTAAATTAAGCAAGACTTAGAATTGGTAAGATTTGATTTATCAAAAAGGAAAGGGATGAATATTTAAATAATTAATTTAAATATATTTTGGCTGCCAAAGGACCCCTTAGTGATTTTGGGAAATCCAGGGACCAAAAGGAAGTTATGATTGTCTCTGGAGAGGGACCTATACGCAATATTAGATAGTCGAAGGACTGAAAGGAAATTATATTTCCTCTCACAGAGCGAGGACTAGACTATAAAATTGGAAATTGGAGGGGCGTATTCTCAAACGACCAAAACAGAGATGGCCTCAATACGAGCGGTTGGACGGCCTGGATTCGACGATCCGCGATGAACCGATCACGAGGCGCCAATCCAGCCGTTCAAAATTCTCAGAGTGGATAACTGTACGCACGTTCTCACCGTGTGGTTAGAATCTCAGCCGCTTGATCTGATAGGGAAAACCCATCACGAGGCAGCTACAATCCTTCTTCTCCAGCGCGCCACCACGAGTTTGGATTTCTCCGTTTATGGAAATCGCTGAGTTTGGAAGGATGATGAATTGATTGGCCACCGTATCTTTCCATCGGGGGAGAGTTGATCACGAAGGGGATCCTCTGCGACCCCTATAAATACTGGAGTATCCTCCAAGCACCAGCACCACCACGAGCGGCCGCGAGCCAACAAGATCATAGAGAAGTCGGAAGGAGGGAAGAAGGGAGGAGGAAGCTGTCCTCGCAGTTGTCGCCCAGAGATCGTGAAATCGTGAGAAGAAGGGAATTGGACCTTGCTTGCTGCTCTCCGGCAAGTCTTGTGGAGACACACGAGCTCACCTTCATCTCCGGTGAGTGACACTCTCTCTCTCTCTGTCTTCTAATTTCGATTAGCACGCATGCATTAGACAGATAGGAGAGGGGAATAGGCTGGCCGGCCAAGAGTTGAAGAATCGCGCATGGGTCCGAGCCAGCCATGACCTTCTCAGCGGCGAGGAGAAGCTCTCGGACGTGGTCCCGAGGCATGTGGTGGTTACGCTTCCGGGCATGAGGGTCGCCGGGAACCGCTGCAGAGTATCGCCGAGAGCCCGCCTCGGCCCAAGGTGGTTGCGGCCGAGGGGGCCGGGAAGGTCCGGCACTGCCTCCTGGCCAAGGCCCCGCTGAGGAAGAAGGAAGATTAGTAATAGTTAGTTGAGGTTAATTAACTAAACTAATTAATTAAAGGTTAATTAGTGGCTAGTTACTTCTAATTAGTCGGCTGGTTAGTTAGACATTTGAAAATTAAATTTCACTAATTATTTGGATTAAATAATTTGTAGCCAAGAGGTTAGTAAGTAAATGAGTATCCAATTGAATGAATAGTTATTAACTAATTGCTTGGATTAATTAGTTTTTAATTAATTATTGTTAACTCAGCAATTAGTTTTTCACTAACTGGATTATTATCTAGTAATGAATTAGTTAAAAAGTTAACTAATTAACGAATTTGTTAGTGGGGATGATTAACTAGTTACTTAGAGAGTAACTATTGATTAGCAAGTTAACTAATTGGAAGTCGATTAATTAGGAGAAATATTTAATCGATCAATTAGATAATTGAATAGAGGATAATGAATGGAACAAGTTGGTTAGTAATCAAGTAACTGAATAATTTTGATAAGTTTGGATTAGTCCTTGTTGACTAAAGAATTTGTTTGGAAGGAGATAAATAAAACATTTCTTTGAGCATTGGGATTAATCAATGAGATTAACTAATAACCACCAAGTTGGATAATTTATGGGAAATAATTAATTATTTGAATAATTAATTAATGAGTTGGGATAAGCCAACTGGTAGGTTGAGTCCAACTAAAACTAAAGTTGGGTCCGAAGCTAGAAAGAGGGTTGATGGATGACTATATAGGAGATTAGTTAATTGATGGATCAACTTAGTGATAACTAAATAGATTAATTAACTTGGTTAGTTAATTGGCCAATTGAGTTAATCGAGTAGACAATTGATTCGATAAATCAATATGTTGAAATGGGTGAGGAGACGAGTTCAAGGTTGGTTCGGATCAACTCCAAAGGGATTGAATCTAGGGGAATGACAAGAAAGCGCGAGAGGAGGCCCACAAGTCGGACATGGGCCCGTTAGAGCATGCATTGTAAACTTAGTATCTATAGACATATACTTTTATTGAGAGTAGACATGTACTTGGCAGATTTTGTCTTGGATGCATCGAGAAGTCCCGTGGAGCACGAGACTTTGCGACTTTAGGTAAGTGCTCTTGCCTTGTTCCTCTCTTCGGAGATTTTATTGACATGTCGTTATTGTGACATATTGCCTTGTTTTCATACATGCTGCTATGATTTTGTTGATATCTATCTTTAGCATGTGTGACTGTTTTTGGACGATATTGGTATTCACTATGTGTTACGTTCTTCGTCTCCGACTCGGAGCGGGTGAGCTCCTTTTGCGGACATTCGTGGGGCGGGACACCCTCGGGCTTTGCCGCCATGCGAGGAGGGACCTATACCGGGTTGTCCCCGCCACCAATGGGTCGATCGCCGACCATGCGTGAGAGAGGTGGCGCTTAATCGACATACGCCACTGAGGGCGCTTGGCCAGGATCGCTTTCTCGGCCAGGTTCGTGATGGTACCCGGCCGGGGAGGCGATTGAGAAGCTTCCATTGGAACTCTTTCTCTAGCTAGGGTCTAACCTTGACTATTTTTGTAGTAGACTCATAGGGCTTGTTTTGAGGGTGTGTCCCCAAGTTTGATTTGATTATCATTTTACTTGTTATTATGATATTTTCTTGATCCCGCAAGGGGTACTTACTTCTTTCCATTCGAAGCTCACGCGACTATTTTTTCCTTTTCACGATCCTCGGTGTAGGAGTGCCGTGATTAGCTGCCCGATTCGCTGCAGGTCGTGGAGTTTTCGAGGTCGAGGACCTCATTTATATTATGTTGTGTGAGACATTGTATTTTGTAGCTTCCTTATTGGGCCTAGTGTTGGGGTATATGAACCCTTGATTTTATTTTCCATTTGAACTCTGTATTATTTTTGAATAATTAAAGTTATGTTATTGCATTATCAGCTTATTCACTTGGGCTCAGTATCCAGAGTGCGGGGCCGTCTCTACTTGGTAGTACGGCGGTCTACACGCGTTTCGGGTCGAAAACGTGGATTGACAAACATTTTCTGGGACTTGGAAGGGATCAACTACAATTTTATAGGGGAGAATGAAAAAAAGGGGATGCGAAGTCTCCAGTGAGGCAGAACTTTGTTGTCTGAGATTCAGATGTCTGCATGAACTACAGATGTTGCCTTTTATAGGCTCCGGTTTCTTAGGAGTTAGGACGCAAGCTTCTATTTTGAGCATGTGTCTGCCAGCTAAGCGCCAGCTAATCATTTGAGCTGTCAACAACTGTCATTCTTCTAAAAGCACAGCTTGGCTACCGTTATATCGTTTCTAAAAGACCAAAACCCTATAATGGGCGCTTCTCTCTTCAACGGTCTCTTCTGGTCTACAGATTTGATGGCATTTCGAGTCGATGAGTTGATCAACGGCTCTTAATCGATGAGTGAGCGTTTTTGAACTGTGAAACGGATATGTGGCTAAGCTGCTAGCGATTGATGAGTGGAAGAAGCGTGTTTAGCCCATTGAACGGGAGTGCCATATCGGAAGATTGGTTGGGGGTGACCTGGTTTAACTAGGTTGGAAACTCTTTAAGATAGGGACAAGTGGCCGTTCGGATGAGTGCCATTTGTCCTACTGGTTTCACCACATCAATATATATATTATTTCTTCCCTGACCACTTTAGCAAACAATAACATGATATTTGTTAGAAGAGCTCAAAATTATGCAATAGATATAGAGTTAGTGGAGAAAGAGTAAGGTGAGCATTTTTGTTTTGTTTCTTGTGGTATGCTAATTAGGATGATGTATAGTGGGAATTGAGGCTTTCTCCTGGCCTTTCAGTGGTGCATTGGCAGTTAAGGTTATATATGATCAGCCAGACACACACCCACCGAAGAAGGGATAACAAAAACCTTGGGTGGTGCTGGAGGCATCTCTCTGGGATTTGTTTTTATTGGCTTTCACTTTTTCAGCACTTGGACTCCCACTCGTGCAATATATGTTAAACAACATGTTGGCTGCTAATCATTATCATTAGATTAGAGTCCCTTTTCCCTTCTTCATCTTCTTTTCCTTTTTTTTTATTTTAAATATTATATATATATGCAAATATGGGGTTCATGTCTTGATGATGGAGAATATAAAAAAGTTCCAAATCATTCTCTCATTTCTCACTGAAAGTACTATATATGATCTCCTTCTCATTGGTCATGATCCCTATTACTAACACACAACCAAACCTCACTAATGAATCATAATACCTCTTTGACCCTCCCTTTCCAATTGTGGACCTTTAATTTATTCTTTAACATGTGCTAGCTTTTAGTCTTTATTCCAACTTAACCTTGAGCACCGTTTATTTAATTTACATACTAACTTTTTTTAATTTAATTAAGAACAGTTGAGCATGCTTGAAAGTAGTCAACCCCATGGCACAGGTGCGGAGCCCACCTCAACACACCTGAGCCCTCATCTATATGAACAGGGGTTCGAACTCGGTTCATCTGAGAGTACATGGCCTATATATAGGAACCCGGTACCAATAAGCCAAAAGACTGCCATGTACATATCAAGTTCCAAACATTGCTGCCAAGAAAAATTATTAAGCCCCATTTAATGTAGGCAGACTACAAATGTAGATTTCTGATAAATTGGCAAGGCAAAGAAGGTAATGTAATCTTTTTTCCTTAACCTTTTATATATGTTTCAAAGCTAACATTTTTGCATGTGTTCTTAATAGAGAAAAGAGTGAGAAAAGAAGAGAGGTTAATTTCTACTGTATTGTGTATGCATGGTGGGAAGTTAAAAAGAGCAAAAATAAAAAAATAAATGTAAAAGAACGAATCTTGAAACAGTGAACAATTGGATGGCTATGATAAGATGTCCACATGACTCAAAGTGATGGCATGAGAAGAAAAAAAAAAATTATATTCCTCACAATAAACTAATGACCAGTTAAAGAACATTAATTATATATATATAGTTTGTGGGATGAACCGAAAGGCTGGCTTGTGAAAGACATAAGCATGCTGTGGAAATGCATGATTTGTTATCATCAAAGTTGTTGGTATATAGATTACGAAATTAATTAAAGCCAAACGTGTTAAGGGGAGCAGAATCCAGTGATCATTGTATGGAGCTAGCATAGCATCCCTTTAAAGTCACACATGCAACCTTGAAGATTGGTTTCTTTAATTGCTTCAACAGGATTACCCACTACCTTTTTATCATTAAAATTGGCTTAATTAATGGAGCTCCTTGAGAGCACTTTCAAGGATCATCAAGCAAAGAAGAAGAGGAGGAGGAGGCGAAGAAGAAGATGAAGAAGCTCATAGGCTTATTCCAATCAGTACTGATTGGTTTCAAAAGTTTATAGCTTGAGAGATTGGATTCCTCTTCTTATGGTAAATATGCACATGAAGAATCTTAGCTAGCTAGCTCATTGAAGTCTCCATTGATTATACAACTATTTATGGTGAAGAAGCATATAGAGGATGGCATTAGTGCAAGATATATAATTGGTTTTTGTGCTAGTCCATATTCTTAATTAGTGGGAGGAGGAGATGGTCCCAGCTGCAATGCTTTTTCCTAGCTTAATTTGCTAGACAAGGACATGTTTTTAGTTGATCAGAGATGCAAGCACAAGCATGCTGCCAACTGCCAAGCCATCATGGTGCTTGCAAGTACTATATATGTGCTTCTTTCACTAAGTACTAGTATATATACATATTCATTGTTATCTAACATTGAGAGATAGAGATCAATTAACTGATCATGATTGAACATGAGCTGGATTATAGTCCTAGTGATCATGCCAAACTTTATACATATATCTGTATTTAAATATTAAAGAACGCGCACACGGAGGTGAGGTCGATCTTTATTGAAAAATCTAGCTTGATTATAATCTCTCTGATCACAGCTGTAGCGCAACGCAATCTTGTTGAAAAACCGGCGAGGGACTTCAAGACACACGCACAACAAATAAAAGGACATTATGCTTCTTGTGTTATTTCTGTTCTGTGTAATGAGTTATTTTGTTTGGTACATCGAAAAACTTATATAGATATACCACACTCACTCACTCAAAGCCTTAAGGTACAAACAAACTCTCTTAATTAGAAGGAAAAGGAATAGAGAAACTGAACTGATTAAGGGCGCCGCAATGGTTTCAAGTGCACTAGAACACCATGCTTTGGTTTTAAGGTTAGGACATTGACTGGTGCATGCCTATAGTTCTTGGAGATGATGAAGCTGAAATTGGAGAGAAGCATGGCAAGGATGATCTTGGCTTCCATCATGGCATATGCTTGGCCGACGCAGTTTCTCGGCCCTGCTGCGAAAGGCATGAAATAACGTGTCTGTGAGAATGACCGTCCGGCGAATCTCCCCGGGTTGAATTCATGCACATCCTTTCCCCATATCACCTCATTGTGGTGAATTGCAAGGACAGGGATCCAGATTGAGAGCCCCTTGGGGATGTGAAGGTCCCCTAGTTTGATATCCTCAAATACCATCCTTGGTAGAAGTGATGCTGGTGGATACAGCCTCAGTGATTCATTGATTATCATCTGTAGCTGCAAACATATATAATTATTAATTAAGTCACAATATATATGTTCTAGCTAGCTAGCTCCTTAATTAATTTGGGTCATTGATTTGATTATATATACTTACCATGTTGAGCTTGGGGAGATGCTCAGCTGATGGAGGCTGATCGCCGCATACTCGCAAAACCTCTTCTCTGGCCTTGTCTTGCCATGAAGTGTTGGTTGAAAGCAGCATGATTGTCCATGTAAGTAGTAATGCTGAAGTATCATGTCCAGCAAAGAAGAATGTCTTGCATTCATCCATGACAGTCTGAAGGGAGTAGCTGAATCCCTCCCTCTTCTTCTGTGTCTCAGCCAGCAGCATTGCCAACAGCCCTTTGCCATAAGATGAGCTTCTCGCAATCTCAAAGCAGTCTTTCCTGCTCTGAATGATCTCCATCAGAATCCTTTCCACTTCCATTTTCAATGCCTTGATCTCCCTTCGGAATTTGCTAGGAAAGAACCTGCGAGATTAAAATAAACCACCAGACCAGAGATTATTCAATAGTACTACAAGCTTTAGATATGCAAGGCTATAAAGAAAGCCAGTTGGAGGAATCAAACAGCTCCATTGAAGTTGAAGTGAGTGCCCATGTCTAATACTCACCGACAGTGATAAACATGCCAGGGTATAAAAACAAGAAATTAAGATTAAAAAACAAGAAGAACATGAAGAAAAAGAGATCATAATTAATATGTATGTCCTCACCGGCTGCCCGGAAACCACAAGTGGCGGCTGGACTGCGCGGTCAGCTGCTGCAAGAGAGTGAGCAGATGGAATATCTGCTTTCCTTTCTCATAGCTGCAATCAAACTCGGTACGAGATATGATTTCTCCGGTTAACCTCTTCAAGTAGCCTCCAATTTCTACTTCATCGTCGTCTCCGGTTTCAATGGAGGAACTCAATAATCTTAGCATTTTCTTGGTGCAATCCACCATGTATCCAACATGATCCTGTGTAAAGATTCATTGTACAGTGAATAAATCAAACACGATATGATATGATAGGATATGATATGCATTATCAAATATATATGTATGTATGTTCACCTTGAGCTTGTCTGCCATGAATGCCCGGGCAACAACATGACGCTGATGAAACCAGTTGTCCCCGTTGGCCATTAACAGACCTTGTCCAATGAAATGCTTGGAACCCTGCTGTTGAAGCCATGACTTGCCGGAGACGTGAACAAATTTTGAAGAGAGGAGCTCTTTTATCATATCAATCTCAGTCAAACACAACCTTGGCTCACTCCCATACCAAAACATGAACCTCTTGCCTATGATCAAACAATTAAACAAAATTAACTCCATTTAAAAAACTAATTTATATATGTATGCATGGCATGATGGGAAGAATTTATTAAGCAGATGGAGACACAATGGCTAGCTGCATACCATATATTTTGGACCAGAGGACATAATGGGGCATGAGACGGCCCACAATGTCATGGTCGATGGATTCCATGTCGGAGGAGGTGGTCTTGGCAATGAGAGAAGCTATGTCTGTGAGGTTTCCGACAAGGAACCGAGGCTCGGGGCCGAACACGCTCTGTGAAGCCATGGCCTTCTTGATTCTCTTTGGACTGAGGTAGTAGCATGACATGGTGATCCATGTTGCTCTAAGGAAGAGGATCAGTAGAATGAAAACCAAAACAAAGATAACAAGCATAAGTTCCATAGAGCTAGCTAGTTAAGAAGCTTTACTGTGAGGAGGAAATTAAGAGGAATTTTGGAAGGTATGTTTTTGTGGTGGATGCCTCTGCGCTTCCTCTTATAAACCCATGGGAGCTAGAGCTTCCTCATGCTTTAAAATTAATTAGGACCATGTATATATTTATTATAAAAATAGGGAGAATAAGAAAAGGAGAAATTGGAGGGACATTTGGAAAGGAGGCGGCTTGAGGAACATTGGTTTGGAATAAAAGACCTGCTTCAACTTGGTTGGACTGCTATTTGACTCCCTAATTAATTTTTATGATTTTTCTTCAAGTGCTCGCCCAAGAATATAAACATTAAAAAAAAAATCATAAAATTCCCATGAATATTGTGTACTATATTATAATTCTATATGCTTGGATTTATTTTTATTTTTATTTTTATTTTTTTTTTGTAATATGAACGAAAAGCTGCTAAAAAATTGCATGACAAGTAAACATTAGGGTGGGGCCATGCATATATAGGCACTAGGATCACCCGCCACAATCATTACCCACACTCCAAGAATTGTGCCATCACCCATCAATCGAATATGAGACCTCTTAATCGTTGAAATTCTTTCGAGACAGAGATATCAGTAGATTACTTGAACTTTGGTATTTTTTTTTTTGTTTGTTGAACTGAGATGTGGGATGTGAGGGAGAGAGAGAGAGGGTATAGATCATGGTTAACATGAATTATAATCCTATGGACCCCTTCCCCTTGAATGGTGTGTGTGGATTCTACGTCATTTCGATATATGTTTTGAAGCCACACTGTACTACTCCAGATCTCCACATTTTATATGCATTTAATTATAAGGTTTTGTATATTTTTTCTTTAAAAAAAAAAACAATCATAAGGTTACATATGGACCAAATGCACACTCTTAACTCTGCCTATTTTACAAAGATCCACCTACATCAATATATTAACAACCAAACTCTTTTATAAAACATATCCAACCCTACCATGATGTTTGATTAATTAATTTGGGTTAAAGTCATAGACAATACTTCTAACTTTGCCCAATTCTTCCACTTAGTATTCAAACTTAAAAAAAAAAAAATTAGTAAAAGGAAAAGTAAAGACCATAAGAAACATATAAAAGTATAGCCAGAAATATTACAAATTTTAAAAGAAACAAGTGACTAAGAGCTAGCCTAGTCTAAAATTACAAACTCAAAAAGTAAAGAAACAAGTAATAGAACTTTGTCTCTAAAGTTCTTTTAACTAAATATCTCATAAAATTTACTGAAAATGGGTGCAAACTAGGTGGGCAAAGGCTGGCGATGAACGAGCAAAGGATGATTCTTTTATTAGTTACTTTAAGTTATAAATTATTTAGTGAAAAATATCTTATTGTAACAAGGAAGGCAATAGAAATCACAATCTTTTACAAATTAATTGCACTACTTCCAAAAAGATAATTTTGAAGTGGTGGGCTAACCTTTTCTTTGAGGTAGTGCATGTGCATGGTTATTAGATATGCTATTTAAAAAATGGCTATAGTTTAATCAAACATCATCAACAAGCCATTTATATATCCAACCAACGGCCTCTTGACCTATTGGTACCGAATTCTTATGTAGAACTTCATTAGTTGGAATAATCTCAGGTTCAAACCCTATGATCATAAGGTGAGGGTACATATACACATAGGTACCGCATTGTTTGCTCTTGATTAATTGGGAGGCGCTTATCGTCTTTGTCAGAAAAAAAAAAGTGATGGTTGTATGGAAACCAGAAGGGTTGGCAAAATGTCATGTTATAAGAAAAAGGACACATAAACTTGCTATAGAGGTCTAAAAAGTTAAGTAGTTGTACCATAGAGTATGGAATATATCACAATTTAATTGTTTGATTTAGGATTTAGATTTAGAAGTGATGCTTCATATTTTCAAAGGAAAAATCTATAAGATTGTCTTCTTTTTTTTCTAAGTACATGATTACTTCAGCCAATAAATAGACATCTGGTCGATGGGAATTAACCATAGTACTGCAATTATGAGGTTTAGATCTTCACATACAGTGAGGCTACACATTTTCAATAATCCAAAGCTACTTCATAATTGGGTAATTTAGACTTTAGGAAAAATATTTGATTCCAATGCCAAAAAGAGCCTTCAAAGAAGCAATGGATGAGTTTGAGAAATTTTCTTTTTCTTTTTCTTTTTAAATTATTAAATAAATCATATTTATTTAATAATAACAAAGGTTAGTTACATCAGACTTAGTTGGGAAAGAAATAAAATACAAGACTCAATAAAATGCAGCAATCCTAACTGAGTCGGTAGTGCCTTAGGTCCTCCCTCGATTCGCTTTTGTACTCAAAGGCCCGGTTGCCCTCTTCAACCTGTCTAGATGTGTCCCTGGCGGATTCGAGGCTTTTCTTTACAAAGCTCCGTGCCACCTTCAATTTAAATCTTTTGAAAATTGGAGTTGCATCCAACCAAAATAGAGTGAGGAAAAATATACCACAACTAATTTAATAAAACACACATTTGAAAATATCACATATTTCGTTCAACTTATATGCTTTATATGTGATTTCCATCATCGTGAGGTCTCATTCCTTGTACAAGGTTTTGTCCACCGTTGGGTGGTCACCTTGATTGCCATCACCATGAATTTGAGGAATTTTCACATGAGAGAAATCTCCTAATGAGCATGTTCCAAGTGATGATACCATAAGACTTGTGAGGATCAATGCAATGCAAGAGCAGCCGAGAAAGAAGGTCAACCTTCCGTTGACTATATAACCCTCGGGTTGACCATTAATCATAACTTTTCTAAGTGCAAGTAATTCTCTACTCTATCTAATCAAACATTTCTTAAGCTGTGAGAAAATCATAAGAAATTCCTTTCAAAGTTCATGTTGAATAAAATATTGCTGTCTTAAAAGTGAATCTCAGCCACAACATTATTATAATTCTTAGAAATAGATGGACTTTGGAAGTAATATTATGGAACAAATAGTTTTGTACTCATGAATGATAGCCTCAGTCAATGGCCATTTGAACTCATCTTTCAAGATAAGATGAAGCCTGATTTTTTCTCCACTAATGACAAGGACATTAAAACTTTATAATATTTCATCTCCATGCTTGTGTGAAAAATATGGAGTCATTCAAGAGTGAATGAACAAAATAGTTTTGTAGTCATCCATTTGAACTTATCTTTCAAGATAAAATAAAATTAACCTGATTTTCCTCCACTGATGACAAGGACATTAAAACTTCATAATATTTCATCTTAATGCTTGTGTGAAAAACGCCATTGGTCTGGTGGTATCTTGGGTCCCGTAGGTTCTGTGTATTAGGTAATTCATTTGGTGAGTAAAACTCCCAGGTTTGAATCCCCACCTTCTTAACGGAGGGAACAGTTTGAACATTTCATTTGGTAAGCAACAAAGCTTCCAGGTTCGAGTCTCCATCTCTATACGCGCACGGTGAGGGTCAAGGATGCTCGTCACTTAAGACCACACCTCTTGACAAACCCTTTGAGGAGGTCTTTATGGCCTATGTCAAAAATAATAATAATAATAATAATGGTGTCATTGCTAGTGAATGAAGAAGGATCTAAGAAACCCTAAGTCTTATTATTTGGATAAAATTTGGGAAGAAATAACACTAAATTTAGGTGAATATTCATTTAGTACTGTTGAAGGTTAAGGTTGTAATAAGAAACATTCCTAATATTATTATAATTTTGATTAGGTGTCTCAAAATTTTTCAAAGAACATACTAATGGAAGTTAGGATTGTTAGGTTTTATAGGCTCATGTACAATGGTTTTAGATGCCCTTGAAATTTGTTAGGAAGATGTCATTTCTCAAGTTAGGTTCAAAGCTTTCATGAATTTTTGTCTATATGAAGACTTGACTGGTTTGGAGCATGTAAGTATTTTATGGTTATATTTCTATTATTCTTTTTTTGTTTTGAGAAAAATGGATAAACCACATATTTATTTAGTTTGATAGTAAGTCTTACAACTTAATGTTACAATCAGTCTTGTGTTGACAGAAATTTAAAACAAACATGACGCAGGGACTTCATGTAACATTCTCTTGATCAGCATCTACCCTCCCTCCTGGGCCTCGTCGCCTCTGGATCCCTGGGGGATAAAGTGCAAGCTCCATTTGACTATGCTCTGGGCCTCTTGTAGCTTCTATCTCTTCGATGGATGTGCTGCATCAAACCAAGATAGAAGAAGGAAGTTAGTTTCATGAATGATTTCCCAGAAACACGACGTTTATCTTGGAAGCATCGCAAATTTCTTTCCCTCCACAAGGCCCATATTATAGCCATTATCATCATTTCCCATCCTCTTTTCACGATCTTCGTGACCGTATTTGAGATGGATGTAATGTCCCTGATACCATGGATGATAGAAGTGGTATCTATCCCCAAAGAGACGCCCATAGTGTTCCCATATACTGCGGGTGAAGGGGCAGCTTATGAAGAGATGTTCGACCGTCTCCTCCTCATTGTCACAGAGATAACAGACTACTTGAGTACCCTTCCACTATTTCCGGTGAAGGTTGTCTAACGTGAGGATTAGGTTTTCCCAAGCTAACCATGCAAAGAGCTTGATCTTGATAGGACATGGACGTTTCCATAATGACGCCAAGTCGGTTCGAGTACCCATGTCAATCCGGAAATTATAGATTGACTTGACTGTGAAAGATGATGTAGGTGTTAACCTCCAAGCTCTTTAGTATGTCCCTGTATCCTATATCATGTTCAGGTGTTGGCTCAGAACCCGGTATTCCTCCAACCAATTCATAATGAGTGGCCCTGGCGTGAGTAGAGTTAATCCCCTTTGCATTTTCTCCCTGGCTCTCAAGATGGATAAATTGGTCTTCGTGTCATGAGCAGTTGTAGGGAAGGGAATAGATCCTAAGGCGAGTGACCCTCAATCCATTTGTCTAGCCACAAATGTGTGGATTTCCTGTCGCATGGCTAAACGATGATGTTATGCATGGTTGTTGCCCTTTTCTTACATATACCTTTTCAGAAAAAGAATGATTGTGGCAATGCCTTCTTATGTGCATCAAAGAAGCCCCACTTAAAATAGGCTCTGGTGATGATTTTTCTACAGAGGTTGGCCTTTTCTCCACTGAAAAGTCTCCACCACCATTTTCCTAAGAGTGCCCCGTTGAATTGGCACAGGTCCAGAGTACCTCACCCTCCTTGTTCTTTTGGCTTGCACAGGCGTTTCCAACTAATGAGGTGGTATGCATTTTGGTGCATATTAGTACCCTTTCATAGGAAGTCCCGCCTTATCTTTTCAATTTGGGTTATTACCCATTCTGGAAGCCTGCATATGGACATCCAGTGTATAGGGATGTTTGTGAGCACCATATTGATCAATGTGACCATCCTTGACAATAAGCAGGCCTTCCATGAGCTCAGCTTCTATCTCACCTTCGAGATGAGGCCCACCCAATCCTCTTTCTTCGGTTTTTCCCCATTGATTTATACCTCCAGGTATTTGATTGGGAAGGTTGCGACAAGACAGTGGAGGATTTGTGCATAATACCCACCCAATCCTTTTTCATTTAATATTCATTATGATCTTTTTTTTAAAAAAATAAGTGAATAAGATTAATTTTTTATATATATAAATGTCCTGATAGAAATTTTTTTTTATTTTGTTTATAAAGATGGATAAATACATTCATTATAGATATCAAGATAGAAATACTAGAAAAATAAAAAATAAAAATGAATAATTGCTCGTAACCCATATCGACACGTTTCTTCAACTTTTTGTGATGGATACATTCCACTTCCACTGCAACATGAATTTTTGAAAATGATCTTGAATATATCAATCAATCGAATGGAAAAGACAAAAGAATAGCTCTTTTGACTGAGTTTCATATATATCAAGTATTTTTCACATTATTTGTTATTCACGTTTTAAACTTTTTATCATTCAAAGATCTTAACACTGTTTAATTTTAAATATTGGTTAACTGATCTTAAGATTGTTTATGCATTTACAAATTAACCAGCGTTGTTACTTCTCATCCATCAAACAACCAGAACAGTCTCTAAAGCTCAAAGGATTGAAGAAGCATTAATGGTGTAATAACCTACGTACACTCTAGCAAGATTCATGGAGCTTACTAAGCTTAATAAAAGAGGAAATTAATTAAGTATTATCCATGTTTCTTCATGCTAGCTAGCTAGCTAGATGTGGGAACATGGCAAGGCCTTCTCCTGAGCACAATCCACAATTAAAACCCATGCATCTCTTGATAAATTTAGTAGGAAAAAGCATATGCTCTTGCCTCCTAACTAGCTTGTTCTTTCATGCAACACTCTGACAAGCATGCATGTGCAGCAAATGGTGTGCTAAATCTTATCTTATTCTCATGGTTCTGCAAACACTTGGCCAACACATTGATTGGTTTATTTAAAACAATGCACTTACGTGGATGCATGAATGGCAGAGGCATCTTGCCTTGAAGTAATTATTTTTTTATAACAATTCTGATTGAGCTATGGAATTAAGTTGAAGAGGTGCATATATATATGAACAAATTAACAAGTGTACATTAATTAATTTTTCTTACAATCAAGAATAGTACCAACTGTTGCTCAAGTATGTGAAGGCGTGCAGAAACACAGGATAAGACTTGTTTGGTCTGCCATATAAGGCTATTATGGATGGTTGGCTTTTAGTGTCAAGGAAAGAGAAGCAAACTGTTCATTGTAATTAGTGATCAGAAAAAACTTTGAAAACGCTTATAACTGTGAAGACACAGTGTTCATCCCCACTTGTGCATATACGTTAATGAGAGACATGCAAACATGGAAAACCAATAGCCATCTATTGTCTGATTTTGTGATCCTCGTTACTCTTATTTGTTCTTGTATATATTGTGTTTGATTTGGAGGAAAAGATTATGACAAAAGAGAGTAAAAAAACATGTAAAATGAAAAATGAGGTGAAAATAATTAAATTCTTTTTCACTCTCGGTATAATTTCAAGATCAAATTAATTAAAGCCTTGTGTTTTTCAGGTTGGGCTCCACCTGTTGAGCCCGTTGACATGCCTAACAATATATACATCTAACCATGCATTCCTAATATATAGCTAGCTTCATGGATCAACATTTGGTATATATGACCTGTCAGCTTCCAAACTGCTGGTCGACCAATAGTGTAGCAAAGCAAACAGTACTTTTATGCACAACTTGACACGATATGCAAATCTTTATATGCATATTGTCTGTCATCTGATATTTGGATCATAGATTTCTGAAAAGCAAAATCCCATTAAGGATTCTGAGCAAGATATCTAGAATCCTGCCTTTTTAGTGCAAAGGATACTGCAAGAGACTCTATACTCAAATCCAGAACAATTGCATGCCCATGAAGTCTTTTCTTTCAACTCTTACATGATGTATGTTGATTACTATCAAATGTTTATCCTAGTACTATAGTGAGTGGGCATTGTGGCCTGACACATGTATAGAGGGAGATTTATTTCTTTTGTCCACAAAAACTCAAACTGATATATATGAAGATGTTAAAAGCAACTGTCAAGTAACATCAGAATATATTGGGCAGCAGAGAACATCTGCACACACTGCTTTTCTGCAATTAAAACAATGGATTGTCAGTTATTTGTGGCTACAATGGAATCCAAGTCATAAGGCAAATGGAGATTGAATGTACAGCTCTACTTGTTCAAGTTGGTTCTTGCCCATGCCCTACCATACTAATGCTGGCTGCACATTAAAAAGGAACTAGCATTATTATTACAATTTTTTGAGGAAAAACTAGCTTTCATTGTTCATTTTCATCACTTGGAACTCCACAGTGACCCACATCACCCTCTTCTTGTTTAAACAGTAAAACTTAATGCCAATATGATTTATATAAGACATTTTATTGGTACCATATATATCTTCTAAATCTCCGGGAGTTTAATGGTCGGACCCATGTTAGGAAAGTGAGGGTGGTGGATACTCATGGGTAGTACTGACATCTGTTTGAAAATCTTCAAGTACTCATACGGTAGGCAAGGCTACATAAAAGCTCACATACCGGCACCTAGGCGAGCATCCCCTTTTTTGAAAGAACTATATCAGGAAAAGCCAGTTGCACTCCTAAACACTCCAAGTACTAAACGAAACTTTACCTTACTTACACAGCTATAAATGGCTAGATCAGAACACGCCGATATATATATATATATATAAAATGCAGGGCAAATTGAATTCATCATGCAACAAAAGATCATCAATGTATGACGTTATTTCAAAAATTGACTGGAACTCGATCATAAATAATATAGCCACCAAGTGATTTTTATACTACTTGAGAGGCACAACGGATTATGGCTTGATCTAAATTTATTTATAAAAGCATCGGACCCTGACAGCTCAAGAACATATACACTTTGACTTATTCCTCTGACTGATAAGATGTGGTCAACCTTTCTGAAATAATTTGAACTCCATCATGTTAGATAGGCTTTTCAATTGATACGTATAGTACAAGTTAGAAGTAATGGCTACGCAATTAGAAGGGATGTTACAATATTAAGAAGAGGTTATGAAAAGTTCATGGAAAGTAAATAATGAAAGGATTAATCAATGGGATGTGCATGCAAGCCTCGGTTATATATATATTGAATCTAGGCTGGGTTTCATAGACTGGTAATGAACTCTCTCATAAAATACAAAACAATCACAATATGTTTACTGCATGAGATTATGTAGGTTGGGATAGGAGGCTAAGTGAAAAAGCGTGCAGTAAGATTAACATAGACAGAGGGATTATCAAAAAATTAAGATGAAGGAGGAAACACAGAACTTCTCCTTCACCTAAAAAACTATATCTGGAGACAGCAGGTCAGCTACTTGTGAGAAATATATCCATGTGAAAGTGTATGCACCACATTCAGAAGAATACTTTCGGTGCTAGCTAACACGATGAAGCTGCAGACCATGAGAGTGCATGAACTGACATACCGAATCTAGTGTATATATAGGATCAGAGATTGATTGATCCAGTCATTGTGAGGTATTGTAAAGCTCAAACAAGTTGGTGGCATTCAAAAGCATATGATAATAGCTCTCCATTTTAGTATTATTTATATGAGCCAAACTTAGGGCACCTTCCATACCGAATTGTTTAAGTGAAGAGCATCTTTGGTTTGAGTAGAAATCTCTATTACTAAGAAATTAATGGTAGTTGAGGATTTATTTTGTTACACGATAAAATGGTCAACCCCAGGATACCGACACATGGCACAGAGATGAAGGAGTGGGGAGATATTTTGCAAAACACACCACTAGGACATGGGTTAGAGATTTTATGGGCCCACCACCATTGAGTGATCTCTTGGCGGATTTCATGAGCCCACCACGAAGAGACACCCATGACTTGACTTGGGTGTAAGGGTACGGGACCCGCCTACCCGGGGAGAGAGGGGCTGATATCTTGAGATAAAGGAGAAAAACGGAGGGAAAAAAGAATGGGGGCCTGAGAAGGTCAGGATCTTCTCCATGACCTCCAAGCAGAAGCTCTAAAGAAAGGTTCCAAGCCCTCCATGGCCGGATCTATCTCTCAAAGGCTCCAACCCCCCATGGTGGGCCCTCTCTTTCCAAGGATTCAAGCTCCCTCCAAGAGCTACTAGCACTCTCCAAGCCCTCATGGCCGGGCCCTTCTCTACTTTATATAAGGCCAACAAGCCCTTCTCTACTATATAAAGCCTGTAAGCCACCATGTATAGATAATGTTATACTCCTCTCTAAAAGGATCTGAGGTCTTGTACTCGACCTGTACATATAGGGATGCAACCCCCGACCCGATCCGTCCCGAATGGGGCGGTTTTTTTTGTTGGAGAGCGGGGCACGGGGCGGGGATTTTTTATGGGAAGGGCCGGGCGGGGCGGGTTTGGTAAACACCCATTTTAAATCCGCCCCGCCCCGCCCCGTTAAAAAAATTACAAACATACCCTATATATATATATATATATATATATATATATATATATATATATATATATATATATATATTATATGTATGTTGTTATAAAAACTATTTTATATTGTTTAATTATATTCTCATGTTTCTATATAAAAAAAACAAGAAATTTATTCCTTTTTTTTATAAAAATCATTTTTTAGTACCATGGCGGGGCGGGGTATGAGGAAAAACCGCGGTAGCGGTTGTGGTATTGAAAACCCCATTATTTGGGCGGGGCGGGGCGGGGGCGGGGCAGGGTTCTACCACAACCGCCCTGCCTGAACCGTCCCCTGCCCCACGCCCCGCCCCGCCCCATTGCCATCCCTATGTACTTAGTGAATTACCTCTACAGCAAGGCCCATGGTTTTTCCCTTGATTCACAGGGTTTTCCACGTATATCAGGTGTCTTCTTCTATCTATGCTTGGATGTCTGGTTCTTCTTTCTACGATCTGATTTTCTCTACTATAAATCTTTGATTGTTGGCCAAGATCGGTGTTGATCCCTAGACGATACCATTTTTCTGGTTAACACACTTAATTATAAGAACTATGTGAGCCACAAAAATGAGAAGGAGAAGAATAAGAAGATGGTTTGCATGCAGAGGATCACACAAAGGATACATTATAACATATATACAATGAGTTTATCAAGCTATAAGAATGAAGAAAAGAATCGAATTTATTAACTGATGATCATGGCCCTACTTAAGGTTCATAAGGTGACTTATTAATTAGGAAGTTGTGATCAAGAAATCAATTGTGAGTTATTGATGGAATCTCAAATGGTCCAAAATGGTGAGCAACCTCATGGAGATCAGTAACAATCCAAATGCCCACCAACTCACGCAAGAAATGGACCCGTGATTTAATACAATCGTAATCATAATTCAATTGTTTGTGGCCGGCGAAACATTGGAAGGGTTGCAGGGTAATCATCCAATTAACCTCAATTTAGTTAAAAAAAACTATAAATATAATTTAAAATCTAATATATTAACTTAAATTTTTTCCGTAAAACACCAGATGTCGTCCCGGTTCATGACAGACTTAAACACGGTTATTATGATCATATTCATTAGTATTTCTTTCATTTATTAAAGTGAGTAAATCATATTTTATTAAAAATTAAGATATATTGTTATATAAAAGCTCTTATACCAGGAGTGTTTTTGTCTGGGCAAAAGGCTAATGAAGCCCTTTCTTTCGAAAAAAAAAAGAGTTCTCCCTCAGACTCATCTAACCGGGAAGATACTCGGGCAAAGATTGCCCCGGCTATTAATTGGGCAGGAGTGTGGGCCCACTCCTTTTTTAATAAAACTTATTGTTTTTAAAAATTCTTTAAAAATTTAACTTTTAAGAAAAAACCACTTTACTTTTTGAATTTATATATATATATATATATATATATATATATATATATATATATATATATATATATATATATCTTGTATGTTTTGATAAAGTATATATAAAAAAAAAGAAATAAGTACTTTTATTTAATTCAAATAAAAATAAAAACAAACATTAAACCACCACATATTTTAGATATGGATAAATATCTATATTTTAGATATAGAAAATTCACAAATTGAGTGAATAATTGAAAATTTAAATTTTGAATTCTAACCACATAATCTAGTAACAAATGGCAAATCTGTAAAATATCAAAATTATTTTTAAAAATCTGAAAAATTATTTGAAAGTTATTTAGTGGCACGCAACAAATCCAAACCAACCAAAAATTTTAAAAAATATAATTTTTTAAATAAATAATGATTGCTTGGGCAAGAGGGGGTTTGGGGAGGATGTTTTTTTCGATGCAGCAAGGGCAATCCACTAGTTGAAGATTTGGGGTGTAAGTGTGCGGTTATAGCAGAAAAGTAAAGAAGTTGGCATCGCCCTACATCCCATGCTTCCTTCCATCTTCATACCCCCTGGGGTGTCTTTTTTTTTTTTTGTTACAAAACAGAGCTAAATCAGCTAATCATCTCCTTCAATTTCAAAACAAGGCTTTGTATCCAAACCTGGCATCTATCTGATGTCTTCATACTTCCAATTCCTCTAGTGGTTCTTCCCAGCTTCGCCAATTGGTCCACATCATGGTTTTTCTCTCTTGACATGTAAATAACCTCCCAATAGAACTTTATTCTTTTTGGGGTTAATTGCACCCATGGCCACAAAACTACTTGGGTTATAACGCTATGGCTACAAAACTTTTTTTCATATCAGAAAAATCATAAAACTTTGCTTGCATGTAAGACCAAAATGGGTGAATCTCCGTCAAAATTGCTGACGTGTCATTGACACGTGGATATATTTGTTTATAAAATGCCATGTCAGCGACACATTTTTTTGTGGCCATAAACATAAAGGGATTTACTTTCACCGATTGATCGGATCGCCTCCCGTTAGATGGATCCTGAGGGCTGAAGTCATCATAGGAGCAGAGAATGTCATCGGATCAGAAATCGAACGTCCTCCCACCCGATCCCGAACGGCTTGAAGAACTCCCAGAAGTCATTAACACTAGGAGAATGAAAGAGAGTGAAGAGAAGTGGATTTAGGGTTAGGTTCGCTGGAGATTCACTCATTTTGGCTTTACATGTCTTTTACAAAAATAAGTTTTGTGGTCATAGTGTTATAACCCGAGTAGTTTTGTGACAATGAGTGCAATTTACCCTTCTTTTTGAGGTATTAACTATATTAAACTAAGATAGAGTGAAAAAAATCGATATCTAAAATAAGTCTAATATAAACATGTTTATCATTAAAATATCTTCCAATTTCCCTCCCACCACATAACTTATCGACACAAATGACACTACCCAAATTAGGAGCGGTTTTCATGGTTCAAACAATGAACACTTTTTTAATTATAAAAATTTAGAACATAAAAACTTATGATGTTTCTTAAATTGATTATTTAAAAAATAAACTATTTATTAAATTTTCAAGCTTTGCCTAAAATCCATTTCAGTGCAACACAATCTTCTAGAGAGGGACCATGCATTGCAGCCTAATTTGTTGTGATGAGTAGTGGTGGTTCCACATTTAGGTGACCACTCATTGTTTAGATTCATTCTTGAAAACTATGGTTTGTTTATATCACACCATGATCTCTTGTCCTGCACATTAGTGAGCAAAAGCTAACCGGAAGCATGAACTTGAGTGACATGTTCTCTTGTTTTATTCGTGATTCTCTGGACCAGAAAGTTGGGTCCTGCAGCCCGTGACATACTTTTTTTTCTTCTTTACATTGAAATATAGGTAAGTTTTTCTTTTTTATTTTTCAATTTTTCCCTTGCCAGTAATAGGGTTTGAATCTGTCAACATATAGAGATTGTTTTATCAATTTTTTTAAAAAAATTTGATGTGCATTACAAACTTTTTGAAAGTGTGTAGTTGTTGTGTAAGGAATTGGGATAAAGTTTTTTGTTTTATATTAACGTCAAACAGGACAGCGATTATTATGCAGACTAATTGCAAACGCCTCTTATGTTCAAATCAATATTATGAAAATTAAGTTGGTTGATAATTAATCCACAAGTCAGATTGTATAGTCAGAAACCTACTATTTCGGTATTTTTGCTAAAAAGAACGAAAATCAATACCATGATGGCCTCTTGGTAAAGGGATCCCTTGCTAAGTCGTGGGCCTCGATCTTTATGATGGACGGGTCCTGGGATCAAGCCCCTCCTCTCGCAAGGTGTGGGCGTAGTTGCGTTGAACAGATTCCGCACCTACTGCCCATCCTTAACTTCCTTTGGGGGTGCTTATCGCCTTTGTCAATATATATATATATATAGTCATGATACAGGCCGGCCGGCCTTATCACTATTTATTTATGCTCGCCTTATTTTGAGGCATTTGAAAAGTATTTTTTCCAAATCCAACCATATGGATGGAAAGAACATCGAAAAATAAGATAACATGTCGATTTTCATACAATTTGGGGGAGGTGATGATCATTCATCTTAAAGGGTGAAATTCTGAACTGATAAGATTTCTATAAAATTTCATCCTTTGAGATGAATACTCATCACCTGACCAAATTGTATGAAAATCAACATGTTATCTTATTTTTCGATGATCTTTCCATCCATACGGTTGGATTTGAAAAAAAAAATACGCTCCAAATGTTTCAAAATGAGGCGATCATAAATGAATAGTGATAAGGCCGACCAAACTGTATATATATATATATATATATATATATATATATATAATTTTAGTTATTATTTTGCAATGTGGTTGGAGGTAGTGGCCACTTCACGACAACACCACAATGACAAGTGAGAAAATTAAGTTTTATTTTTTTTGATAAATGTGGACAAGCCACTAGAAGCATGTTATAGATGTGACTCGATTGGTCATCTTTTTTTTTATGAGAAGAATAAGTTACCAACTTTTCTGATGAAGATCGGTGTAAGTTGAATTTCTAACGCACCGTGAAATCAATTCCATCACTTCCAAAATTATAAGAGTTTAAAACACACATTTCTATCATAATTAATAATAAATTCCAATTTGAAATCCAACAATTATTAACTTCCAATAATTTAAAATAATAATAATAATAAAGAAAATAGTAATCAAATGAATCAAGGAATCAACCAAAAGAATATATACAGGAAAAAAGAAAAAGAAAATCACAAGAAGCATGCGGCCTTCCCCAAATCAAACAAATTGTAATTATGGTAGATCACAACTGTCCATTCAAACGTTTTGTTGCATTTGCCGAAGGCAATTAAGCATAGACTCGTCTTTGACTAGAACTTATCCTCTCTACATACAAAACCCATAAACAAGGATTCCATCACTGTTTTTTTCCTTCCTGTGTTCATGATCACATGAAGTGCTTGTACCACTAAAGCTCCAAACTCTTATCATGAAGATTCCACAGTGGCACAAGGCGATGGACCCTCGTGAGCCGAACTTTAGTTGTCTTAATAATCATTTTAAAAGATTTGTCTCAAGATGAAAAAATTTCTTTAAGATGAGGGTCATATATAGGTGTCCATATCTATTTCTGTGCGAACTATCGAGTCCAAAAACTTGGGTATGTGGATCTGCCTCCGGGTTGAGTTGTCGAGTTTATACATTGCTTTGACGTCCTTCAGAGATGTTTGTCACCTTAGTCCAAAAAAGATGAAATTTTTTAAGAGGATTCAAGGTTGTATTTTCTCGCCTGAGATATTCATACACATGTTAGTTAATTTTCTTGAGAAGCAAAGATGGTGCATAACTCAAGATAAATACTCACGGGAGGATTTAAATAAAAGAAATAAAATAAATAATAAATAAATAATATGGATCCTGTGGGGTTCAAAACAATAGTCCTACATCAATGGGAGAAGAGTGAAGGGGCATATATAGAGAAGGAGACATTCCATAGTAACGAGTCCTTTTGGGTTAAACTCATTAACAAAACCGTACGGGCTCCAGCCCAAAACGGACAATATCGTTACTAGTGTGGAATTAAACCACGCTTTCTCTTGGGAAAAACAGACAATGATCGAGCCCAAGCATTGACCTGGGAAGAGCGGGCTCTCGAGGAAGGCTCAAGGTGATTCACATAAGGCATGTGTTGCAACACACTATGCCCCTGAACAGTCCAACAGATCCCAAACTATATTTGATGTGTAGCTGCGAGAAATTATTATTAGAATATACACACATCCGAAAAATTGAAGAGAGTCACCCGTATGGGATGAAGCTAACTAGCAGCGATGCCATCACTTGGACTCTTTAACTAGAAAGGAATAGGATATGATTTTATGACAAATAATGCGTTTTCATGAAACCGATATTAATTTTTTAATATATTTTTTATTTATTTGACACAGCTTATGTGACCAAGATGCTTAAGCCACCAATGATGAACTCCATGGTCAAAAGAAGCTTGACATCCACAAAACCCGCCATAATGTTCATCGACACAAATTCGACTATAGAACCAACGACCCTTGGGTCATATTGGTACTCACTATTCAGGTCCCCACTAAGGGCTTTGCCTCGTTGAGGTCGCGAGTTTAAACCGTGGGTGTGGGCAGTACTTTTCTAAGTGCATGAATAATGATAGTGAGTGGTACTTTTTTGCCCACTGTGCATGTACCCCACCCTCCATTGTCTCATGATAAGAACTGTGCACACCCTTGACTTTAACTTAGTAGCTAGCCACTTGACTAGCCACTCTTTTTTTTTATAAAAAAAAAATCGACTATAGAAAAATGAGATAAACTAGTCAAATATTTTAGGGAGGCCACTGAACCCCAAACCACAAGTCCTAATCAAGGCCTACCTTGTACCCTCTTCAATTTTTTTTTTTTTTTTTGATAAAGTGGATAAACCACATTTTATTTATGAGATTAGTTGTTGATTACAAAGTACCGACAAAAGGAAATTTCGAAATCCGTCCATCATTGTTTGCCCATCCTTCTGCCGGATTCTATGTGGAGCTCTCACAAGTCTCCCCCTACCCCGTTTGGCACCGTAGTCAGGCCATCACCGAATGCATCCTCAGCCCCTTCTGCCTGTCCTAGTGATCCTGCTGTGAACTCGAGGCTGCGCTTTACCAAGTTGGCGGCAACGTCCAGCTTTGCCCGCTTTGCAACAGGAGCTGCATCCAACCAAGAAATTATAAGGAAAGAAATATCACGAATGGTTCTTTGATAAACACATTGTTTATCCTGGAAGCAACGCTTATTTCTCTCGCCCCAAATGCTCCAAATGATTCTTTGCGGCTGACGGTTCCCGGCTCCCTCGTAGGGTGTTGTCTACCCCTAGTGTCCCATTTTGGGTCCCCGAAGGGTTGTAAAATCGGACTACTCCTGCTCCTAACTGAACATGTCACGATAATGATTCCAAATGTTATTGGCGTATGGGCATGAGATGAGTAGGTGGTAGGCGATTAGATCCTCGATGTCACATATGTAACATCTTATGCGTTCACCTTTCCATTTCCTTTTATGCGAGGTTATCGAGGGTGAGGATCCGGTTCTCTCGTGCCAACCACGCGAAAAGTATGACCTTGGGAGGCATGGCATTTTCGAGAACCTATGTGCGAGTTCACCAGATTCCCGTTTATTCTAAATTGATATAGGGACTTCACATTGAAAGCTCGGTTTGGTGCGAGTTTCCACTCCCTAATATCAGAAGCCGCAAGATTCGTGTTAGGGTTCATAATCGCCTGTTTTATGAGTTCAAACCCCAACTCTTCTTGTTCTTCTAGGGGCCCCGGCTTTAGCAGCGGCTTTCTTCTCTCCAGCTTGTCCCTTGCTTCAAATATTGTTATGTACTTTGTGGTAGCGAGCTCATGGAGGCCAGGGTATATATTACATAGGGAGTATCCGTCCCACCATTGGTCCCTCCAGAAACTTGTGGTATTACCGGATCCAGGTTTAACTTGTATGTTAGCCACAATTGGAGGGGCTTCCCGGCAGATCCCTTTCCAGAATGGGGACTCTCTTCCAGACACCGGCTTGTGGGGGTCAATATAGCCTCTTCTTGAGTAGACCTCTTGGAAAAAATTTTGGCAAATCCCTGCATTCCCTGTGAGGATCCGCCACCACCATTTTCCTAACAAGGCTCCATTGAAAGTGCGAAGGTTTAGAATACCCCATCCTCCGTTATCTTTTGGCCTGCACAACCTATCCCATTTGACTAAATGGTAACATTGTGTTTCCCTAGCCGCCCCCTTCCATAGGAAGTTTTTCCTGATAGCGTCGATCTTTTTTATCACCCATTCAGGTAGCCGGTATGTCGTCATCCAATGAATAGGAATGGTGGATAGTACTGAGTTTAACATAGTTAGTCTACCCCCCAAGGACAACCCTCTTCAATTTTATTCTCATTGAATAAGGTTTGTTTAATTTTATCTAAATAAATAAATAAATAAATAAACGAACATAAACACTATAGTAAATGTCGTTCATGTACATACAATTATTAAGACAAATTAATGCTCATGTAATTTTATCAATAAATAAATAAATGAACTTACACACTATAGTAAATGTCGTTCATGTACATACAATTATTAAGACAAATGGTCATGTAATTTTATCAAAAAATAAATAATAAATAAATAATGAACATACACACTATAGTAAATGTCGTCATGTACATACAATTATTAAGACAAATCCAAAATAATCAAATAACAGGATTAGCTAAATGTAATGTGTACACTGTTAAGAGAATCAAACAAAGTCCTGTTAGAAATTAAAAAAAAAAATCCTACATCGGCTATTTAAAAAAATAAAAATAAAAGGGTTTATAAGAAGTGGTGTTGAAGTATGGCTCATATTTGTTACGAGCCAATGACAAATAAGCAGATGTCAGAGCGAGCGGAGCGTAGTGGAATGGAGCGGAGCGAGCGACAGGCGACAGCATCTGCCATGTGGGGGGACTCCGAATAGGGTCAGGGTGCGGGGGCAACGCCCCCGCAGTATGTTACGGAGGACAATTTTATAATTTTTGTATATTAGGGTTTAGTATAAATATCTATGATATAATCATAATTTGATATAAAGTGAAATTTTCACCGCTTGCTTCCGTGGACGTAGGCACATCGCCGATTCATATAAATTTTTTATGTGTTATTTCTTTTTGATTTTTTTTCTTGTTTGCTTCATTATTCACAACAAGTGGGCACATCTCTATTAGTACGAGATCTTTTGGGTTAAGTCCAAAAACAAAATCGTGAGGCTTTGGTATCAAAGCGGATAATATCATATTAACGTGGACATGTAGATTAGCCCAATAACAATTTTGGTTGGCTAAGTAGGATCCAATCTGAAAAAATTTAACATACACACGCGTGAACAAGTCATCCAACAAACATCAATTATAGGTGTTCTGTCAGTGTCAAATCCAAAATTATTTATCCTAAAGTGATTAATTTGTACAAAATTTATATATAGAGAATTCATGTTAGGAACGTTTCACATTCCATCACCGACCACCAGTGCCTAGTGTCTTTTCCCATTGTCTTCACTTCCGAGCATGAGATTCGGAACCCTTAAATAAATTCTATGTAATGATCTTTTCCGTCAGATAAAAGAACATGCCTCACTTCCCTCCTTTTGTGGTAACTCCATGCTTTTAATTTTATCTCCAATGGTGAGCAAATTACAAGAGTTTTTACCATAGAAATATACTTCACTAGCTAGGGTTCATGTTCATCCATTAGATGACGATCAGAACCGTCCATTTAGACATTTTGGACTGGCACTCAACCGCACTCCATGTTCTCCATATCACCACCGCTTGTTGTATTACACTATAAAAAAAAAAAATATCCAAAATAATTATTTAGCCTCTATATAAGCTATATAATAAGTATGAGTCTCTGAAACACAGTGGAAAACAAAGAGAGATATCATCATGGAGGTGGAGATGGAGATGGTGGAGAAGAAGAAGAGAGTAGGAGGGCTTAGAACAATGCCCTTCATCTTCGGTATATATATATATATATATATAACTACTACTCTTAGTCCTGATTTTTATAGTTATAATATCTCCACTGTTTAATTGTTAATGTTGCAGCTAATGAGGTTTCTGAGAAGTTGGCAGTGGTGGGATTCTCAGCAAACATGATCACATACTTAACCCAAGAGCTTCACATGCCACTGGCCAAGGCTGCCACCACCCTGACCAACTTCGGCGGCACGGCGAGCCTCACACCGCTCCTCGGCGCCTTCCTCGCCGACTCCTACCTCGGCCGCTTCTGGACCATAACAATGTCCTCCATCTTATATCAAATAGTCAGTAGTACTGATCTGAAAAACTTCAATGGCAATTAACGTTTGATGATTAATTTACTGATCAGTTGTTAATTACTTTGTTGTGTTACAGGGAATGATAAGCCTGACAATATCTGCAGTTCTTCCTCAGTTCAGACCTCCACCATGCAGTGACGGCAACAACCAAGCTTGCAGAGAGGCATCTTCATGGCAGCTGGGAGTGTTCTACTTATCACTGCTGATGACCGCGCTCGGCGCCGGAGGGATCAGGCCGTGCGTTGTGGCGTTTGGGGCGGATCAGTTTGATGAATCAAATCCAAAAGAGAAGACGAGAACGTGGAATTTCTTCAACTGGTATTACTTCTGCATGGGAGTGTCCATTTTGTTAGCAGTGACAGTGGTTGTTTATATCCAGGATAATGTTGGATGGGGATGGGGACTTGGGATTCCGGCCATTGCTATGGGGATCTCCATAGTCTCCTTTGTGGTTGGATATCCCATGTATAGGAGGTTTGAGCCTGCTGGGAGCCCGTTCACTAGGCTTGTTCAAGTCATGGTTGCTGCCTTTAGGAAGAGGAAGTTGGCCATGGTCTCTGATCCAAGTCTTCTTTATGAAAATGATCAACTTGATGCCTCTATTTCTTTGTATGGGAAGCTTGGACACACAAAAAACTTTCGGTAAGATCATCTAATTCCTTTATAAAAAAAAAAAAATTTATTTATTTTTTGGGATATTAGATTAATTAGAAACCTTTATGGAATCTAAGAGATTCTCTATATGTTGATAATTGTAGTAAAATAAGGTAGGATAAACTCTAGTTTTTGTGCCTGTATTTTGACCTAATATTTATTTTCGTTCTTATATTTTAAAAATCTTCGATACGGTCCCTGTATTTTGGGGTTTTTCTTTAAATACATACCTAGTGTGGCGCATATATGTGGTAGATTTACGTAGTATTTACGCGTGAGGTTAGGATAATATGGCGTCTTGTGTGGTATAATAAATGGATTTTGAATAAACTAATTTTTTAAATGATGACATGACATGGTGACGTACTTGACATGCCCACTAGAATAAAAATTTAAACATATTTAATTCGTATATCACCAGTTTTGCCACGTTAGCACTAAGAATGTATTTAAATAAAAACCTCAAAATACATGAACCATATTGAAAGATTTTTAAAATATAAAAATAAAAATAAATATTATATCAAAATATAAAGATTAAAAATGTCTTTAATCTATTAAGGTAAGTGTTATCCATGCAGTTGTGGCTAGCTTGCAACGTGTGTGCTTATTGTTCATGAGATTCACCTCCAGTTGTCCAATAATTGGGATGGGGTGTTAAGAATAGAGAAAAGTAGTTGGGTTATAATTGAGAAGAAAAGGAAATGGGTAACTGATTGAGGTCATCTCATGATCTCTTCAGACTCTGTTCTCATCTCATCTCGCATTGATGAAAGGATATGGACAATAAGATAATGACACTTACCATGTGATGTGCATGCATGCATACAGCCAAACAAGTGGATATCCACGTACGGCTCTCTCAGTCTCAACTTATCCACCCCTCTGTATTCACCTTTCAATCTAATCTGAAATTTATAATGATGATTTTTCTGAAAGGTGGCATATATATAGGCAAAAATCAGGATAATATATTTAATATCAAGAGCTTTGAATCTTGTCAAATAATTGTGTTGCCCATAAGTCCAACTACAATAAATCATCATTATTGATTGTTGCCTATATTATTATATTTCTGCAACCCATGGGCATTTAATTTTGTCCTTGTCGTGGAAGAAAACTTCACTGTAAAGGTATTATTATTTGAGAAGACTGGTCATAGATTAGTGTCCTGATGGAGAAGCAACTCATCTATGAGAAGAAACATAAGTGAGTTGTTTAATTGACATATATATCTCCAAGTTGAACTGAGTGATGTCCCTACATGTTAATTTGCATATTCTTAGTATGCATGCATGTTGTTCACTCTACTGCACTTAGTCCAAGTTAAAAATAATCCGATCTAATCTAATTACAACAACGGCTAAACCTCAATCTCATATTAGATGAGCTTTATTATATGGATTCTTTGTATCTATATCCCTATGTTAAAGATAAAATCCAATTCAATATCTCATATATGTAGGATCTTCATCTTAACGGATGAAATTTTATATGATTAGAATTTCACCATTTAATATGAAGACCCTACAAGTTCCTAAATTGTATGAAAATTGACATGCTTGCTTATTTTTCGATGTTCTTTCCAAACTCTGTGCAAGCCAATGAATAAAAAATGATGTCAAACGGTGTGTCAAAATAGTGTGTCCCATGATCCTAACCCTATATATATATAGGTCTTTAGACACTACCTCTCTTCATATAATCATAAGTTTATAAGGTATATAAGATCTACAACATATATGTTCAAATCATCTCAAACGTCTTATTTTATCTTCAATTGGTATAACTTGTTTATTTCTAATTTTATCCAATGTTATATGACCACTCATCCACTTTAACATCTTCATTTTGACCACATTTATGTTCGTTGGGACCACTCACCACAACCATTTCACACAGTAAATACGCCCTCACCAAGAATCGAACCCGGCATAGCTTGATCATAGAATTCTTACGAGGAATGAGATACTAAAAGAACACTTAGTTGTTGGTGATCACATTCATGTTAAATTTTAGTTATCCAACACTCACGTCCGTATAACATAGTTGGTCTAAATATAATTTTATGAAAATTTCTTTCATTTTATTGGTTTTTTTTATCCAATAACACAGCTGTTGCACCTTGTTCATTTCAACCATCTTATTTTGATTATAATTCCTTAATATAAATTAAAATTTAATCATGTGATTAATTACCCATTAACATTCAGGTGCTTGGACAAAGCGGCCATCCGAACTGAAGAAGATGAGAAGCAAGGCCATGCATCATCGTCAACCCAAACCCTGAATCTATGGAGACTGAGCACCGTCCATAGGGTGGAGGAGCTCAAGTCGGTGATCCGCATGGGGCCGATCTGGGCCGCCGGAATCCTCGTCATCACGGCGTCCGCCCAGCAGAACACCTTCTCTCTCCAGCAAGCCCGCACCATGAACCGCCACGTCATACCATCGTCCTCCTTCCAGATCCCGCCGGGCTCCATGAGCGTCTTCACCATGCTTTCAATGCTCGCCACCATCTCCATCTACGACCGCCTCCTCATCCCTCTAGCCCGCCGCGCCACCGGCCTCGACCGAGGCATCTCCTTCCTCCACCGCATGGGCATCGGCTTCGCCATCTCCATCCTCGCCACCTTCGTCGCCGGATTCATCGAGCTCAAGCGCAAGCACGCCGCCGCCGCACACGGCCTCCTCGACGAGACCACCAGCACAGTGCCCATCTCCGTCTTCTGGCTCGTCCCGCAGTACGCGCTGCACGGCGCGGCCGAGGCCTTCACGTCCATCGGCCACCTCGAGTTCTTTTACGACCAGGCGCCGGAGAGCATGCGCAGCACCGCCACCGCACTCTTCTGGTTGGCCATCTCCGCGGGGAGTTACGTCAGCACCATGATCGTCTCGTTGATCCACCGATTCAGCGCGCGGCCGGACGGATCCAACTGGTTGCCGGATAATCTCAACCGAGGGAAGCTGGAGTACTTGTACTGGATTGTGACGTTGCTTCAGTTCTTGAATCTTTTGTATTATTGCGTCTGTGTCCGGTTCTACACGTTCAAACCGATTCATCTCCGGCCGCCGAGCAAGGAGGAGTGCTTGGAGGATGGAGCTAATTCGATCTGTAGAGAAGAACTCAAGGAAGGAAGCTGCATGAAGTGATTGATATCACTGACCATGCATGTGATCTTGTTTCTTATTTTTATTAGTGTTTGAATATAGGTGTGTGTATCAAGGGCCTTAACGTTATAATCAAATGTTTGTGCACATAAAGAAGGGAAGGGGATCTCCTCATTGGAAGTAATAGTTTAATAGAAGTAAAAAGGGAAGGACCTTTCCTTTATCTCTGGGGGTAGAAAAATCATGATGAACTATGGGTCTTTTGTCGAAATGGAATGGCCTTACTTTTTTTTTTATTTATCGTGAATGCTTCGATCATTACATAGAGTAACCAGGTAGGAATCAGCATATTTGTCTTTTCAAACCAGCACTTTTCAAACCAGTACTCTTTTGTTTAAGCTTGTTATATTGATACCGGGTCACTTGTGTAATACACATGATTTGAAAGAACTTAAGATCAAATTCCCATGATCATAAAATGAGAGTGCACGTATAAAAAGCTGCATTGTCCACCCCTTGTGATGGGAGTGCAGTTGTCGCCTTTATAAAAATAAAAAATAAAAAATAAAAAATCATCAAGTTAGATAACAAATTCAAATAACAGGTAAGCTAGCATATTTCATCCACATGCATCCACAAAAACAAAAAGTGCATGCTTCTTCACATGGTTCTTTCTAGACTATCCAGAACATTGATTGATACACATGGACCCCCTACTAATTACATTTCTATCCTGCAAATTCATTGACCTCAGTAGTCATCAGAACATGCACAAACCTCAAAATGTTACATAAACTTGATTTTGGCAGAGGAAAGACAAAAAGTTACTTGCCAAACTGTCAACTTCTTCACTGCTTCTCAGACTATTCAGACTTTGGATTCTCACATCCAACAGGGCCTCCATTTGCATTTCTATGACAAAATAAATAATCCTCCAATAAATCCTTTTCATTTATGGGGAAATACTTATATTCTGGTTTATAGTTTGGGTAGCATCAGAAGCCTCAGATTCTGCAAGTCTTCCTTTTTGGTTTTCCAGCAGCTTCAGTTTTTTCCTTCTTTCTGTTCTCTTATTGATCAAAGGTTCTATTTCTTCATCAGATTCTTCATCTGCATACCAGCCCAACCACTTGCTGTACACAATGCATCGATCCTTTTCTTTATCCTGTTTTCTCCTCTTATTGCAAGCATATTTGCATTTCTGGGTGAGGACATGCGTTCTTGAACGTTTAGGAATTCTGGGAACTTGGGTAAGAGTCTGCATACTAGGTTCGACAGCCTTCACCTCCAGGATTTTAGAGTTCTCAGAGGAAGAACTGCTACTCTGACTATTGGTTTCATTGTTTGCTAATGGAAAGAAACTGGTTATTGTGTTCATGCTGTCAAGACTAGACTGAATCTTAGTTGCTGTTTTACTGTCTGATTTCTGGATCTTTTGGCTGATTATGTCACCAGACTTAGACTTGTCATCCGGAAAGTCTTGTACTGCAAAGAGATACAAAAAAAAAAAACACTCAAAAATAATTGCAAGAGAATTTAAAAGCAAATTTGAATGGTTAACATGCTTTCACTCAGTAGAAGAGAAGCACGCAAGTCATTGTTGCTAAAAAAAAAAAAAACCACACTAATCATCTCTTTAAAACTGTAGCTATCAGTGGTCTTCCTTATGACAATTCCCAATTGACAAAACTAGATAAGAAAAAAAAAATGTTTGGTCAACAATTCACCTCTTGCTCTCTTTCTCTTGCCCTTGTATCCAGGTGGCTCCGCTATTTTCTTATAGCTACCAGAACATATTAATTTGTGGCTGCAGAAAACAAGCCCAGCAGCATCAGTTTCAAATTTAAACTTCAAGTTTCAGCAGTCAATTTACGATTGGCTTCGGAAGTAAGAGAAATTGCAAATAACTGCCCTGCTAAAGTGACAGATTTTATCAAACAGAAAAAGAAAATCAAGAGAGTAACAAGTAATCCGCCTGCTTGATGACAAAAAAAAAGAAAGAACTTTTGGATGAGGCTATGTTGTTGAAAAAACATCTGCTCTACCAAGCAAGCAATAGAAAGTTTCTAGCACTTTTAAAATTCGTATGTGATGGATATAGTGTAAAAGAACCAAAGTTCTCACTGTAGTGCACATTACCTCATACTAGCTCAGATAGAATTGTAAATAGAAAAAAAAAAGAACAAAATGATGAAACAAAAAAGAGATGTTCTATTAATATGATAAAGACCAACTTGCAACAATGAGAAATATAACAAGGTTGCACAAAATGGATCCCCAGGAGAAAAGTAATTAAAGTGGTTTTGTTGGAGTGGTAGGAGATGATTGATGAAGATATTAGGCTTGGCTATTTATAGGCATTTCAAGGAAGATAAATGGTTGGGTATATGAAAAGACTAGGCATATAAAGAGTCATCTAGGAAGGTGAAAAGCTACGTAAGAAAGTTACAGGTTACAGGGATAGACGAAAGGTTAGGGTAGTCTAAGAGGCACTTGTGCAAGCATGTTAAAATACAAAATTCCTCTCACTACATCCCTTGTAAAGATAAAACTTTACCTTTACATTTAATATAAAGTACCTCAATTTGTCTTTTTACATTGCTCTACAGTTTAAAAGATGGAATCAAATGACAATTATAGGCATAATTCTACAGTTACACCTTCCAAGGAGTTGGGCATAGCCGCATAATAGTCAAATTGCATAACATTAGCACCCTACCATGTTGATGCATGAAGTGTCAGCAAGGCATGATATTGTAAGTACATGGGATCGGATTTGTCCAGGCATTCTATAATATATAATTACAGCACGAAGACAAGAAAATTTTCAATGTACTGCTAGAAAGCAAGCTTCTCAAAGTATGCCTTAGCACCCCAATTTCTTAAAGGAAGACATCTAAAGACGTGTTCCACAATTCGAAGTTCTTCAAAAGCCTTAGTGAAATGTAATTCTAGAGGTTCACATCTAGGTACAAGTTATATTACACTTTTGGGTCTAGGTTGCTTAATATAAAAAACTTGACAAAATATTTGACTTTATTGGTTTTACAAGAGATCTTACTTACTTATGCCAATGACATGAAGGAACTCCACAAGACCCATTGTCACGGAAGTGCACAATGCAATCACTTCCTGATGGTTCTCTATTAATTGCTCTCTTGATCATGTCCCCACAACCTTCACACTGGACAACAAAAGAACATCATCAGGGCAGTGCATAGAAATCCAAAATCTTAAAAAATGAGCTATTGCATAATAGATCAAAATAATGTTTGATATATATTTACAATCCAATGATGAACTCTGTAGTTGTCAACTTCATTGTGAAAGTGATGATAGATAGTGATATTGTAGCCACCAGCTGGTTTCTGATTATAAAAAAGAATAACAATAATAATCATAAGTATCATATGCAATACTGGAAACCCAATCTGCATATAAATCATGATCAACCAACCTGATGATCTATCAATGAGCTTGAGTTAATTTTATTCATCAAAGCCTGGAAACTCGGTCCATGTTGACTGCTTGATCATAGTAAGGATTTTGGAAAAAGAAAAGTAATATTAAAAATAAATAAATCCCCTTATGCACAGTTAATATTGTTCAACTAATCATTTCAGAAGTACCTCAAACAAATCAACGGAAGGGAATCAAATCATTAACTCTGAATAATACAAACCATTAATTACCTATGATCCTTGTTATTGTTTTTGATCCACAGAAATGCATGTATCATCTCATGCAATAATGTATTTTTTACATCAGCAGTTGTGCGAAATTTCAACAAGGGCTCAGAAAGATGTATTTCACATCCACCACCTGGCAGATAGCGACAAACACCTGCGCATCTGCATTTAAGAACCACAAAAACAAATTACTGACAAAATTGGTATTAGCAGGACTTCACTTGGTAAAATTAACAAATAATACACTACAAACAAATCTGCCTAATTTATTAGCAAATACATTTACAAGCTATCATGCACATACTGATCAAATAATTGAAAACAGAGGCCATCTTACATTAAAATTGTATAGCTTAGTGTACAAAATCCTATTGTCGACAAAAAAGAAAAAGAAAACATAAAATATAGGTTTTACAAAAAGTCTTACAAATGTGAACAAAGTATCCAGAATTGTATGAAATACAGTGATCAATCCTACACCATTCAATTAAGTAAATGAACATACAAAAGACCTTAAAATAAATCTAGTACACCACAATACAAAAAAATTCAAAATGCCAATATTTTCCTCCTGCTGACTGACCACATTAGAGCCTCGAAAACTAATAAATACCAAGAAAATTTGATGCTTTAGTCATATAAGAGTTGTTCAGAATTCAGATGATCAACTCAACATCATCCGAGAGGACCAAAGGAAGAATCTAGGCAAGATGTGTTTTGACAGCATGTGCAAACATCGTCCTTAGCAGATGAAAAACAAAATGTTATTTATGCCTCTCCTGGTCCATGTCCAGGTATACGAAAACAAAATGTTCTACACATTGTTGCTATTCACTAATTCAAATACAGAAACATGAATCTTCCACAAATATGAATGTTCCCTACTCCTACATTTGTATCGGCACCAGAATTCAGGATAACAAATTACATTTATAAATAAATAAAATATTATATATTTTTTTAAAAAAACCCTCCACTTCAGGCTTCAATTTATTTGGCTCTTAACCAAACAGATAATTCGCATTAACACTTGCATATAGCCATCACACAGCAAGCCAGTAATCACTCCAAATTTTCATCTACTAATTAACATCCCAGAAGGTGAGCTCAAGTTCCAAACTCAAAAACCTAAACGACAACAAAATCTCATATCTCCACAACCACTCCGGCAGAGAACCAAACACAGCATCGATCAGTGCACTCAAAACAGAGATTTATTAAATAGGGAAAAAAAAGACTAGAAACTCAAGCTATTGAATCAAGAAAAGGAAATCAAGCCGGAAAAAGAGGAGCGGAGATTGGGATACCTGGTCATGCGGGAGCTCCAGGAGACGGAGCAAGCGCCGAGCGATTCCTCGAAGTAGAGGGCATCATAGTAGCAGAAGAGGGCGCAGATGTCCGGATGAGGGTCCACTACATCGGACTCATCCAAATCCATCGCCGCCATGGGACACTCTCTTTCGCTCACGAGGTAGAGAGGGCGAAGTGAGGGAGCCCGGAAGTCACTTCACATCCCATTAATAATCAAATAAAATTTTAAAAAATAATAATGAAAACAATAAATAATAATCATTTATTATTTTATTATTTTGCAAGAGAGAAAAAAAAAAGCAATTTTTGGCGCCAAAAAGAACTGGTGAAATTCTCATTTTCCCTTCCAATATTTATGGCATATTTGACGCAAAAATAGAACTTATTCTTCGAACATTAAAAACTCTTCTTGTTATATATAGGTTAAAAACAAATGGTCCAAATTATATCTTTTTAAAATGGTGACATCATAATTAATCATATTTAAATTCATCAAGCTATCCAGATGTAATTAATTAAACAAGAAATTTACTATTTATCACCTACAAAATCATTCAGGTCAATTTGAGGCCAAAATATGGGCCACCTAGATTCCTTAAATAGACGAATAAGATCGCAGAAAAACAGATGAACAAGAGCAAACAATTCTCTGAAAATATGTGATTAATCAATCTCTACTCTATTAATCACCAATATGCAATTAAAGAATCAAAATAAAAGAAACAATCGCAAGAAAAAGAGAGACAGATTTACATGATTCGGTAAATTACCTACGTTCACAATAACTAAGCAAGAATCAAGCCATTAGAGTATTATTTATAGCTATCTAAAATTAACTCCTATTTTGATATGAATACAACTTAAATATTTATCATTAAATCGATCATATCTCGGATAGGACTTAAATATTTATCTCTAATCATAATTAAAGTAAGACTCAACTGATGAATTTGACTTGAATTGAATTTGGAGACAACTTTCATCAATAGAAATATTTCAACATCTCCAAAAAGGATTCAAATTCTCTACTTTTTTACTAGTACTGGAAGGAAGCTGCACCAAAAACAGATAGTGTGAGCATCATTATCAGGTTTTCTAATGCATGAACAATGGTATTTCTTAGAACTTAAAGAATAGCACTTGATGAAAATATCATAATAACATTGATGTATTTCTAACAGAAACCAATGTCCAAATCACTGGGCTACAGCAACAGTATGAATTTTTTACATTACCCACAACCTTGCAGAGAAGCATATAAAAAATAAATAAAAATAAAAGAATTGGGTGGTTTCAACAGCACGTAAGTGGTACACTGCTACAGAACAAAGCTCAGACTGTAAAGTGCTGGATTAGCAACTTTGTTTTCTAATGCACCTTGCAAGAACAAAACTGCTCCACCATCAGCATGATCAATGAGTTAGAGCTGATCAATATGCTACTGGACTGAGTGTCCTGGATTGTAACACTGCCGCACAATGAGAGAGCAATCAATTAATTCATTAATATTCAGTCCGAGAATCCATAGAAAAATATTCCCTTTAATGTCATGAAGGCATTCGGTTCCTTGAAAATACACTCAAATCCATAAATAAGAATTATTGAGAAGTTTGATGCCCTAGCTTTTCGAGTTTAGAAGGATTGTGCTTAATGGGACAGAGAAGGAGATCTAAAGACAAAAACTCTTCCTCTTATGAACACGGCGCTGTTTGTAAGAAGAATATAAAGAAACAACCGTATTTCAAGTAAAGCTGTGAATCTAACATTAGCTGTTACATAAAAGTGTGGCTACGGTGTCATATTCCAAAACCTACACCAATTTAGAAAAGAGGGGCTTATCACTACAATTAAAAAGAAACCGAAAAACCAACTTATCACTACTACAGATGCCCAAACCATTTCCTTTACCAACTAGCCATATGCTTAGGCCTGTCATTGGAACATACACAGAACACTTCTAAAACACATAAAGCTTCTATTTAAATCCAGCTTGAAATCTAAAAGTTTAACTTTGATAGCCAAGAGAGAACTTATGATATACTTCCAAACATTGTAACACAAGAATGAGATCCTAACTTCTGAGAGCAGATATAACAAGAGCTATCTTTTTATTTTGACTAGTTATTGAAATAATAGAGCCTCACGGCAAATACAATGTATAAGGATACTCTTCAAATGAGCTTCATCACTTGAACAAATACTTGGTCCATATAATCCTGTGCTGAACACAAGTCTTGCAAGTTCATCTCTTGAGAAGGGAGAACGAGCAAAGCCTCAAATAGGCCTACACATATCGTGGTAAATGCAATTCTAAAGTAAGAAATGAATGAATCCAGAAATTTATACTGTTTTGAATGGTCATTCTATAGAAATCAGGATTTTATATTGACAAAACATCCATGGCGCCATTTTATGGAATGATTCAATATGCTATATTCACCATGTGTTTTACGCCATTTAACCTGAAAAGATGAGAGATATTGTTGAAACCTTAGCACTGATGTTCTTCTAGAGAAATATACTCAAGTTGTTGAATGTTGTCAACTTGAAAGTACAACCACGAATGAAACTTCAAGGGGAAAAGTAAAAAAATTGAACCAACTTTGTTTGTCCAGATAGTGGAGGCAAAAAGATTAGAGAAAATAAAGTTTTGATGAACAATAAAACTTTGAGCTTCAATGACTTCATGGCTATAACTCAAGGATCTTGAAGAAGGCATGGTTAAGTCAAACGACAAAGAAATAATTATACAAACCTACAATGAGAGACTTAACCTTATATAATTTCACAAAAATCAATTTCAGGATGAGAGCATAGCCAGGTTATGACTAGGAAAATTTCAAACTAGGCCTATGTCAAATCAATTGGTTGTGAGGCTGAACATTACAATGAGTAAAAAGCCGATCCACATTAGATTGATGTTTATTCTGGAAGAATCTTAGGAAAATACTAAAACCCAACCCAGCTACACAAACAAACACAATAGATGATCAACTGTCTTAAATCCAAAGAAAACTATAAATTCATTAAATCCATTCTCAGAATTTATGAATTCTGCATATTAGAGAAAAAAAATACTAAAGTAGCTCAACATTTTGGGTGTCTTAAAAACACTCAAGTGTAACCCTGAAGATTAATAATAAACCTTTGCCTAACAAATCAACATGAGGAATTCTTTTCTAGGGCCATACATCGTCCTTCAACAGAATCCTCATAGAGAAAAACTTACAATCATTATGAAAAAGGTTGAAAAGAACATGGTTCCTATCACAGGTTCACCAATCCTGAACATAAATCTAAAGTATATATACCACTCAAACAAGTACAGTCTCCAAATCTTTACTACATATGCAATTCCAATATTAGCTTGATTATGGGTAGAACAGTATAATCACAGAGAATGTTGTGACTAAAAGTACAATCTTGTTGCCAAGCATATCATCTACAAAAGGATGAAGTACTAGATAGAATTTATATGAACTCAATAGTATACAAGGGTTTCAAGAAGAGCTACCCCAAGACATTCAGATCAAACGGTGGGCTTGCGCTGGAAGCCATGACCAGGGTCGTCGTCAGAGGGGAAGGCGTTGAGAGCAGTGACCATGGACGCGGGGGGACCGAGCCGGCAACGCTTGTCGACCATGTCGTCAACGGCGGCGGGTTCGCCGGAGAAGAGAGCCTCGACGGAGCCGTCCCTGCGATTCCGCACCCAGCCGTTGAGGCCGAGCTCGCGGGCGTTCTGCACCGTCCAGTCCCTGAAGAAGACCCCTTGCACCCGGCCCTTGATGATCACCCTCACCTGGACATCACGGATCAAAGCAGAAGAAGATCAGAGAGGTTCGAATTGAGAGGACAAAGAAGCAGAGAGAGATAGAATACGGTTTTGATTGGCGGCATCGATGCTTTTGCAGCGCAGGAGATGGCGGAGTTCATAGTTACGGGATGTGGAGAGAACTTTCGAGTGGCTTCTTGTTATTCTTCTTTTTTTTTTTCTTTTTTCTTTTTTCCTTTTTTTTCAAAGTCACTTGATTTTTCTTTCTTTTTTTTTTAATATGGACCCATACATTAACTCAAATCAAAATCAGGTTCATTTCACTGACGTTAAGCCAAATATATGGTCAACCAACATGAAAAAAAAATGATCAGAAAATGGAATGAGAAAGGATAAAATCTCTATAATACTACCTGTTATCCGGGTGCAACAAGTTAATTACCTAAAATGAGACAATACATGCATTTAAAACAAAGATTATCTTGGGAATTAAGGTTTCTAAAACACAAACTGGACTACTAAGCTGACTCTTTTCACACCGACCAAAAACCAAGTTCATAACTCAGTTGAGTTGGTAGTGGTCCAATGAAGGTTGAATCTCAACATGTAGATTTGGTCTCATTGACTCTCATGCAGGTAAACCAGAAATTGGAAATACTGGGTGCTATCACAGTATCAGCTAAGTTCAGCCTTAAGACGGCTAATATCTGCCAAACTTGAACACCTAACATCATGCATGTCTTAAAGATGTGAATCACCTATGAGCCATTTCCGAGATCCAGACATCCACTGGAGAGAATGTTCAGTTATAATAAATAGCGCACATAGTACAGAAAGAAAAAACAGAGGAAGAGAAATGTTGATGCTTAAAGATGCAGCAGAAGCAAGAACAATCAGTAGAACAAACTTAACTAAAAGGTCACACTGAGAGGTTGTTCAAATTTCACCCACACCACTAAGCAGTCCTTAGACCAACATCGTCAAACTTCATATATTTTATAGGCTGTGGTGGTCAGTGCCATCCCCAGACTAACCTTTTGGGGCTTCTTTAATCTCATCCCTAGCATCCTCCAGCCAATCGAAAAGAACAATAAAACATATGATTGATTGTAATACATCAAGAAAAAAGACAAGGAAATATTCGTGAACAAAGAAGACCGAGATATCAGAGGTCCATAGAGTGAGGTTGTCCCGAAGAAGCTGCATGATCAATGTACTGTCCTTGTAAGACTCCTCGGCCAGGGTGTCCAGCTCGGAGATTGCCACATCAAAGGCCTGCCAGAGATGGAATGCAAAACATTCTTAGAAAACCATTTAGCACAGAGAATTACAAAATGCTAGAAACAGAAATGTACAAACTATCTGATAAGCCTAGATATTCCAACTTAGACAATACAACCACAATTTCCAGAAATAACTCCACATAATAAGATAAAAACATGAATGTTACAGATCAGAAGAAACACATTTTCTTAGGTAGAAATTTACTTGTCAAAGTACCTACAAAACTATGTGATAAGCCTAGGCATTCTACCTTTGACAAGGTACCCACAATTACAGTAATAACTTCACTTAATTTTATAAAACATGCATATTAAACTTTGCTGTAGTCAGTCAAAGATAAAAAATAATTTCTCACATGTAACCCGAACATCGTTTGTTGTAACTCAATTTTTAAGAAATGGATTTTGTAGATCTAATTGGTGATAAAATTCCACGGTTTATGCCAGAAAGGTACGAAGTTGGACTGATTTGTTTGGAAAAGAAAGGAAGTTGCTTCATTGATGATTGATTATCTAGACTATTTGTCATTCAAGATAATGGGTTCACTGCATACTATAATGACTAAGAAATAGATTTTGTAGGCAAATCTCATACTAGATGCAATGTCAAATCTACTACATAAAGAAAAGGGAGATGGGGTGTGGGATCCAGTAGGCAAACGTATATGATTTCATGGAACTGAAATTGTATTATAGGAGATCTAAACTGAATTAGAGCATGTTTAAAAAACTGATCTAATAACCATGAATCATGAATTTCCAACAATATCATGGTCTTTCATAAAAAACTTAATGATAGGTCTGCAAAACTTACATTTTCAAAACTTCAGGAAATAAAATATGACATCTTTAAATTTTGGGAACAAGAAAGTGTCAGGGTTGACATATTATTTGTAAAATTAATAGATTAATGGAAGTAGTGGATTAATTTCAAACCAATAGGAACTATTTAAAAAATTAATCCAAACCTAGAGAAAGTAATTAGTCAGGTTTATATATATATATATATATATATATATATAGAGGAATGATACTGTGCGGCCGGCCGGAATACTGTTCATTTCCGGTCGGCTGCCCATTTGGACCCCTGGAGTATTTTTTTTTATATGGATGGGAAGATCTATTAAAAATAAGCTATCCTGTCAATTTTCATACAATTTGGTAACCGTTTGGTCCTCCCACTTAACGGTTGAAATTCTGGACCGTTCAGATTTTTATAAGTTTTGATCCGTTAAGATGAAGACCCTACAAGTTCCCAAATTGTATGAAAATTGACAGGTTAACTTATTTTTCGATGATCTTTCCATCCGTACGGTTGGAAATTGTTCAAATATGCTTCAGGGGCCAGAATGAGCAGGCGACCGGAAATATATAATTTTCGGCCGGCCTGATAACATCACTGCTATATATATATATATATATATATATATATATATATATATATATAGTGACGCACAAAGGCATATATAAGCATCTCATACTGACTGCTATGCCATATGACTACCAAAATCAAAGAGTATCAGAGAGTCAGAGTCTTCTTTTAGTGCATTGAGTAGAATACTGGATGACAAAAGGAACAAACCAGGGCATCTGCTTAAACAATTGACTAGATGGTGAAGATAATTTATGCCCAAGGATTACATAATACTACAGGTGGCAGAGAGGAGGGAACAACAGGCATCAATTGCAAGAGACAGAAAAGAAAAATTAAAAGGCCAATTCACTGTAAATTTTACATAAATATATGCCATTTTCATTAAATCTGAAGTCTTAAGTAGTATATATAATAAACTGTTCCATTGGAACTTATATTACCCTTGTATTAAACATTTCAAAATGAGCAAAAAGATGAATTCTTTCTCCATTAAGGAAGTATCTCCCTCATGATCATCTTTTTAAAACTTATGTTGAACACAAGTCCATTAAGGAAGTATATCCACAGCATTCATGATATCAAACAGAGCTATCCATGATTTTAGATTATTTTTATATCTTTTGTTATTTTGAAAGTTTTGGTATATATGGTCATTCAGCTAAAAGAGAATATAAGAGTTTGTCTCGTAGGTAACTGACCTACAAAATCAAACAGGTAGAAATGACTGGATACATGAACACATTACTAATCAAGTCCCACCCATAAAATTGGGCTGAGGAAAACTAGGAGGTGTGGACTTATGGGGCCAGAGAGAATTTAGCTACAACAGGTCAAAATTATCCTCCTCAAATCCTTTGTTTTCTAGAGAGAACTGTAGAATTGTGAATCAAGTCGCGTACCATGGTATCCCTGGACAACCAATTGGATAATAATCCAACAACCTATGCAAGTCAAACTTCAACCAACAATATGTTTCAACAGAAAAAATAAATAAATAAATAAATAAATGCATGTTTTGGCAGTCATAATACTGCTATCTAATCACACTGAAGAATATGACCACAATATATTATCCTTCTCCAACAAAAAGCAACACAAAATTGATAAAACACAGAGCCGTTATCATTACTATGGTGCACCATGAGAAGAGACAGATAACAGGTATTAGAATTAAAAGTTATACATCAAATAAAGAGACGGGTAGACAAAAAAAGACGAAATTAGTTTTGGAAACGCTAATACCACATCATCAACAGGTCAATAAGAAAAACTTTGACTGCAAAGAGTCAAAATAATAAGCAAGGTGTGCACAAATTAAAAATGAGGATAAACACATGTGTAAATAAGAAGGTGCACCAAACCTGTATTATACAGAAATGATGCTATTTTTAGATGTTAGACCACCCAAATAGGCTTCCCAAGTAAATGATAACAATTACTTTGTCCTCAGGATACACAGTAGTAACTTTGGATGACAACTCTGTGGAAAGTCTATCAAAGAAATCTAGTATCTAGAAATAACATTGCTCTAAAGGACATAAACAATCTGAAAATTGGACCCAAAATCATTTGTTGAACTAGGCCCAAGATATAATTTATCTTAATAGATGGATTGTAAATTGTAACCATAAGTTAAGCTTAGATTAAGATGATAACATTTTAGGACTAACTTGATCCAAAGCTTAAATCCCGAGCCTAAACCTAGCCTTCTTCATACCAGGGACAAGTAGCCCATAGAGAGCCTTATTCAAACAGATAACAGGTAACTTATTAGATTACACATGAAAATAGATATATCAAGGGGAAAACTCCATAATACCATTACTATCACATAAAGAAAATAATTGCCATTAAAACATCTCAAGATCACAACAAGAATCCCAACATCATAAACTTTGAACTAATAACAGGTCAATGCTATACTATATCACAGTCTTGAAGACTTCTATTCACAGTAACAGGAATTAAATTGGCATGAATGATAACATCAAAACTAAAATAGGATTCTCCCATCACCAAATGCCTTAGATACAGATATGCTTACCTCTATGCAAGTTCAACATATACAGATGCTTTAGATACAGATATGCTTACCTCTAAGCTAGAGGAATCAGCTATGGGTAAGGTATATCCTCATGCAACGCAATAAGAAATAAATGAATTGCTTGGTATCTAGTTTAACCTTCAAAAGCTTAAAATAAAAATTAATAAACAAAAGATGAACCTGCTTTGCAAGATTGCATGCACAATCTGGTGAGTTCAGAATCTCATAGTAGAAGACTGAGAATTTGAGAGCAAGCCCAAGCCTTATCGGATGAGTTGGAGCCAGTTCAGCCAGAGCGATGTCCTTCAAATGGTAGCATAGCAAGGTTCCAGTTAATCATTCAACAAAACAATTAAGTAATAGAAAGCTTACCTGTGCAGACTTATACGCCAACAGAGTTCTCTCTGCAGCCTCCTTTCTCTCAGCATCAGTCTTAAACTCTGCAAGGTACCTGCACCAATTAGACAGGATGATAAATAGATGAGAACAAGATCATTCATATTATCACATCCATTTCCCCTCTCAGAAATTTTCTTCAACCTGTGGTAGTCACCCTTCATCTTGAGGTAGAAAACCTTGGATTCTGCAGCAGTGGAAGATGGGATAAGATGAGACTCAAGCAGTTTAAGAATACCATCACAGATCTTGCTGAGCTCAGCTTCAATCTTTTCAGGGTACACCTTGATCAGAGCAACATGGTCCTCATTCCCACAACTCTCCTCCTTCTGCTCAATGGAGGAGATGACGCGCCATGAAGCACGATGAGCACCTACTACATTCTTGTAGGCCACAGAGAGGAGGTTGCGCTCCTCAACAGTGAGCTCCTCAGTGTCAACTGCCTTGACAACCTTTTCCATGAACTCCACCATTTCCTCATACTCTCAACAGTGAGCTCCTCAATCAATCATATAGAACGTTCGAGTGGCTTCTTGTTATCCTTCCGTGCCCTCTTTTTCTCTTTTTTTTTTCTTTTTTTTTTAATGTGGACAAGTCACTAAACATGACTAATTCCCATACATCAACTCAAATCAAAATCAAATGCCAGCCACAACATTATGTGTTTGTAAAACATTAAACACGAAAATATTAATAATAAGTAATATAGAACCTACAAATGAAGTAAAAGAGAAGATATTTGTGATCTCCAAAAAAGTTTTTAAAAGCAGTGAATGAAAAGTGAAGAACTTCAGCAATTTGTTGATTCTTAAGATCGGGTGTGAGTTTCAAACTCTGAACTACTCATGAATATCGAAATGGGATTGCCTGGTGAAGGAGGATTCTGAATCAGCAATGAGATATGGGAACCGGCTTTACTATGCGCAGCAGCATCTGATGCAGATAAGACTTCAACATGCTTGAGACCCAACTGCCTTTTAATCAACTCGGTGTTCTCCAGAAGAACCTCCATCTCACCAAAGGGTAGTTTCAAATCAAGAGCTTCTGAACCAACAGCAAGTGCCTCATCCTTCTTAAACTTCAGGAAAGGCATGCAAAGTTTCTGAATTTGTTTGAAGTTCGCATCCTGCCCGACAGAACTTTGTCTTAAAGCTTCTAGGATTTCTTGGTCAGGTTTGAAGGATCGGTTTCTAATGTCAAATTTGCTTCGAAGTATATTCAAGCATTCCTCCTTCCAGCCCTCATATTGTTCATTGACATAAATAAGACCAACCATGAACTTGTTTTCTTCAGCTGGAGGAGCAGGAGCACCCTTTTTAGGCTTCTTTGGACCAGATATTTGCTTCTGAAGCAGTTTCCTCATCAACACTATCGAGTCCTGCAGATATTTGTTAGCCCTTTTAAGAGTAAGATCTGGAATATCTGCTGATGGCCAACCAGCATTTACTACAAAACCTTCCTTCTTAAGAAGATGTTTCCACACATGCTCAGAATAATGTGGGCAAATAGGAGTGATGAGCCTTGTTTGAACATCCATAAACATCCACAATAAGTCTCGGTTCATGCCCCCTGACCCACATGAAAACCTGTACTCATCTCTAGCAGCTTGAAGATCATAAAAGCCTGTTTTGAGAGCTTCTCTGAACATAAAATCTTTGTAGTGCTGTTCAGTCAATCTAACCGCAATATTAATTTCATTGGCAAACACACGATCAGCATACGTAGACGGAGGGCCCACTCGCAAAGATGATTCTGCAGCCAATACTTCTTCCATCCATGTTATCTCCTTGGTGAGCCTCAGTATAGCAGCATTTGCAGTTTCAAAGACAAAGTTTGCATCATCCATACCATCACCTGCATCTGCAAGAGAAAACCTTGTAGCATCTGAGGAGAACTCCTCTATAGCTTGACGAAGAGTCCTGAAATTTCCAGTGGATTTGGACATCTTTTCAGTATTAAGCATGATGTGGCCATTGCAACGAAAACCATGAGGCCACTGGTGCTTTGGTAGAATAGCTGTGTGGTTATAAATACAAAAGGTCAGGTGGTTTTGTATCAGGTCTTTACCTGAAACACGGAGATCAAATGGGTACCAATACTCAAATTCTTGCTTCATATTGTTAAGGAGAGAGGCTGGGATGTCTGATACTGGGACTGGTCCGGCACAGAAAATGTAGTCCCAAACCTCATCTTTCATCTGCTCTGGTTTCACTATAGAAGTATCTGACCCATACATGTCCCCGTTTTGCAATAAATGGGCAACTGTATAGAAAGCCATGTAAAGGGTGGAGTCAGAAAGTGATTCAACAAGGAATTGCTCATCCCATGGTAGGCGGGTACCAAGTCCAAATGACCGTGAACATGCCCATTGATTCAGCCAGCCTAATGTGTGCTCAAATCCATGCCGTGTTTCCTCACTGTAGAGATTCATGGTAGATAAACAATCTTCTGCCTTCTCCTTCCAATCGGCCTCACCATAAGTAATATACCACTGATCTGTAAGCGCCACAACACACTCATCACCAGACCGGGACATAACTTTCCTCTCAGGCTCACTATACATCACTGCTTGGCCAGTTTCCAGAAGTACATTCCTGATCAATGGCTTGGCTTCTTGAACTTTCTTCCCCTTGAACTCCCCAACAAGCATTGAACCCTCAGTGAAACCTTTCAAGTATGTCAACCTTTTTGCTTCAACAAGTTTCTCCTTGTCATTCTGGCTCTTGATTTTAAGATCAGCACAAACCTTCTCCGCAGCTTTGTCCCCAAATTCAGGAATGTGAATGATCGGTATGACCTCAAAAGGCAAAACCCACTCATCCTTCACCCCAAACTTTGATCTGAGAGCTGGTTTCGATTTCAAGTCTTGCAAAGCCATGTAATCATCAGGAGAGTCACTGGGCACACTCGTTACAATACCTGTACCCTTGTCTGTTTGGATTGTAAGCATGGGTAACGAGTAAATAATCTCATTAAATGCAAGAGGGGACTTCAGTGGAAGACCAATCAAATCATGACCAGATAGCTCAAGCAAGCAAGTTGGCTTCTCTGGAATCCTAGATAGCTTCTGATATGAAAGATTAAGTGCAGCCCTCTGGGTAATGATAAAGACATCAGTATCATTTATTTCGAAAGCTCCGTACTTCCCATCTGGAAGCACCCACAAGTTTGTCTGTCCATACATTGTTTCTGGCCTCAAAGTGGCAGCTGCCAAATACACCTTCCTACCTTCCATAATCTTCAGTTTATCTGGGAAAGGAGGAACAACCTCCATCTTGATCAGAATATAATCCTGTGGCTGAACACCTTCCCCAGAAGCTCTATCATGGTCTGCACAAGGCTGCCCATCCAGTGGAGAATAGATTGTATATCTCACATCCTTTACAATCTTTCCCATATTCTTCAACTTTCTCATCTGCCAACGAACAAAAGAATCATAAAATGGATTCATATCTGTTGTTATGAACGATCGCCTCCAATCACAGCCCAAACCAAAAGCTTTCAGGTCTTCTTCCGCGAGAGGGGGGAAGTGGGTTAACCAATGATATGGGTCTGCAAACTTTGAGATCTCACTCTCTGGAATCCCAAAACTTTTCATAATCTCCCACTGTGATTTATCACCGCCAGACTTAGCAGCTGCCTTGGACCTCTTGCCCTTAAATTTATCAGGTGCAACTACACTGCCAGCTTCGACATTGGCCTCCTCAGAAATTTCTGTGGCAGATTCATCCTCAGTTGATGGAAATACTGGTGGATTCCCATATTTTTTTATCTCCCTGGCGAGCTTGTCAGCTGATGCTTTGATGGGCATTCCAGTGCAGTGGAAAGCAAATGGCAGGAGCACATTGCGGCGGCACAACCGATGAAAGGCCGCACCAAACTCCAGCTTGGAGAGGGAGAAAGCATGGCCCAGATGCAACGAACCATTCATATATGGGTAGGGGAAGTTACCAAAGAACTTCTCCCCAGGTTCAGGAGGCTTGCTTCGTGATTCCGCATTGAAGACCTTATGATCCTCCCAGCACTTCTGGACCTCGGATTGGATCCTAAGCAGCTGGTCTCTCCTCGCAAAACTCCTCCCTCCCTCAGCATTCAAGGCCATCTCTTTGTTATAACACCTAGTGAACAAGATACAGAAAGAAAACCAAGAATTACAAATCAAAATTTTCAGAAAATTTGAAGCAAAAAACGCAGCTTAAGATGAACACATAAGCATCGGATTAACATAAAAATACAGATTAAATACAAAAAAGATCAAAGAAAAGAAGAAAAAAATTCTCCTTTTCTTTAAACGCGATTGTTTTAAGGAATCAAAGATGGGAACCTCACCTTACAGGAAGCCTGGATCGAAGAGCAGGGCTTCTAAGGACCCGCTTCAACAGAGCCACAGTTTGACAACCCAAGCCAAAGGGAAGCGCTTCTCTCTCCTTCGCTCTCCGTCTAGGGTTTTGCCCTCCCGAATACAGCGTCAGTCTCGGGAGAAATTCTATAAATTAACTTTTATTCTAATACCCCCTTCAAGATTTACATATTTACATATACTTAATTATTTAACTTAATCCCTGTTATTTAACAAAATATAAATTCATCCTTATTTACAGCGCATGTAGACGTGTCAAATGGATAACTTTACGTATGGAAAGATAAAAATATGTAAATAGGGAAAAATTAAGTGGGTCCAAGGTTAAAGAAGTGTCTGCTTGTCAAAATTGAGTCCAATTCTATTTTGACTCAAATATTACAATTTTTGTAAACTAACCTATCTATATTACTAAACTGGAATGTATTAATTTTACTTTTTAAAAATTCTGAAAAAACAAAAAATTATATTGGAATTAAAAAATATATATAATTTTATATTTTAAATTTTTTAATAATCTATTTATATTATTAAGAGGAAGTAAATCGATTATAGATAATTTTGATTTTAAAAATTTATAAAATTTCAAAAAAATAGATTGAAACTTTTTTTTAAAAAAAATCTGATTTTTTTATTATAAAATAATATGAACAATCAACCTATCAAAACATCCACTAAATCCTTCAAAGTGTCAACCGAGTGGTACTTGTCCTAACTTGCAACAGCCTAATATGATTCGGGCTATGCTTGGCACAGCTCGACACGTTCCGAATCATGCTTGACAAGGCTCAAAATTGTAGCACCCAGGTCGTGCCAAGCATGGCCCAACTGTGAGCTCATGTTGGGCCTCCTGAGCATGGCCCGCAGGGCCGCACAACATGCGGCCTGAGCGTGCCGTGCACAAATTTATATAAATTTGATATTTTTTGTTTTTTTTAATTTGAATTTTTCACATGCAGCCTTTTTAAAATAAGTAGTTATTTCTAAATATATACATCCCATATATATATATATATATATATATATATATATATATATATATAAGATTCATTAAAATTTAAATTATTAAAATAATGATATACTTACCAATTTTGAAAAGCTCATATACACCATCACCATTACATAAAAATTATATTTTATCTATTAAAAAATATAAAAATCTTAAAATGGTTCAAAAACAAAACATGGATAGTAATCTGATATATAACTTATTTAGCTTTGTAATATATGTTTTTGAATTTATAATTTTTTATAATTTTTTATGATCTTTTTCGGGATTTTTAAAGATTTTTTTTGGGTTTTTCTTTTTAGTAATTTCTGATTTTTTGGGGGATTTTCAGAATATTTTATGTTTTTCCATTTTTAGTAATTTTCTGTATTTTTTATTTTTTATAATTTTCAAGGTTTTTCAAAAAATAAACAAAAATGGGCCGATGGGGCACAACACGAACTCAACAGAGTTGGGTCATACCCAAGCCATGCCGGCACGGGCACGAATTGCCCCTGGGGCATGGCGGGTTGGGCCATATGCCAACACGACCTGTTTGACACCACTACCACTAATACACGTTTTCATCTGAAAATTAGTTAACTTTTGATGTAATCAACTACTCAATTCCCATCTTTTAACAATTTTAAAATGGACAAGTCTTAGAGTGTAGGTAGAGGGTCACAATCATACACTAAAAGGTTCATGTAGTTGTCGATAAAGATTATGTGCGTGTGGTAATGAGCTGCCAAAAGACATCCATCAATGTAAAAACGATGCCTACATCATCGGAGAAGGATGGATTGGTGGGGCATACGTTAGAGGTGATGCAAAATTTATTTGACTTTTATAAATTTTATTCTGAAAATTTTGAAATAAAACATTTATTCCTATATAAATAAGGTGATGCAATATTCATTTCACTGACGTTAAGCCAAATATAAGGTCAACAAACATGAAAAAAAATGATCAGAAAATTGAATGAGAGGCTAAAATCTCTCTACTAGTTATCCGGGTAAGTTAATTATCTGAAATGAGACAATACATGCATTTAAAACAAAGATTATCTTGGGAATTAAGGTTTCTAAAACACAGACTGGACTACCAAGCTGACTCATTTCACACCGACCTAAAAGCCAAGTTCATAACTCAGTTCAGTTGGTAGTAGTCCATTGAAGGTTGAATCTCGACATGTAGATTTGGTCTCATTGAGATAAACGGAAATGGAAGGATCTTATTAACATCCATGGATGAGACTGAATTGGAAAAACCAGGTGCTATCACAGTATCAGCTAAGTTCACACAGGCTGGAGATGGACAGCCTCAAACAGCTAATATCTCCCAAACTTGTAGAGATGTGAATCACCTATGAGCCATTTCCAAGATCCAGACATCCACTGGAGAGAATGTTCAGTTATAATAAATAGCGAACATAGTACGGGAAGAAAAAAACAGAGGAAGAGAAATGTTGATTCTTAAAAATGCAGCAGAAGCAAGAACAATCAGTAGAACAAACTTAACTAAAAGGTCACACTGAGAGGTTGTTCAAATTTCACCCACACAACTAAGCAGTCCTTAGACCAACATCATCAAACTTCATAAGACGCCGGATATCAGGTACGACCATGTACCTTTATCCATCAGCAAACTATGACAATTTTGTGCTACGATATTTTATAGGCTGTGGTGGTCAGTGCCCATCCCCAGACTCACCTTTTGGGGCTTCTTTAATCTCATCCCCAGCATCCTCCTGCCAATAAAGAACAATAAAACATATGAATGACTGTAACACATCAAGACAAAAAAACAAACAAGGAAATATTCGTGAACAAAGAAGACCGAGATATCAGAGGTCCATAGAGTGAGGTTGTCCCGAAGAAGCTGCATGATCAATGTACTGTCCTTGTAAGACTCCTCGCCCAGAGTGTCCAGCTCGGAGATTGCCTCATCAAAGGCCTGCCAGAGATGGAATGCTAAACATTCTTGGAAAACCATTTAGCGCAGAGAATTTCAAAATGCTAGAAACAGAAATCCACAAACCATCTGATAAGCCTAGACATTCCAACTTAGACAACACAACCACAATTTCCAGAAATAACTCCATATAATTAGATATAAACATCAATGTTACAGATCAGAAGAAACACATTTTCTTAGGTAGAAATTTACTTGTCAAAGTACCTACAAAACTATGTGATAAGCCTGGGCATTCTACCTCTGACAAGGTAACCACAATTACAGCAATAACTTCACTTAATTTTATAAAACATGTATATTACACTTTGCTATAGTCGGTCACAGATAAAAATTAATTTCTCACATGTAACCCAAACATGTGTTGTAACTCAATTTTTAAGAAATGGATTTGTAGATCTAATTGGTGATAAAATTCCACGGTTTATGCCAGAAAGGTACGAAGTTGGGCTAATCTGTTTGGAAAAGAAAGGAAGTTGCTTCAACTATTTGTCATTCAAAATAATGGGTTCACTGTATACTATAATGACTAAGAAATGGATTTTGTAGGCAATCTCATACTAGATGCAATGTCAAATCTACATAGAAGGCAAATGTATATGATTTCATGGAACTGAAATTGTATTATAGGAAAATTAAACAGAATTAGAGCATGTTTAAAAACTGATCTAATAACCATGAATCATGAATTTCCAACAATATCATGGTCTTTCATAAACAACTAAATGATAGGTTTGCAAAACTTACATTGTCAAACCTTCAGGAAATAAAATATGACATCTTTAAATTTTGGGAACAAGAAAGTGTCAGGGTTGACACATTATTTGTAAAATTAATAGATTTTAGACAGACTAATGGAAGTAGTGGATTAATTTAAAACCAATAGGAACTATTTTAAAAATTAATCCAAACCTAGAGAAAGTAATTAGTCAGGTTTATATACATATATATAGTGATGCACAAGGGCATATATAAACATCTCATACTGACTGCTATGGCATATGACTCCACCAATATCAAAGACTATCAGAGAGTCTTCTTTTAGTGCATTGAGTAGAAAACTGGATGACAAAAGGAACAAACCAGGGCATCTGCTTAAACAATTGATTGGATGGTGAAGATAATTTAAGGCAAAGGATTACAAAATACTACAGGTGGCAGAAAGAAGGGAACAGTAGGCATCCAAGAGACAGAAACGAAAAAGAATTAAAAGGCCAATTGATGGAAGTAATTTCACATAAATATATGCAATTTTCATTAATATAAAGTTTTAACTAGTATATACAATAAACTGTTCCATTGGAACTTATATTAGCCTTGTATTAAACATTTCAAAATGAGCAAAAAGATGAATTCTTTCTCCATTAAGGAAGTATCTCCCTCATGATCATCTTTTTAAAACTCATGTTGAACACAAGTTCATTTTTTTGTGAGCAATGATATCCACAGCACTCATGATATCAAACAGAGCTATCCATGATTTTTTTTTAAAAAAATATCTTTTGTTAATTTTGAAAGTTTTGGAATATATGGTCATTCAGCTAAAAGAGAATATAAGAGTTTGTCTCATAGGTAACTGACCTACAAAATCAAACAGGTAGAAAAGACTAGATACATGAACACATTACTAATCGAGTCCCACACATAAAATTGGGCTCAGGAAAACTAGGATGTGTGGATTTTTGGGGCCAGAGAGAATTTAGCTACAACAGAACAAAATTACCATCCTCAAATCCTTTGTTTTCTAGAGAGAACTGTAGAATTATGAATCAAGTCGCATACCATGGTATTTCTCTGGACAACCAATGGGATAATAAACCAACAACCTATGGAAGTCAAACTTCAAGCAACGCTATGTTTCAACAGAAGAAAAAAAAAAAAAACTGTATGATAATAAATGCATGTTTTGGCTGTCATAATACTGCTATCTAATCACACTGAAGAATATGACCACAATATATTATGCTTCACCAACAAAAAGAAATACAAAGTTGATAAAACACAGAGCCATTATCATTACTATGGTGCACCATGAGAAGATAAAGATAACTACCATCAGGTATCAGGTATTAGAATTAAAGTTCACATCAAATAAAGAGGAGGGTAGACAAGAAAAGACGAAATTAGTTTTGGAAACGCTAATACCACATCATCAACAGGTCAATAAGAAAAACTTTGACTGCAAAGAGTCAAAATAATAAGCAAGGTGTGCACAAATTAAAAAATGAGGATAAACACATATGTGTAAATAAGATGGTGCACAAAACCAGTATCAGACAGCAATGATGCTATTTTTAGATGTTAGACCACCCAAAAAGGCTTCCCAACTAAATGATAGCAATTACTTTGTCCTCAGGATACACGGTAGTAACTTTGGATGACAACTCAGTGGAAAGTAATAGCACTGCTCTAAAGGGCATAAACAATCTGGAAATTGGACACAAAATCATGTCCGATCTAGGCCCAAGATATAATTTATCCTAACAGATGGATTGTAAATTGTAACCATAAGTCAAGCTTGGATAAAGATGATAACATTCTGGGACTAGCTTGATCCAAAGGCTAAATCCTGAGCCTACACCTAGCCTTCTTCATACCACAGACGAGTAGCCCATAGAGAGCCTTATTCAAACAAATAATAGGTAACTTCTTAGATTACACATGCAAATAGATATATGAAGATGAAAACTCCATAATACAATTACTATCACATAAAGACAATAATTGCCATTAAAAACATCTCAAGCTCACGACAAGAATCCCAACATCATAAACTTTGAACTAATAACAGGTCAATGCAATGCTATATCACAGTTGAGTCTTGAAGACTTTTATTCGCATTAGCAGGAATTAAATTGGCATGAATGACAACATCAAAATAAAATAGGATTCTCCCATCACCAAAAGCTTTCGATACAGATAGGCTTACCTCTATGTAAGTTCAACATATGCTGAATTTAACCCTCAATGCAGTTCTCTAAGCTAGAGGAATCAGCTATGGTTAAGGTATATCCTCATGCAATACAATAAGAAATAAATGAATTGCTTGATATCTAATTTAAACTTCAAAAGCTTAAAATGAAAATTAATGAACAAAAGATGAACCTGCTTTGCAAGATTGCATGCACGATCTGGCGAGTTCAGAATCTCATAGTAGAAGACTGAGAAGTTTAGAGCAAGCCCAAGCCTTATCGGATGAGTTGGAGCCAGTTCAGCCAGGGCGATATCCTTCAAATGGTGGCAAAGTAACGTTCCAGTTCATCATTCAACAAAACAATTAAGTAATAGAAAGCTTACCTGTGCAGACTTATATGCCAACAGAGTGCTCTCTGCAGCCTCCTTTCTCTCAGCACCAGTCTTAAACTCTGCAAGGTACCTGCACCAATTAGACAGGATGATAAATAGCTGAGGACAAGATCACTCATATTATTGCATCCATTTCCCCTCTCAGAAATTTTCTTCAACCTGTAGTAGTCACCCTTCATCTTGAGGTAGAAAACCTTGGATTCTGCAGCGGTGGAAGATGGAATAAGATGAGATTCAAGCAGTTTGAGAATGCCATCACAGATCTTGCTGAGCTCAGTCTCTATCTTTCCACGGTACTCCTTGATCAGAACAACATGGTCCTCATTCCCGCGACTCTCCTCCTTCTGCTCAATGGAGGAGATGATGCGCCATGAAGCACGACGAGCACCTATGACATTCTTGTAGGCCACAGAGAGGAGGTTGCGCTCCTCAACAGTGAGCTCCTCAGTGTCAACCGCCTTGACAACCTTTTCCATGAACTCCACCATTTCCTCATACCTCTCTGCCTGCTCAGCGAGCTTGGCCATGTAAACATTGTCCTCCCGAGATTCCACTGAAGACATCTTTTCTCCTGCAATTCCCACTTTAAAATTAATCATAAGCATATCCGAGTCAAACAAAATATTGATTCTTTTCCTTATCAAACATAAAAAGTAAATTCAGGAAAAACCTGAAGAGCATCAGGGAGAATGTCATGCTTATATATTTTTTTAGATTGAATCAAGAAATTCCTTTATTTTCTAATTGAGTCTTCAACTTCATAAACCAGATGAATCTACAGATAGTTGTTTATGCAATATCAAAGATATAGTACCCATAGAGGAGGTTATTTCAATCAAAAATATTGCAGGAACTTATCACCAACATAGATCTATTATTGAAACTATAGGGAAAAAAAAAAGTTTAATTGTCGATCACAATTTAGCAGCAAAGGTTTTGGGAAACAGTAAAATTCAACGATGAATTAACAAATAAAATTATGAAACCCTAATCCCATTTCTTACCATCTCTCCATACAAATCTAGGGCTAAAAGGACGACATAATTTTAATCTCCTTGTTGCCAATAAATCATTAAAATCATATACCTCCCATTTCAATCAAGATAGAATAAATCATCAAACTCCGTCAACGAGATTTAGCAACAACCGCTACAAGAATCATAGAAACAAAACGCGAAAAACTAATTCACAGATTAATTTATTAAACTACAAAGAACAGCACAAACCTGAGATTATGGGCTGAAATGGAACCCTAGCTATTCCGCTCCCGATCTCGGTTGGCGTAAGGGCGGAGGCAAACGTGTTGAGGTTTCGAGGATGAGAAACTTGACACGTGCTAGTGCCAGATATTGCTGCGTTGTTCTCACGGGCTCGACGCTTGGGCGCAATCAGATGACTTCTGCTTTCTTTGAATATCGTCGCGGTGGTTCATACCATCCTAACCGTCAATATTGCCTTGAGATCGCGTGTAGAAGGTTCTAAGAAGAACGATTTATAATTCAACGATATTTATTTTTTTATTTAATTTAATAAAAAATTAAAAAAAAATATTTAATTATTAATCGCTGACCCTAGTTCTTTTTTATCTTCATATGTGTAGGGATTTAGTGTATGTAATGATATTTTGGGTGTGTATTTTGAATCAAAAATAATGTCAAATAGTATCATAAACCTATAAATGATTTATCCTAAAAAACATATTTATAATACCAAATTAAAATTTCATTAACACTTCATTCCAATAGAATTGCTAAAGATGTTGAAAATCAAAACCTGTTATTTTTTCTACCAAAAATACATTGAAATTTCTAGCATTTATTTTCCCTTTAATAAACCGGTTTTGCTAAAATATAACAAAAACCAGACATTTTAGATTTGTTATTTGTTTTAAAACTCTAGGATATATAATCTCTCTCAAAGGATTAAAAAATATATATATTATTATTATTATTATATTAATAAATTTTAATATATTTATATTTTATATAATATATGTTGTAATAAAAATTTTATTTGTATTATAATTATTTGATGTAATTAAAAAATTATTTTATATATTTATAATCATTAACTTTAAAATTTTAAAAATATATATCTAATTTTTTTTATTAAAAATATTAATATATTTTTAATTACACACAAACATAGAAAAAATCAAATTATAAATTAACTATTAATTAAATTGAGCCGAGTTCTAGTTTCAAAATTAAAACTGAACGTAACCACCAAATTTATTCGAATTAACCAATTTCAACTTCTTATGGTTGAGCTTAATCTGAAAAATAATTTAAAACCCCAGCTTTGTTAATTTGATTTTGTCATGCCTTTGGGTTATACAAGACCAATTTCAAGTGTGAGAAACCAGAGCTAGTGTATCTTCATCGATGTTCAACAAAAACATTCCATGAAAAGATTTCCAACATTTATTGGTTCCTCTGAGTTATGTCATACATCACATTCATATCCAATACAACCGGTAAAAGATTAAAAATAAAAATAAAAATAATGTTCAGAAATCAAACTTATCATTCATAATATAGTCCAAGTTTAAGAATTCGGTGATCATTCACCCACAGGAATCGTTTCTAAATATCACAAGCTGATTAAGAATAGATGATAAGCTTAAATGAGCAGCAGAAACATCAACAATCATTAGAAGAAATTAAACTAAAAGGTCCCACTAAGAGGTGGTTCACCAAACCAGCAATCATTTTGAGTGACAACGTCCAACTTTATATGATTTCCCCTTGCTCTGGGGTGCTACCCGAGCAGGGATTAATGCCCATCCCCAGGTTCACCTTTTGGGGCTTCCTTAATCTCATCCCCAGCATCCTCCTGCAAACCGAAAGAAAGCATATGAATGATTGTTAAACAAGGGCGTAAAAATGGGGAAAGACATTATCTGAGATAGAAGAAGACCGTGATATCAGAGGTCCAAAGAGTGAGGTTGTCCCGAAGGAGTTGCATGATCAATGTGCTGTCTTTGTAAGACTCCTCGCCCAGAGTGTCCAGTTCTGAGATTGCCTCATCAAAAGCCTGCCAGGGATGGAGAGTAAAACATCCACAGAAAACCATTTACCAAAGAAAATTTCAAATGAATTCTGGAAACAGCCACTAAACCAAGTGCATCAAAGACCAGAGAGAAAGAGAGAGAGAGTGCATTCTTGATATATATATGATTCTAATTCAAATTGTTGTCGTGGAATCCCATAGAGATCCAATCCCAACTCGATAAACCGAGGGTGATTTATTAGTAGGGACAACATTAGCAGGTTTCAAAAACAATGACCAAGCAATGTCCTCATTTAAAGATGTGTATCTCCTGCTGCAATTCATACAAGAGTCAAGAGAGTGGTCATCCAATAGATTCTACAAATCTTCAAAAGTGGGAAAATACTGCCTGCAGGAGCATTCATGCATTTCAACTAACTTCACAGCATACCATATGTTCAAGGTAATTTAGCACATCCATAGATCTTCATTTATAGAATAGCTTAACCATTTCCAATCTCAAAATATTAGGTTCTTACATAATTTAACATAATATGCTTATGAAAGAAATGAATTTCACGGACAGGCAATGCTCAGACAAAACAAACAAACAAAAAACCACTCTGTAGTGATGTTAAAGAAAGGGGGGAGAAAATAGTTCCAAATGGACAAAGAAATAGAAAAATGTTTAACGTCAACAGAAAAGTAGTTAGCAGTATAGTGTGCTTGGTACCCTAGGTTTATGGTCTCGTGGCTATTTTTCTATTCCATGATCCTAGTTTTGATTTACCAATTTCTAGTTTTATTACCTTTTTTTGCTTGAATAATCTTCTTTTTCATTTTAACTTATTTTGAATTTTTAAAATAATTACAGTAATAAAATAAAATGTTATTAAAAACAGAAATACTAAGAAAAGTTTTCTGTGTCAAGCACACCAGTGGTTACTGCATATCAGGACTCATCTCATAGGGTATGGCCAAACTTCTCTCCACTTGCAAATTACTTGAAAACAGGACGATATTATTTTTGGTTTAATAGTCACTAAAATGGAAAAAAAAAAAAAAAAACTCAGACCAAAGAGTTATTGAACCCAGATCCTTCATCATGCATCTGTTAATCCAAACCATTTTAAATATCAAATAAAAGAACAAAACTTTAGAATACACAAACAAAGACATCAAGGGAAATGGGGACAAGAAAAAATGGACTTAGTTTTGGAAAAGAAAAAAATAAAAGCAAAAAATCATCAGCATGTCAAGAGGAAATAATTAATAGCAAAAAATAAAATAAATGCAAGAAACATGTAGAACTTGCAAAGAATGAACATGATCATCCTAAGCATAAAAGTATAAATATTACACACCAACCCAACACTTAAGTACAACTGATGCCATATAGAACACAATAAATGAGCATGGAATTGAACCCAAAATCAATAGCCTGGTTGTGTTTGGTTGGGGGTTATCCCCAAGTGGGGATAAGAATAAGTTTTGAAAATTTTGAACCAAAGGTATTAATGATAAAATGGTGAGGTGTCCTTTATGTATTGGTGAGTTATATTTTTAAATCTTAATTAAAACTTTTGGCGGGAAACTTTTTTCATGGGAAATCGTGTTGGGGATAACCCTTGGGGTTATCCCCCAACCAAACAAGGAAGAATAAAAGGTGATTTGATATAATATATAGTATGTACCCATAAAACATAATTAGCATAAAACATTGACGTCTTTTCCATGTAGGACCTAGGTCAATCCAAAACCTAAATCCCAAGCACAAATCATTATACAAATAATAATAGTAGATTATCCATGAAAGAAGATAAATGAAGCCACAAATCAAGACGAGTTGTCATACTAAGATAACAATTTTGTGTTGTATGAGCAATGTACTGAAATCCTATCAAGTTAATTACTAAATAAAATGTGGTTTATCCACTTCATCAAAAAAAAAAAGGCAGCTCAAGCATAACCTCTCTTACTATTAGTACCAGAAATCCCAAACATCAAGTAGGTCAACACAATGCCATATCACAGTTGGTTTTGAAGATTTATATTTACTATACTAGAACATTCCATCTTCAGGAAATGCAATACCACACTTTCTAAATGACCATTATGTGTACTAGATTCTCAAAAACATGATAGCCTACCTGCTTTTCTATAGGTAAATTCACTACTACAACAAATTGAAAATTCACAGTTAAATCTATCTAGGGTACAAATCAGTATAGTTAAGGTGTATCACCATTTAATGCAACCATAAATGTAAAACAGGTCCGTTGAAAAATTGAGATAGATGTCAATTGCAAGTTTACAACTACAGAAAACTACACCATAAATTATTGAAAACCAAAGGTAAACCTGCTTAGCAAGATTGCATGCACGATCTGGCGAGTTCAGAATTTCATAGTAGAAGACTGAGAAGTTTAGAGCAAGCCCAAGCCTTATCGGATGAGTTGGAGCCAGTTCAGCCAGGGCGATATCCTTCAAATGGTGGCAAAGTAACGTTCCAGTTCATCATTCAACAAAACAATTAAGTAATAGAAAGCTTACCTGTGCAGACTTATATGCCAACAGAGTGCTCTCTGCAGCCTCCTTTCTCTCAGCACCAGTCTTAAACTCTGCAAGGTACCTGCACCAATTAGACAGGATGATAAATAGCTGAGGACAAGATCACTCATATTATCACATCCATTTCCCCTCTCAGAAATTTTCTTCAACCTGTAGTAGTCACCCTTCATCTTGAGGTAGAAAACCTTGGATTCTGCAGCGGTGGAAGATGGAATAAGATGAGATTCAAGCAGTTTGAGAATGCCATCACAGATCTTGCTGAGCTCAGTCTCTATCTTTCCACGGTACTCCTTGATCAGAACAACATGGTCCTCATTCCCGCGACTCTCCTCCTTCTGCTCAATGGAGGAGATGATGCGCCATGAAGCACGACGAGCACCTATGACATTCTTGTAGGCCACAGAGAGGAGGTTGCGCTCCTCAACAGTGAGCTCCTCAGTGTCAACCGCCTTGACAACCTTTTCCATGAACTCCACCATTTCCTCATACCTCTCTGCCTGCTCAGCGAGCTTGGCCATGTAAACATTGTCCTCCCGAGATTCCACTGAAGACATCTTTTCTCCTGCAAGTCCCACCTTAAAATTAATCATAAGCCTATCCGAGTCAAACAAAATATTGATTCTTTTCCTTATCAAACATAAAAAGGAAATTCAGGAAAAACCTAAAGAGCATCATGGAGAATTTCTAGCTTAGATTTTTTTTTTATATTGAATCAAGAAATTCCTTTATTGTCTAATTGAGTCTTCAACTTCATACACCAGATGAATCTACAGATAGTTGTTTATGCAATATCAAAGATATAGTACCCATAGAGGAGGCTATTTCAATCAAAAATATTGCAGGAACTTATCACCAACATAGATCTATTATTGAAACTATAGGGAAAAAAAAAGTTTAATTGTCGATCACAATTTAGCAGCAAAGGTTTTGGGAAACAGTAAACTAAAATTACGAAACCCTAATCCCATTTCTTACCATCTCTCCATACAAATCAAAGGCTAAAAGGACGACATAATTTTAATCTCCTTGTTGACAATAAATCATCAAAATCATATACTTCCCATTTCAATAAAGATAGAATAAATCATTCAACGAGATTTAGCACCAACCGCTGCAAGAATCATAGAAACAAACACGCGAAAAAAGAATTCACAGATTAATTTATTAAACTACAAAGGACAGCACAAACCTGAGATTATGGGCTGAAATGGAACCCTAGCTATTCCGCTCCCGATCTCGGTTGGCGTAAGGGCGGAGGCAAATGTGTTGAGGTTTCGAGAATGAGAAACTTGACACGTGCTAGTGCCAGATGTTGCTGCGTTGTTGTCACGGGGCTCAACGCTTGGGCAGTTGGGCTCAATCAGATGACTTCTGCTTTCTTTGAATACTGTCGCGGTGGTTCATACCATCCTAACCGTCAATATTGCCTTGAGATCGTACAGATGGTTCCAAGATGAACGCTTTACGATTCAATGATATTTATTTTTTTAATTTTACTTACTACAAAAATAAAAGAAATATATGTAGCAGTATTAAAACTTAAGATACCAAATTAAAATTTCATAACAGTTATTTTTTCTACTAAAATTGAACAAACAATATAATACATTGAAATTTCTAGCATTTATTATTATTATTATTTATTTAGTGTTGATGCCAAAAACTGGTCCACCTCACACTTTGGTTGCCGCTCGATCCTGGCCTCACCTCACACAAACGATTGAAATTTATAAATATGTGAATGACTTACTTCAGATTCAACAAGGGAGGTGCTTTCCTGAAACGCCGACCGATCTAATTGCCTTTCTTACCTTGGGATTAATTTGTAAAAGGGAGTGTGAAGGAATCGGGCCTTTCGCCTCTGGATTTAACTCCGACAAGTCTTAAGTCTAAAACTCAGAAGGAAGTTTTAGACATAGGTTAAGTCTTGTGTAATTTCTTTCTGGGGTCCCTTTCTTACTATCATTGTTCTTCTTATACCAAATTAAAGGCGGCTTAGGGAAAATATCCCGCAAGGTAGGAAAGCTATGAGTAAGGGCGTAAGAAAATATACCATGAGGCTGCAAGAAAAACAGGGCCTCATTGTGCCTAATCGCAGAGGTACCGTGGCAGTAGAAAATATTTGCCCACCGTATAGTGAATAAGATCTACTTACCGTAGAGGCTTAGATATTTTCTTCCCCTTAAAGCCTGTAACTATAGAAATCTGTTATGGGGATCTGTTTTAAGAAAGTTATAATTCCACGGATTTGTTTTGTAGTGGTCGAACCTCACTCTTATTTGCGAGCCGGAATTTCGCTTAGAATGTTTGGTGATATTGCCACGCTGCCAAAGCTGACGAGTCCTCGCGGTGTGATACCGGGCCATTTAGGTAAGACGCTGGCGTTTTACCAACATATCTCCAACACTAGTCCCCCCAAGGTGTACTTGTTCGCAAAATCTAAGTGAGGAGGTAAGCTGCATTACTCTTTGTTTGGTTCGAGAGCAAGTATCTTCCTTAGTTAGCGGTACGCCGCGCCAGTAGATTTTGTCTCTAGGATGACGATAAGGCGATGTGCTTTAATCAGCGACACACCTCGTGTTGTCTTTTTCGCTGTTTTGAATCGAGGTAGATCTTTCTCCTAATTTTCGCCTATAGTGTCCATAGGTTTTTCTATTTAAGGAGCTTGTATGGTAGTGCTTTTATTCATTCCGTTGTTATCTTTGTAGCTTTGTATAACGGCGCTAGCCATTGCCTTTCTTTTTAAATTTTTCACTTTCACCCAATCCTCCCGCCATTTTGCAATTTCAACCTCTTTTTATGAACATTTAGAGGGTTTGAGGATTGGAGTCGCTTCATTTGATAAGTCCAACTACGCATTTACGCCTCTTTTGGTCAGTTGACACGGATTTAGGTGAAATTTGTTTCTGAGGAAGGGTGGGAAATTTTTCATGTTGATCATGATGTTGGTAGGCTGGGATCTTCTAGTTTTTACTTATGCAAGTCATACGCCGGGTTGAAATATTCGGAAGCTTTCATGCCGCAGAAAAGGTGGACCAATCTCAGCCCACGTGCTTTGGCTTCCGGTTTCCTAGCGATGACGAGGACAAATGGGACGTTAACGCGGAAGTCCGCAGGTATCTCCTCCGAAGTCTTATCCGAGCGAAGTCCTCGAATGGATCCGGACTCGCTAACTGGGAATTCACGGAGAATAATGTTTGCTAGGACCGGCGCTTGTTTTTTTTTTTTGCGGCCTATCTTCATAACATGAATAAATAAAGGTTGTCGCTAGCTTATAAATTCTTTTGTACCTTTCAAATAATCACCGGTGATCCCATGTTAAAGCGTATGTTTTGTATTCTATGGTATGGGCTCTACTTTTTATACAAAGGCTCGCTATTCCCCCGAGAAGACACGTGGTCAATCCTGTATTGTTTAGCATTAAAGGGAGATGGTGGCGGCTGACGTATGCGTGGTATCGCGATTTTGTCAACATCACGATAGGCCTCGGGCCACCCATGTGTGTGTCGGCGCTTGGTCAATGACTTGGATGGAATTTTTGAATCGCTTAAGGGGAAGTGATGATGGCTGCCATCTGACCAACGGTCCGGGATTTGGGGACCTTTGGTTCAACTGGCCCGACGGCGTAGTGTTGGGATCTAACGGCCATGAATTTGTCTCCCTTTATACAACAAATCGTGAAGGCGAGTAGAAGGCTTTATTGTGAAAATCACAATAGTTTCTTCCTCCTCCCAAGCTCAGCCCCTAAAGTTCTTGCGCTCTTTTCACCCTTTTCTTCTTCTAAGGTATGGCTAGTGACTCTAGCGCTGCCTTCTTCTTCCTCGGGTTCTTCTTGGCTGAATCTCATAGACTTGCCGCTTCTCAACCCCTTCGATCCCTTCTCTGTCTCGAACCCATAGTCTCCGTGATTCCAGGGCCCCGTGGTCTAGGGATGTTCCGCCCGTGGTTTACGGATACATCCCGCTCTAGGGCGAATGGGTAAGTGGGTCCGACACCTTCATAAGCCTCCTGGGCGATGGATGTCGGCGACTTGGCAGAGAAGTACGAGATAGATCCTGCCTTTGTTTGAGGTTAGTGGCTCCATGTTCCGGGAGAAGGCAAGTTCTCCTAGGGAGGGAGATTGCCATCTATCGCGATGCGTTGTTGGGTAGCCTTAGGATTCCTTCTTCTAATTTTTGCATTCCTAAGAATATCGCCAGGTCCTTCACAGCTTAACTCCTAACTCGAGGTTGCTCAACGGTTTTGCTTATCGCTTTAAGAACTATGTGTAACCAATCGCCGGTTGGTTTCAGATGTTATTTAGTATGTGTTTAGAGTCTAATGCCGATTGGTACTACTGCTCACCGATAAAGTTTGTGGAAAGTCTCCTTCTTCCATTGCCATTGAAGAGTAAATTTTTCATTAATGAAAAGTAAGTCCAAAGTGGGATGTCCAACCAAGTGGGAGGTTCCCCCGAACGGATATTGTTTGTGAGGAGATGACAAAAGAAGAGGAGGTTCTTCTTAAGTCAACAAGGGATGTCCAAGGTTTACATGGATGCCTTCTTTAACTAAGGAAAATCTCCTTAGGTGTCAAGCTAATCAGAGCTACCGGTAGGACTTGTTTTATGCATCGCCTAACTTAGTTTAATCTTGAATCGCGATGTCTAACTCACCCGGAATTTATTCTGCGTGAAATCCGATGGAGGACGAAGATTTAAGTTACGCTATGGGCATCCTAGCTTCCTTCAAGGCGAAGTTCATCCGCCTTACCTCGTGGCTGAAAGAAGAAGAAGATATCATCCATAGTACCATACTTCCAATGTAAGAAAGAAAGAAAAGGAATGTAAAAGATGTTGGACTTCTTCCAAGAAGAAGGTTAAATGCAACCCCGCTACAGGGTTCTCACGGGAGAGGAGGACGAAGAGGAAGAATTCCGAGGACGCATCGGGTCCCGGAATTACGGGAGAATAGGCGAATTCGCCTCAGTAAGAGGTTCGCCCGACTTTATCGCCAATTTGGAGGGCCTCTTCTAGCTCCACTGTAAGATATCTTCCTTAAGGAGGCGAGGGTCTACTCAAGGTTGTCTATTGTTTCACTAAGTATTTTTTACTTAGGTTTATTTTATAGGTGGAGTGTGGAGAAGGTGCTCTCCCCGACAAACTAAGGGAGGTAGACTTTCCTCAAAGGACCGCTGACTCAAGGGATGGAGTTGCCAAGACATCCCTCGGATGCCGCCTGCGGAATAATGTTTTGATGGCTATGGGGACCCAATCAGCCTCCACTAGACTTCAAGGGGCGGAAGAGAAGAGGCCACTTGCCAACTTTTCCCGCCGACTACTGCCGGTAAAGACTATTCTTGTAATTTTACTTCCTAGTTTGGTATTATCGCCCATAACTCATTTGTTATTCTCAGAGATCGCCTATCAATGATCGAAGTGCTAATCTTGTCAAGAAGACTTGGCTAAGATGGGGAGCCGAGTGGGGCGTAAATTGCCCTAAGTTTTAGGGTAGTGGCTTTAGAGGGAAAGGAGAAGAAACAGTATCGTCATATTCATGCTCTTGAGCGGTAGATAAGGCCGAAGGCTAGCCAAACCGGGCAATATGGAAAAAGAGAAAATGATCTAGTGGCCAAGCCGGTTATTTCCGAGGGCTCTCTCATACCGAGAAAATATCAAAAATTACAGGATGACTCTAGCGGCCTTTTGAAAGAGGGACTTAAATCCGCTCAAAATGAAGCGAAATCGGCTACTGGATGGGATTTTAAAGTTGAAGGTTGTTGAACTACTGCTCAGAGTTGGGAGGAAATCAAAGGGGAGCTACACACTCAAGGAAGACTTAGCCGCATTAAAAAGCTCATAAATCCGAGCTCGCAAAGAAATTAAAGATTTAATAGAACGAGTGGATAAGCTAGAGAAAGGTCGCCTCGGGCTTAGGGCTTAAAGCAAAGAGGGGGCCACCCGTATATATTCACTAGTACAACAGCAAGTGGCCATCATGTTCCTCCCCGCAGTAAGTGTTAGCCACGGGGCTTGCCGGAGTCTTAAAGAGGTTTACGGAATTGAAGGAGCAACAAAGGGTTATAAAGACTTCGGAGGCTCCAGCTACTCCTCCTCTCCTGCACTCTCACACTCAAATTCCTCCGTAGGGAAGATAACCCTAAAGGCCTCTAGCTCTTAGGGATTTTGTTTTATGGAATGTTTTTGTGAAGACTTAGGCATTTTGAATGTAATTTCTACTTTATATGAATGAAACACAAACCTTTACTTTGGTGAAGATTTATTTCCGAGTCGTGGTTATCTTTAACCATTTAAGAAGTCTTTTGTAAAGTCTTTGTAAGAACCACTCTTTGTTGAAGCCTTTTATAATGTCTTGCTAAGAGTTATCACGACCTCTTATACCTTATACATGTTGCTCAGCATGATGGAGAAGTGCTGAGAAACAAAGAACAGAAGAATGAAAAGTATAAACAAATAAAACAAAATAAAGGAAAGGGAAGAGAGAAAGCATGAATGATGGTGGCTGGGTTTCAAAAGAAGCATTAAGAGAATAAAGAAGAGGAGGAGGAGGAAAGAGCTTCTGTTTTCTCGAAAAAGAAAGCACTGTGTGATAGCTTTCCCTGCATGTGTGCATGTGTCATAATAAAGAAAGAGGAGAGGAAGCTGAGAAAACAAGAGAAATAAGAGATTTGAAGAGTAAGTGGTAGAGTTAGAGAGAGAGGGAGAGAGAGAGAGAGAGAGAGAGAGAGAGAGAGAGAGAGAGAGTGTGTTAAATATATATGTGGATAATCTCTTGCGTTAATATAGTTAAAAAATAAATAAATAAAAAAAATAAAAAATAAAAAAAAGAAGAAAGAGAGTTCAACCATGCTACCAAGAGCGAGTATAGTTTCTTTGGCATGGGCTTGGCTTAGTAGCCCATCTTTGTGAATTGGGTCATATGGACTGCAACCCCTCTTCTTGAAATAATAAAACGATTACTAATTGAATTTCGCCAATGTGATATCATGGCAGAGTATAAGGTTGCTCCTTCCTGAGAAGAGACAAATAAATCAGAAGTATTTCACCGTAATATCACTTAAAAGTATTTTTGGAAAAAAAATAAATAGTAATGATATTCCTAAAAATATATGTGTTCGCTTCAATTCTCTTAATTGACTAATTTTGTATGTAAAGTCATGCATGTGGTTGGAAAAATAAATTCTGATAATTTCGAGGATTCTCCCGCACGACATTGTGCGCTGGAGAGCATACCACTGGTGTCTGCTTGACTATGATGTACCAGGATGTTCTGGTGTTTATTGTCCGAGATACCCGCCAAGCCGGCGCACGCTGACCGCAGGTATGCGTACCGCACGCCTTCGATCAGAGCGCCACGGGCCTGTGGCAGTCCCATTCGACAAACCGTCGCTGGTTTCGGCTCTAGCCAAGCATCGAGACGATGATATGCGGATTATGTTTTTATTCTGATGTTTTGTTTTGATCATTTTCCGCCGCTATGGTTTATTTCTGCCGCTATGGTTTATTTCTGCACAGTAAAGTTTATCAATTCCAAGTTTCTGATATTATCTTAATAGATGTCTTTAGATTTTGATAGCGGGTACTTACTGAGTTTCTCCCGAAACTCACCCCCCTTTCTTCCCCTCGTGATCCGGAAGAGCTCGTGTAGAGCGACGACGCGGACGCCCGTCCGCAAGGCTGGGCTTGGTTGCCGCCGAGGTTTGCAAACCTCCATTTTGTTTCTTTGAGTGAGAGAACCTTAAGTTCAGTAGATCTAGACATGTTTTAAGTTTTGATTCGGTGGAGTCGTGTTGTATAAGGTACCTGAACCCTAGAGGTTATGTGTGATAAAATATATGTTTATCATGTTATATTATATTCCGTTGTTGCTATGATATTGTTTTTTTGTTGACCACCTGAGGCCTTGTGCCGAGTGGGGCCCAAAAATTTACTTGGGTACGGCCGGCCTCGGCCCGGCTTCGGTCTGGGGCGATGCCTTTTCTTCTTCTCTTCATTTGGCTTGTAAAGCTTCATAGCTTAGCAGTTCTTTTTCTTAGTCCAATCGCTGGGACTCTTGATTTGTTAGAGTAAGACCCTTTGCCTAAGTAATGAGATTGTTGCCTCATATTTCGATCGGGATTTTTGCCCCTTGTTTCTGGACGAGAATTATCTTTTATCCTTGTAGGATAATTTTCGACTCATCTTTTAGGAATGAGATTTTCACCTCATCTTTATTTGAAAAAAAACTTAAGCTTTATTTCATGAAACATTTAGGAGACGGCTACAGAATTCACTGATAGTAGCGTCGCAGGTGTTCAGCATGAAATGGACGCCTTGGCCGCTTTTTCCTTCCATATTTACCGGATAATAGGTGCCCGCCGGACAATTTCCTCATGACGTAAGGGCCTTCCCAATTAGAGTTAGCTTCCCCGCTCGCTTTTTGTTATTCTGGAATTCATTTTCTCTTAAGACCAAATCACCGATTTGAAAGAAGACTCTTTTCACCCTCAGCGTCAGAGAACCTTTTTTACTTTTCGGCGATATAGATGGTTGCCTTTGTTTCCGCCAGCTTCTCTTCGCTTCTTCAAGTAGATCAAGTTCCGCCAGATTCTTCTCATTTTCTTCTAATGAGAAAGTTTGCTGCGTCCGTAAGGTAGGCACTCCTATTTCTCGCAGGATGGCGGATGCCGCCCATAAAGTAAGCAGAGAATGAAGTTTCTCCCGCTGGGGTTCCTGCGGGTTGTCCCAGAAGCTCCAAAGAGCTGAATTTCCTCAACCCAATTAGTTCCATTTTGGATACCCTGGTTTTAAGAGCTTGAAGCAAAAGTGCGCATTCTGTCACTTCCACTTAGCCATTGGCTTGAGGATGTGTTACGTAGTTAACTCTGGATTCAATTCCGAAGTTCGAACAAAACTTTGAAAGCCTTAGTTATCAAATTGTCGCCCATTATCCGAAATGAAGAAGCAGGGAATTCCAATCGACATAAACCGCTCGGGCCATAAAAATCCCCTCGGCAAATAGCTTTCTCCGCGGATCTTCGCTGCGGCTCAACTTCTACCCATTTAGTGAAATAGTCGATAAAGAACTATCAAAAACTTCATTTGTCGAGTCAAGTAGGAAATGGTCCTAGAAGATCAACTCCCAGTGATAGCAAAACTGGCCGAGGGCTAATAATTGCAAGCGCAGGGTCGCTTTTTGAATCTTTAGAATGCCAAGCAGTAAGCATCACATTTTCTCGTAAAACGCTTCAACTGATCTCTTGAGTTAGTGTTGGCCAAGCACAGCCTTGTCGCAGACTTTGTAACTCATATTTTGCCTCCTATATGACCTCCTCCATGCCTTCATGAATTTCAAGGATATAGTTGGCTCGCGGACGCAAGCACCGTGGAGAAGGGTTGTACATATAGGACCTCTTGTATAGATTTTCACCAATCATAGTGTACCGAAGCGGCTTTGTAAGAAATTGCCCTGCCGCTTTACTTTGTTAGATGTATGTAAGTCCACCTTGTGTAGTTTTAATGGATCAATCCAACTTGACTCTTCACAGACTTTGTACCTCTCCTCCCACCAAATCAAATAGTTTTTGTGGGAAGGTACTTCAGAGGTTGAAGCCGGATAGGATTCTCAGATCTCCATCGGGTGCAGCCGGTTTTTAGATAAAGCCTCGGCTTTCTTCATTTCAGTACTGCATGCATTTTTTCAATCTGGAAGTGAAAGCAAAGCATGGAACTATTTTCTTGACCACCGCCTGGTATATGACCATATTCTCCTTTGCTTCAAACGCCGATGTATGGCCACCCATTTAGCCGTGAGTCGTATATACATGTAGATCTTTGCCAATTCTGCACCGCCGACGCAATCCCCGCTACGAGGGCTTCGCATATTCGCCTCGCTTGTTGGTCGCCCAAATCGAACTTAAGAACCGGCTTCAGATTTTCCATTTAGAAGGAGAATGCGACGGCCAGCCGACTCGACTTTTCTTTCAGTTTGTTGATCCATCGGCTACAAGGACCATGGAATGCTATATCTTTCTTCTCGGATCTTGATGGAATGAGTCCAGGAACGGTTAATTCCGCTATAAAATCAAGTAGCACTTGAGCCTTTGATTGCCGTTGGGCTTGCTTATAAGTGAGATCAAACTAACCCTTTGATTACCCACTTGGGCTAGGACTCTCCAAATTTTCGTGTTTATGGAGAACTTGATTTAAGGGGCTTGTCTACAACACAGAATTTTGTGAGCTTGAAAATAAGGCCTCAATCTCCGCAAGTGATGTGATAAGGGCTTAAGGCTAACTTTTCAAGTGGTAGATACCTTTGACTCCGCAGACGTTAAGGGATCTTGCTTGTATAATAGACAACGTTTCCTCAACTCCTTTATCTTCTTAATAGAATTGCACTGATCAGCTCGAGGAGCAAAGCGGCCAAATAGATATCGAAGTTCTTTTCCTTCATGCGGCTTGGCTAGCAAATCGAGGCGATCGGAGATAATCTTTAAGCCCCTCGGAAGGCTTTTTTCACACTCTTTTTGTCCACTCCATTTTTGGTGCTTTACCATGAAGGCTTGGAAGAGTGGGAGATTTTTCTCTCCTACTTTAGAGATAAATCTTCCAAGAGTTTAGGCTTACCCATTAAGCCGTTGTAATTTCAAGACTTTTGGGTGATCCCATGTCAAGAATGGCTTTGATCTTTTTCTGGATTTGCTTCTATTCCTCTTTTGAGTCAATATAAATCCTAAAAATTTCCCCTGATCGGACACCAAAGGCACACTTGTTCGGATTTAGGCGCATATTATAAGTCCGGCGGACTGAAAGGCCTCTTGTAAACCGAAAAATGCTCATCGGCTTTTCGCTCTTCACCAAGATGTCATCGACATAGGTCACATTTCTCGGCCAATTTGTTCTTTTGAAGATCAGATTTCTTATGAGCCTCTTTCAAAGGTGGCTCTAAGATTCTTTTTAGACCGAATCAACACATCACCTTATAGCAATAAGTTCCCTTTGCAGTAATGAAGGATGTTTTTCTTCGCTCGCCTTTGGCCCTATTCGGATTTGATTGTAGCCTCGAGAAGGCATCTAAGAACTCAAAGATCCTGTTCATGCCCCGGCCAGAGTCAACCAAACCATCAATTGAAGGTAGGGGGAAGGAATCTTTTGGACAAGCTTTATTTAGGTCCGTAAAATCCATGCACATTCTCCATTTTCCGGACGGCTTTTTTATCAGAACCACATTAGCCAACCATTCTGGATAGTTCACCTCTCGGATAAATCATGCCTTCAAAAGGGTTGATACTTCTTCTTCTGCAGCCTTCTCAAGGAATTTCTCCTTTCTCGCTTGGACAGTTTGAACGATCGATCTATCTTGAGTGTTTAATGACATCACATTTACGCCCGGTAATGTCGATGACCGTGCCAAGAGGTCAATTTGTCCTTAGGTACCACCATGAGATTTTCTTTCCGCAGGCCGCTGTCAACCGCCACCGCGACAATGCGCTCCACTCTAGTTGTGTCTAGAGGAACTATAAGCAATTCTTCAACTGGTGTAGGCCGGAGCTCTTCATCTTTCCGTTCTGCTATTCTGTTGATCAACATGGCTTCTGAAACTCATGTTTTGCCTCTGTTTTGAGTTTTTCCTTAGAGGGTTGAGACATAGCATTGTCGTGCCAAGGGTAGATCCCCTCTAACTTCTCCACTGTCGCTCTCGGTCGGAAATTTAAGGAGAAAATGATAAGTAGAGATTATTGCTTTCAAGGCGTTGAGGGTTGGCCTACCAAGAATCACATTGTAACTTGAAGCACAACATACAACTAGAAAATTTGTTGTCACCGTTGATGATCTTGGCGAATTTCCTACCGTGAATCGAGTAATGTGATCATCCCTTCGTTGTACCACTCCCTCCTAAAAAATCCTACCAAAGATGATTTTACGGGAGTAAGTTATCCAAGGGCCATACCTCATTCTTCGGGGCGCCCAGTAAAAGAATATCCAATCAACTTCCGCCGCCTACCGTAACTCTTTTCATTTGGAAACCTGAAACCATGATGGCAATGACCATGGCGCTGGCTAAGGAGGGGCGGTGAACCCCTAATCGACATCATTATCATAAAACATGATGAGCCCCTAGGCGTAGACCTTCTTTGTAAGCGCTTGCTTCCTACGCCTACTCCCACCATTCTGGGCATTGCTTTTCCGAGAGGCTAACTTTCACCACCACACCCAGACCACCACTAATAAATCCGACCCATTCTCCTTTTCTCCTTTCAGTCTGAGGTTTCAGGTTCCTCTTGAACATCAATGTTGATATATTGCTCCAGTTGTCCTCTTCTAACAACATCTTCTATGGCGTTCATCAAATGAGTACACTTTTCTGTGTCATGTCCTCTAGCTTGATGGATGAAACTTGCAATATCTTTACTATTCTTTTGCCGTTCGGATTCTTTGCGTGTTCGCTTGCCACAAGTAAGATTTTTTGATCCCTAACTTGCATAAGGATATGGCTTCGGTCTGATGAAGCGAGGTATGGCTTATCATATCCCTACCATTTTCCCTTCTCTTGAAGTTGCCCTTCCGGGCCGTGCATGCTGCCGCCTGAGGGCGTGTTGCATGTTCCGTGACCTTTATTCCACTCTTATTATCCACGCTGATCCCTCCTTCCTTTCTAATTCATAAATCTCTCTCGCTTACATTACTACTGGGGGCTTTTCCTTCTCGACTTCATTGGGATGCGCCGAGCCTCTTCCTCCCAACACGTGTAAATCTCGCTTAATTGATGTACTTTGGGCATGGATCATGAGGGCACGGAGGATTTTTGGCGGATCCAAAGGTAGGGAGAAACTAAAGGGGATTCTAAAGCAAACCCTCCATCATGTTACAAAATGCTTCATGGGAATAAGGTCCGCAGCCTCATTTGTCAGCTTCATCTATGAAACGCATTTAAATAGGCTTTGAGTGTTTCACCCCCTCGCGTTTAACGCTGTATGGGTAGAGGGAGTTTTCTTTGTCGAATAATTGGAAAATAAGCTAGAAAGCGACCGCTGTGAACCCTCAAAAACGAAGGAATTGTGCTAGATGGAAGATCGACAAAACCAGCCTCGCACTTTTCCCTCTAAGGCGTGGAGGGAAAAGCCTCGGTACATACGGCATCAGCTGACCTCAGCAAAGATCTTTGGATCGGAAAGACTTCACGCGACGTAGGACCGGATCGGTTTTTGCCTTCATACGCAATCATAATATGCGGCCTGGAAACTATCGTGAACTTTGCTCATCCAATATTTCCCTTGATAAAAGCGAGCATATGTGAGAACATGCCGCTCGGATTCGGCTTCCTCGAGAGCGCCTGTCGCTGTGTTCTTCCATCGATGGTTGGAAACAAACGTGACTATTCCGCTCCGCTTGGCCAGCTTCCTCGACTCCGTAACCACAGGAGGGAGGGTTCCACCAGCAGAAGGCGGTCCTCTCTTCTTTTCTCCATGGGTATGGTCTTTGTCCTCCCTCGGCTTTTGGAATTAGCTAGCTGGGCTGCGGCATAGTTGATGGAATTTGTGTGGGTGGAGGTGGTGGATGGGGTTAAAGCGCGGCTTACAAGCAATCGCTCTAATTGTTCTGCAAGCGCATGTTGAGATAAAAATTCGACGGGTTCTTGGGATAAAATGGATGTATTGTCCTATGGAGGCAAAATGGGTGAATTTTTCCACTGAGGTAAGATGGGTGGATTTTCCAGGCCTTGATTCTCCCCATCTCCTGATTTTACCTGGGTATTTCTTTATTACTAGGCCTTGCTCTTGAATTCGCTTAGATCTTCCGTAGTAATCATTTAGCTTTTTGTAAGGGTCTCCATGCAGACGGCCTAAATCGGTTGATCCAAAAACCGTCCACCTCACGCTTTGGTTGTTGTTGCCTCGCTGATCCGGTCTCGTACATTTTGACAAACGGTTGAAATTTATAGTTGATGCGGACACTTACTGATTCGGCATTCAACAGGAGGTGCCTGGAATGCCGACCCAATTGGTTCCGCTCTTTACCTTGGGATTAATCAGTAAAGGGAGAGGGAAGTGACGGAATTTGGGCCTTTCGCCTCGGATTTAACTCCGATGCTTAAGTCGAGAAAACTTGTGAGAAATGTAAGTTTTAGACATAGGTTAAGTCTTTTGTGTAATTTCTTTCGGGGTCCCTTTCTACTATCATTGTTCTTTTATAGCAAATTAAAGCGCTTTAGGAAAATATCTTGAAAGGCTAGTAGGAAAGGCGCAAAAGCAGTAAGGTAAGAAAATATCCTATGAGGCTGCAAGAAAAATATCTCTGCCTATCACGCTTATTGCGTAGGTATTGTAGGTGTAGAAAGTAGAAAATATTTGCCCAATCGTAGAGGCAAGTGATAAGATCTACTTATCTTGGAGGCTGCTAGATATTTTCTTCCCTAGGTGGCTATAGGCACCTTATGAGACCTGCTTTTAAGAAAGTTGTTGTAATTAAAAACGGATTGTTTGTAGGGTCGAACTCACTCACCTTTATTTGCGAGTCTAACGGAATTTCGCTAGAATGTTTGGTGATATCGCCACGCCGCCAAGGGGGACGTATTCTGCGGTGTGACACCGCCATTTAGGTAAGGGACGCGTGTTTTACCAAATATCTCCGTAACATTTAGAGTGGATAAATCAAATTTATTTATTTATGATTAATGTTGATGATTACATTAGCATAAGAGGGTTGCTCTTCTCTTATTCTCCCGGGTGTCCCAGCTAAGGGCTACCAACCAAAAAAACAAAGTTATATTGTTGCTCCTTCTTGTGCCCTAGGGGTGGCGCCCTCAAAATCGTCCCCCTCCTATGTCCTTCTCATTATGTCTCCCGGGTCAAAAACCAAGCTTCGTTTGGTAGCGGACTCCATCGGCCCTAGCTTCAACTTTTTGTAGCAGTTGTTGCGTCAAACCAAAAAAGCAATATGATTTTTTTCCCTCGGATAATTCTTGAACAAACGCAGCATTTGTTGGGGAAGCATCTTTGGTTCCTTTTTAGTCAGGTGCTCCAAGTTATGGCTATTACAACCAAGTTACAACCCAGGCTTCTTTCCCAATAGGAATTTCTAGCATTTATTTTCCATGTAATAAATCGGTTTTGCTGAAATATAATAAAAATCATACAAATTTTAAATTTGTTATTTGTTTTAAAAGTCTAGGATATATAATCTCTGTCGAAGGATCAAACTACAATTCGAGCTTAAAACTCGGAATAACTCGAAATTTTAAAATATATATATTATATTATTATATAGGGTAAATTTTTAAAAAAATCATGTAGTTTCACAGATTTGCATAACAAGGAAAGTGTTTTTTTTTACCGAAAAAAAATCTTGTGGTTTTTCCAGTTAACAAAAAAATGAAAAACCGTTAACTCCTATTAACGGTGTTAACACATGCTTAATTGGTAGGGGCATTTTTGTCCATTTAGTTGGTTTTGATATCTCCTCATAGGTCTTTGATCTTGTTGTTCCTCCCATATCAAGTGGCATCTTTACATGTGTTGTAAGGGTGTCATATATTATAACACTCACAAAAATGCATTTCAATTACCGCCATTGAACTTAAGAGTAGTACATTAATAATAATGTAAGTGATGGCCTATTTGGGGTACTCAATATAATTGGAAGTCAACATAGGATTAAGTTTGATTCAAAAGTGGATAATGACTCATATTCTAACAAGGGTTCAAATCATAGTCTAATTGAGATTAGAGATAGGGTTGGTTGTAGAGATAGTGTTCAAATTCTACTTTATGTTTAAATCCTATTCATATAAGAATAAGAGTTATCTCTAGAGGTCAATAAATAAGGCCTAGTTTATTCAATTGTAATATATATATATATATATATATATAAAGAAGAAATAAAAGAGTGAACAACATAGAAGAAAGAGAGAAGGAGCGTGGCGGCGGTGGAGGTGTTTTGAAGCAATAATAGAAGAGATATTGGAGATAAACTTGAAAGCTCTAAGAACTCTGTTTTATTCTTCAAATGAGTAAAGTGTATACAGAGTTTGTTCTTGTTTTCTCCTTCTTGGTGTTGTACTTTTTGCGAGAGGTTGTTTTCTTGGAGACGAGCTTAAAGTGTGTTCAAGCCGTCATAGTTACTCATTATAGTGGATTCCCTGTTCCCACCCTTGTGGAGACGTAGGCACACTACCGAACTCCATATATATCTTTGTGTTTGTGGTTTGTGAGTTGTTTCTCTATCTTTTCCCTAGTTTCTTGCATGTTCTTGGAGATTGATCTTTGACATGTTGTTAGAACATTGTTAGTATGTGATAGTGCTTCCCAACAAAGCATATAAATTGCCATGACAAACACCTTTCATCACGACAATAAAGCCACGAATACTATAATTCACCCTTCCACGGAAGCACAATCACACACTAACAATGTTCCAACAACTTGTCAAAGATCCATCTCCAAGCACATGCAAGAAACTAGGAAAAAGATTGAGAAACAACTCACTAACCACAAACACAAAGATATACTTGGAGTTCGACAGTGTGCCTAGGTCTCCACAGGGCGGGAACATGGAATCCACTATAATGAGTAAGTCTGACAGCTTGTGTAACATCCCGGAATTTTCTAAGTCCATTTCAGTAAATTTTTAAAATTTTAAATGAGGTTAATTAGCTTCAAAACCAGATTAATTATTTTAACCTCAAGATTAAAGAAAATCAGAAAGTAATGGACCGAAATCCGGCCTCTCAACTATAGGGCCCAGAGGAGGCCTTATTGGGCCAGGACAAAGTTATATAGAATAGTTGGAGGTGGATGGTCGATAGTATTAGATTAATTAAATCAGAGATTAATTAATTATTATTAATCCAGATTAATTAAGTAGGAATATCGGACAAAAGTAGAGTCCCGATAAAGTAGATCTGGCTGAGTCAAAAGTTTAAAACACCTGGATCCGGCTCTGGGAGAAGAGACGATTCCCGATGCTACAAATGTACAGGTAATGGGTCATCCAATCGGATTCTCGTGATTTGGCCTGAGATAGAGACGCAGCCGTATAATATTATTACCGCCAACGTGCTACAAGACAATAATAAGATAAGATCAATGGATAGTTGTTCGCCTTTTTGCTGGGATATTGTAGAAGATATTATTAATTAATTGAAGTTATCTTTAATAAATAAGTTAAAGAATTCATTTAATTATTAAATTATAATAAAAATAGAAAGTATCTCATCCAAGCTTTATAAGTTAAGAGAGAGAGAGAGAGAGAGAGAGAGAGAGAGAGAGAGAGAGAGAAATCTCTCAAATCCCTTTCTTTCCCTCTCTCGTTCACAGAGGCGTCCCTCTTCGAGCCTTGGCGAGTCTCACGCCAGTCCTATATAGCCGCCCCCACCTGGCTCTCACATACCGTCACCAGCAGCCCTCTCAGAGACCACCGGCCCAAAGACTAATCCGCTCCAAATTCACCATCACAGAAAGTTCGACCTCACCGCCGGTGGCCTCGCCTCACAAGGATCGAATGCCGATCACTGCTGGCCAAGAAATTCTCCGCCCAGCATTTCATTGCCGTCCGGGCCTCGACCAAAGCCCCACGCCCAGCCCGCTTCATCAAGCGTGGGCAGGCGCTGGGCCAAATTTCCACGCCAAGCCACGGCCGGCCACCGCAGCCTCATCTCCTGGCCACCGCCTCCACAAGCTGAAAGCTCCACCCACCGCCATTCAGACACCTTGAACCGGGCTTTGTACTCTACTCCTAACAGAGCTCAGCTCGAAAGTAAATCCCGAAATTGGCTAATTTGGGGGAAAACCCTAAGTAGATACATAGTTGAATTAAATTTATGGGTTGTTAACAGGGGAATTAGAATGTTGGATGATTATGGAGTAAATTCATGTTAAATATGGTGAATGCATGTATATTTTCGGGGCCCTACGAATAGAGGAGGTGCTGCTCGATTTTTCTTGAAAATCTATAGGAGTTGAGGGTCTATTGAAATTTAGTTAATGCTTCTATGCTTAATCATCCTAATTATGAAACCCTAATTGCTTAAGACGACCATGTTAGTTATCTTCAAGCTCTATTTGTAATTTAGTTATTGCTTCCATGCTTAGCAAATGAATCATCTTCATTCCTTGCTTAATATGCTAGTTGTTAAGTTTAGCAAAGTGATAAAGATTTGTTAGAAGTATGGAGGAATACGAGTATAATTCGTATTCTTATACCTTAGAAGCATGTATTAGATCTTAAGGAGAAATTATGCTAAGATAGTTTAATGAGTTACCGTATTTATAGTGTTTAGATTAAAGTACGTGTTAGGAATACGGACTTCGTATTTATAGAATTCGTATTTCAATTATCGTGTGGAAAGGAAAGGGCAAGGCAAGTTCCTACGCTGTCAAGGACCGAGCCGCACCTAATTAAGCTCTGGACTAGATTCAAAGCGTAGGGAAATCTACTCAGATAGCTCATGAGTCTTTACCGTATTTTTATACATAATACAGTTGTTCAGCTTTTAGAAGCATGAACTCGAAGTTTTATGAAGTTTCCAGAAGTTTTATGAAAAACCATTTTCATGCTTAGTATTCAAAGAATGTAAAAGAGAAATAGTTACAAATACAGCTTAGATTACATTCTATTGATGTACATGTATAGACTCACAATGCATGTTCATGTAGAGCCGTGAGAGTACACAATCGAAGTTAGAGAGGGTGATTTAAATTTTGTTTTAAGTCCTAACTATCTCTGCTTTAAAAGCACTTCAATTTTATAAAAATCAAAACCCCCTTCCATCCCTTCTGACGCTTAGCATCGATATATTGTCGTAATTCACTTGTATCGTATATACTTGCTGGTCAGCTACAGTACAAAGATTGAATGTGTAGTCGTGAGAATAGTCTTGTGTATTAGATGATGCCGCTGCTCATCGCCTTCTAGAGATAGAGCTCATCTCGTAGAGAGAGAGGGCACATGTATGATTACCTGTGGGAATGTCTGCTTCATATTTAATCTACAAGACAGAGAAACAGTAAACCCGTGATATGATTTTTAAGAGAATACCTTGATCAATGCTTACTTGCTCGATTCAGCATTTGTCAATTTTTTAATCCAAAGATTTTCTATTCATGCTTTTACACGCCGCTTTTACTTTACAGCTTTTGTTATTTTTATACCAGTACGCTACACCCTACAGTTACAGTTGTTTTCACTCAGCGAAAGCTTCAGAAATTTCAAAACCCCCAACTTTTGATATATTGTTTTCGCATGACGCTAGTGTGAGTTCTCTAGAGGGCCGCCCTGCCACGAAGTTAATGATGATGCCCCGTAGCCGCTCAATTCGTCTAGTTTATGTTTATTTGTTTTCGAAAGTGTTGTGAGACATTAAGTTTAAGACAATATTTATTTTTGTGTTGTATTAAATTCAATTTGTTGGTGTTTTAATCTATTCAGCTTGTTTATTACCTTGCTGTCGTATTTTTCCCAAGAATTAGCGCGTATACGTTCTTAGGTTTAGGGTTCATTCCCTAAATCTGGCTGGTGTGGCACCTGAGTCCTAAAAAGGATAAGGGTGTTACAGCTTGAACATACCTCAAGCTCGTCTCCAAAAAAACTTCTCACAAAAAGTACAACACCAAGAAGGAGAAAATAAGAACAAACTCTGTACACACTTTACTCATTTGAAGAATCAAACCGAGTTCCTAAAGCTTTCAAGTTGATCTCCAATCTTCCTTCTATTATTGCTTCAAAACATCTCTTCAAGGTTTTTTGCTCTCTTGACTCTTCTCTCAGGAAAGAGAAAACTTGGTGCAGCGGCGGCGCCACCGTCGCCACGCTCCCTCTCTTTCTCTCTTCTCTATTGTTCACTTTTCTATTCTTCTATATATATATATATATATATATATATATATATATATATATATATACATATTACAATTGAATAAACTAGGCTCTATTTATAGCCCTCTAGAGATAACTCACTCTAATATGAATAAGACTTAAACATATAGTAGGATTTGAACCCTATCTCTACAACCAACCCTATTGCTAATCTTAATTAGACTAGGATTTGAACCCTAATTTGAATAGGAGTCATTATCCACTTTTGAATAAAACTTAATCCTATGTTGACTCCCAACTAGTCCGAGTACCCAAAATAGGCCCTCACTTACAATTATCTACCTCGTTTCTCATTTGAATGTGAAACGGACAAGTACTAAATATGTTGAACAACTCTTCCATCTCGGTGAAAATCCACCACCGTTTATGAGAAAAAGTGTATCCTAGAACTCCACCAGCCGGGACTTTGGGTTGGGGCGGCTATTAGGACCATTTGTTGCAATAAGAGAAGTCTTTGTTTGAGACTCAACCCCCTCAATCTCCACCGTTGTGATTTTTCAACTACAAAACAACGTCCTTGTGCATGTGCTCCGCAGGCCCGTGCATGTCCCGCTCACGCGCCTCCTTTGCATGTGCATTGTGTATGTGCTTTTGCCCCGCACACTCCGTGTCATGCATGTTCCCGCGTATGTGTGCTGCCCCGTGCACACTCTTGTGCTCGACCGGCTCTGCACACACTGCACGCACCCTATGCACGCACCTGTGCTCGGTTGTCTCTACACTTAGTCAACTCATGTGCGCAGTCCTACAGACTCCTATGCCATGCATGTTCCCACGCCTGTGTGCTGCCCTGCGCACACACTTAGGCTCGACCGACTCTGTGAGAGCATCAAAACAAATTAGAATTGAAAGGAGCTTAGTATCTGCGCAAGAGCATTGGTGGGCATAGTAGGAGGAAGATGCTGAATGATAAACACCAGCTGGCCAAGCATCAAAACATTCTTCATATGAACCATCGAAGTTATACATCGAATCCAGACATATACATATTTAACAGCATAAGTGGTTGTGTTGCTTGGAGGAGGCTAAGATCAATGACTTGGTTACACAAAAGAAGCATTTTCTTTTTAGTGTCACCCTTAATTGAAGTACCAAACCTCCAATGAACACTCCTCATATAAAGTAATGCCTTGGACATGGTTGAGGACATGCTTGTCTGAGTATCCAAGGGTGCCCACATCCAATACATTGGACGGCCAAGAATGGAAGGAGTGATTAGCAAGGATTTCCTCAACAACTAATCTTCATGCTGAAGTGAATGGATATCACTTTGATTCGTCCTAATATTCTTTCCAAATTTGATTCCCAAAACATCACATGATGTATTGAATTTGATGTTCATGTCTTAAATATTAAATAGCTAGAGTGAATGTGATCTCCTCCACTTAATTACCCCTTGGGCCTCACAAGTTGTAGTCTATATTCAATGAATCTATGAGGAAGGTGCAAGAATTAATGATCTTCTTTACCTTCTTTATGTCAATCCCACAATCATTCTGATAATGAAGCTTCTCAACAGGATCATTTACCACACAGATAGTTGGAGATAAGGCTTTCTCTATTGTTTAAAGTTATGTCAAACTCCCACCAAGTAAATGCTCAATAGCACATAATGAGAGATTTCAAATCTAATTGTTTGACTATAGATACTCACTTGCTTTTTCTTAGTGAGAATCTGTGAGATTGAGTTAAAAATATGTCTCTTGGAACTTGGAATCATTTGCTCTAAATGGTTGGTTAAGCTTGAAAGGGAGTCTAGTTGAAGTAGAAAATCAAATAACTTTTCCAATAAGTTGATGTTTTATAGTCTTAACTTTGCTTTATTTCCCCTTTCACCAATGATGGCACTTCTCAGCCTCCCCAACCAAAGATGCTTCTCCTACTTACTCTATGAAGCTTTTGAAGAAAAGAAAGTTTTAGTCTTCCTTTCAGCATAAGAACTGAATCATAACACCCACTCACTCAACACTATAAATAGTCTCTTTCCCCTGCATTAGTTTGCTCATTCCATATAGTTTATTAAGCTATGGTTACTAATGCATCACCTCTTCCTAAGGTATGCTTCAATTCATATATATATACATTTCACCTACCTTCACATTATACATCTCATTATTTCGATTCCTTAATTCAGGTTGCTAATGGCTCGAAGGAGATCACGAACAATCGACGAGCCAAATGGTGGTACGCGACATTCCATAACGTCACAGCAATGGTTGGTGCTGGAGTTCTCAGCCTGCCTTATGCCATGGCTCACTTAGGATGGTAATTACTGATACTTGTTTGCACATAAAATATAGAGCTTAATCTACACACTGAACTCACTGTTTTCCATGAATTGCTGCAGGGGTCCTGGAACACTAGCTCTAGTTTTATCCTGGTGCATCACCTTGTACACTCTCTGGCTGATGATACAACTCCATGAATGTGTTCCGGGGACTCGGTTCGATCGGTACCGTGAACTCGGGCAGTATGCTTTTGGCCCGAAGCTCGGCCTCTGGATTGTGGTTCCTCAGCAGTTGATTGTCCAGTTAGGGTGTGATACAGTGTACATGGTCACTGGAGGCAAGTGTCTTCAGAAGTTCATGGAGATTGTCTTCCCTGATTCGGCTTCAATGCGCACATCCTACTGGATTTGCATCTTTGGCTCTATCCAGTTCTTTCTTTCTCAGCTCCCAGACCTCAATTCAATCTCTGGAGTATCTTTTGCTGCTGCTGTTATGTCACTCAGGTCTGTTTCTGTATTCTGTAATTATTTTAGTTTTCTCCAATATTTTTATATATTTAGCATCAAAATTTGTTCTTGTATATGAATTGTGCTCTGTCCCTTCTTTCATGATATATAAGGTCGGGGTAGATATGGACCAAAGTAATTGATTAAGACCACATAATAAAAAATATTCTAATATTTATAATTATGAATGGTTTTGTTTTTAGTTGCTTGAGATTAGTGTAGTTAATTAAGGCCATAATAAAAATAAGATTAAAACAACTAAAATAAACCTAAAACAGGGATCTGTTTTCTTTTTATCTTTTAAAGTGAAAAATATTCACCCAATTTTATAAGAAAAGTTGATAACTTGTTTTTTTTATATAAAAAAAATACAAGGTGTTGACTACGAAAATGGGTCTGCCTCGAGATCAATCTCAATTCCAAATCAACCGTTAAATTTGTTTGATTTGTAGAGATTTGAACAACGATAAAATGAAAGGAAAATCAACCGAGCAAAGGATGGAGACGAAGATTTAACGTGGAAAACCCTTATAGGGGAAAACCACGGAGGAAAAATGTGAATTCTCATTAATTTGGGCCTCGAAAGCCATTTTACAAGTGAAAATGGAAAAAGTGGATCAGTTTTCAGTGAAGTAGAGCTTCGCTGTTTCTCAAATGTCTTGCCCCTGAACGAGCGGGGGTCACTGCCTTTTATATGCTTCGGTGGCTTGGAGAAGAAGTTTGGAGTTTCGACACGTGCCTCATTGAATTAGACCACGTGTTAATCTGTTAGCTAAGCCTCTAGTTAAGCTCTGTCTAAGTGCTGAGCTGGATGACAGCTGTAGTTCTTCTATAAGGTTTCTTGTAGGGACTGAAGTTGCACCGATGAGCTGAGAACGTATTCTGGGAGGAGGCAGTGTGGAGTATTTCCTGTGTGATAAGTAGGAGTTATATTCCGATACGTGCTATGTTAGCAACTCATCGGATCAATCTGATCCTTGTTTCCCGTGGCCGATTCGATGAGATGGTCATTATGATATGGGCTGATTCAATCATGTGTTGGTCCAATTTTAGTGAGGGACCTTATGATGTTGATACGTGGACGGTTCCGATGTGCTCCACGTGTCTTACCATGTTTCTCCCTATCACAAGGTTATGAACAACATGCACCTACCGCCTGTTTGACAAAATATAAAAAATTAAATTGGGCATCAAATATATATAAAGGTTTAGAGTTTCGGGGTCAAAATGAACATTTTTTATTTTGCATGGCAAAACAAAATACGACCTATGTGACAAAATATAAAAATTAAAAATTAAATTGGATATCAATTTTTTAAAATATATATGACTTTTTTATTTTATTTTATGTCATAACACCTCTTGCCATGTTAATAAACATCGTGAGATTAGCCGCAAAGGTTTGAAATGTTTAAAGATTTAGAGTTTTGGGATAAAAATAAAACATTTTTTTATTTTGTATGGTGAAACAAAAACTATATTTTATTTTAATTCCAACATTTATAGCCACATATGTTTTTGATTCCCAGCTACTCAACCATATCATGGGTGAGCTGCTTGAGCCGCGGGCCCGTGGACGGCGTGAGCTACGAGTACAAGAAAAGCTCGCCTGATGACTCGATGTTTAGGATCTTCAGTGCTCTCGGGCAGGTGGCGTTCGCCTACGCCGGCCACGGAGTGATCCTGGAAATCCAGGCCACCATCCCTTCGAGTCCTACAAAGCCTTCAAAGGATCCTATGTGGAAGGGCACTGTGGTGGCCTACTTCATCACAGCCCTTTGTTACTTCCCTGTGGCCATGGTAGGGTACTGGACATTTGGCCAGGACGTGCAGGATAATGTGCTCATGGCCCTCCATAAGCCAGGGTGGCTCATTGCTGCGGCTAATCTCATGGTCGTTATTCATGTCATTGGGAGCTACCAAGTGAGTTCATTGATTCTTCATTAATTAATTTCCCTAAGAAACTCTCAATGTTTTTTGCTTTTATATCTTTAAAACATTAATTTGTTTATAATATTTAACAAAACATAATTGCAAAGATACTCTTGTGAATATATTTTAAGTCAGGGATTCAAATTATAGACACCAAGAAAAAAATGGAGATTATAGACAATTAGGAGAGATGTAAGAGGAAAAATACTTAATCTGTTTAAATATATATATATATATATATATATATATATATATATATATGATTTTGATCACATGAATATATAAGTTTTTTTTTTTTAAAAGAATGAGATTGATTTTAATTCCCCATAAAACAAATAAGTAACTTGATATTTTTCGGTGTACTTAAAAAAAATCCAATAAAATACTCAAGCACAATATATCAATACAAGTGTTAAAAACAAGCAAGACCCACTTTAAGTTCATGAACGATGTTTTCTATGAATGTTTTTAGCATTTAAGGGGTTTGGAAATAAGTGATGTAAAATTATTATTTTTTGATAAATGTGAACAAATCACTAGAATAACGCCTTCAAAGTTCAAACCCGTCACCTTTTATTTGTGAGGAATGAGTTACCAACTTTTTTTGTGAAAGTTAATAGTGTATAAAATTATTTATTATTTATTACTGAAGCATATAACAATATTTCAACTCTAATTTCAATTTATATCATAACTCATAAGATAGCTCACTTTCAAAAACAATAATTTACATAAAAGGATCAATATTAGAAGTTTAAAATATTTTTAGTTTAATAAAGATCTATTCATTAGTTGGAGTTATGACTCTATTTTACATTATTAAAACTCCTTTTTCTTGTTCAAGATGCATAAATATTTTGCTTAAACATTTTTTCAAAAGATAAATGTAGTTTTTTTTTCTTCTTGTGACTACTTAAAGAGTAATATGAACATTTTTATTATCTTAAATGTAATGTTTATAGGTATATGCAATGCCCGTGTTTGATTCAATCGAGACAATATTGACCTCTAGATATAAAGTTCCTTCAGGGATTGCCCTTCGTCTGATTGCTCGATCTGCTTATGTTGGTAAGAGGCCTTGCATTGCTCTTGTTGTTGTGATATATATATACATAAATACATACATATGTTTTATAGCATGGTAAATATGTATCAATTTTATTTATTTTGCAGCATTCACTCTCTTTGTTGGCGTCACATTTCCCTTCTTTGGGGATCTATTGGGATTTTTTGGAGGATTCGGGTTCACCCCAACTTCCTATTTTGTAAGTCCTTATAATTCAAAAAATATATAAATATGCATATATTATATGTATCCTTATAAAAATATATAACTATTAACGACATTCAAACTTATATTTCCAGATCCTTTGTTAAAATATGGGAAATTTATCACACAGTGATGTTACCATATTTAACTAACACACGATCGAAATGCCTACAAGCATACATTCATGACTTCTGATGTGAGGGCGTTTGTCACCTTTGTTATAAAAATAAAAAATAAAATAAAAACATATAAATAGATATATAGGTCGAAAAAAAATCATATTTACGTGCATAGCATTTGTAATATACATGTATACGACGCATAACATATATGCAAGTATCCCTTCTAATATTGTCTTAGTTTTTAGTGACTAATCTAGTCAAAATCTTAATGTTTGCTTTGATTGTGTTTGTATTGCAGCTACCTTGCATAATTTGGTTGGCAATCAAGAAACCAAAGAGGCTAAGCCTTTCATGGATAGTCAATTGGGTAACAATACAATATTTTCCATGTGTATAGTTTTAAAAGTTTCAAATATTTTTATCATCAAATTTATTTGTTTGTTCTTGTTGACATTCTTCAGGGATGCATCTTCATTGGTGTTGTGATGATGTTTGTATCTACAATCAGTGGGCTACGAAATATCATCTCTGATGCATCTACTTTTCAGTTCTATTCATGAAAAAAAAAACACTAGTATCTTTAGAATGTGTTGAAGTACTTTTACCTTTTTAAGAAGTGATTTGAATACCAACGACCCAAAAGTCTATTGATATTCTATCCTCATTAAGACAAGTGATTTTCGTGAATAACCTAATTAAATCCACTCTCAGATAGAATTAAGGTATTGCTTTTTACTAATCCGTGATCGAAACTTTACTTACATACGCCCTCAATTTATCTTCGATGCTTGTCTTTATAAAAAAAAAAAAAAAAAAATTGAATGGCTAATTTTGCCATGCTATAAATATATTGTGTTAGAGAATAGTGTTCTTCTAATGAAATATTTGGTTAAGAACCAGTTTAATTATGTTCAAATGAGGGGAAAAAAAGGACATAATCACATGATTTTTATGCTTTGTGATATTTAAATTCATAAGTGATATTATATATATTATGTGTATATAACTTTGAAAAATGTCAAGAATTATAATTTCCAAAACACCCTTCCTATTTTAAATTATTTATTAAATAATAAAAATGTTCACCAGTTCATCTAGTTGAGTTCATTGAAAACCACGATCTCAAGACAGCTTGGACGGTGGATGATGGTTCCCCCGTCCGGCGCTGAATGATGACGAGCAAGTAGTAGTTTGCTCTTTCTTTAGCGCTCGCTTGCGCTGCCGAACTCGGCGTCACCGCCTGCTTTTCCCGCCAAATCTCCCCTCCCGTTATAAGTCCCGCCATTTCTTCATCGGTCGAAGAGCCACAACCCCGTCCCCTTCCTCGAAACCCTAACCCTATTTCGAGAGTTCCGTTTCCATGGCGTCCTCTCGCCGCCTCAGCAATGGCCGATCCCCTCTCGTCCGCAAGCAGAGCCAGATCACCTCCTTCTTCACCCCTGGCAAGGGCTCCAAGAACGATCCCAACCCTAGCCCTAGCGCTACCCTTACTCCTGACCCCTCTGCGTTGCTTTCGAAACCGAAGAAGCCCTTGCTGGTCATCCCTCCTTCACCGGCTTCAAACCCGAGGACGCCATCCAGTGTTGGTAGCAAATCCTACAAGGAAGAAGTGATCGGGAGGAGGATCAGGGTGTTCTGGCCACTGGACAAGGCCTGGTACGAGGGCAGTGTTCGGTCCTACGATGAGGTCTCTGGGAAGCATACAGTCCAATATGATGATGCGGAGGAGGAGATTTTGGATCTTGGAAGTGAAAAGATAGAATTTTTGCCGGAGGAGGCGCCGAAAAGTTTACGCAGGCTGAGACGGTTGTCGGGATCCGTGGGTGTGGTCACCCCGAGCACTGATGGGGACGCGGAGGAGAGTTGCGGAGATGGTTCTACGGATGACGAGGAATGGGGGAAGGGGATGGGGGTAGATAGGGTGGAAGATGATACTGACGAGATGGGGCTGGAGGAGGAGGAGGAGGAGATTGGTGGCTCGCGGAAAAGAAGGTCAAGGTGTTCAGGGTCAGAAAAGAGGAAAAAAATAAACACTAGGACGTTAGAATCTGTTAAGAAAATTAAATTTGATGATGAAGAGAACATTGCGTCAAAAGCTTTGGGAAAAACCATGGGAAGTAGCCCTGTTGCGCCCTTGGATGCTGTAAAAAGTAAGCAAGACAAATGCATGTGAATTCCTTTACCAAGTAGACTGTCTTGATTTTTAACCATCTATTTCTTGCTAGCATTTATTGTTTATAGTTGTTATTTAAAACTATACTATTGATGGTCGATTTGTTCTTTAATATCGTGATTTAGCATAGCATTGTATACATGTCTGAATTCTGAGAAAGCCTGCATGTCATAATTTTTTTGTTATCTACCTGATTCTATCCTGCACTGATCTCTAGTTCTGGTCTGCGATGTTGTTAAGAAAAATAGGCCAGCTCAAATACATGGGTGAATTTAGCTATTGTTATTTGATGCAGGGGAACGAGTTTTAGATGCTTTTGACCTTACCTTAAGTAGTGATGTGGCTGATCGGTTTGGGAAACGGCAAGCAGAAAAGTTTAGGTTTCTTGGAGAGTGAGTGCCTACTGAATTATTCTTGCTTCTATTTTCATTTCCTTTTCACAGAACTGTCTTTCCTTATTTTATTTTTCTGTATTAAATTGGATTTTTGGAAACTCTTGGGTGCGGAAAAAATAAAGATCTGATGTTCTTGTAAAGAAAATTTTACACAATCTATAAAAGAAAAGTTTTAATTTGTTGAATGCAGATGAAACAGGGACATATAAAGTTCATCATGAAACTTGATGACAGTTAAAATGAAGATTTTTTTAAAGAACTTATTCTTAGCGCATGTGGGAGCTTTGTAGCACTGGGCTGCTATTTTTATTCTTAGAATAATGCTAAATTTGTTTATTGTGAATTGTTTTTCTCTTGATTAGAGGACGCAAGGATGCTCATGGGAGGCGGCCTGGAGATTCAGATTATGATCCTAAAACTCTTTACCTGCCTCAGGAGTTCTTGAGGAGTTTATCCGGAGGACAGGTAGCATTTTTTTCCTTTAAACTTTTTCTCTGTAAAAGATCAAGTGATCTAGAATTATTTAACGTCCTTTATTACTTCTGTTACTTCTTGTCTGCAGAGGCAATGGTGGGAGTTCAAGTCAAAGCATATGGACAAAGTTTTGTTCTTCAAGGTATTATCTTATATACTAAAAATTCAGTGAGAAATAAATGTATCCAAGCCTTTACAGTTCAGGAGAAAAGGTGAACATCTTGGTGTTTAAACAGATGGGGAAATTTTATGAATTATTTGAGATGGATGCACACATTGGAGCTAAAGAACTTGATCTGCAATATATGAAGGTAGGAAATCACTTAGTAATTTCCTTTTTTTTAGTTCCAAAAAACTCACAGACAAGTGTTTAGAGCATCAACTATCTGGTGTTCTTTTGGAAACATTTCATTGTCTACCTGGATTTCCTTGACATTGTTTTATCTAGCTGTTATAATTTTTTCTCTGAAAAGATTCTGTACATTATTTTTTGATTTAAATTTATATTGTGCATAATATGGTCATATGATTGAATTACAAATGCATTTTCAAATTGAAGTGTCTGCTGTTTATTAATTTTGTGTATGATATCCTTTGCTAAGTATCTGCTGGGAGTGGTTTCTTGATGTTCTCTGCAGTTGAACAACTGTTTCACCTTACTTTCTAACAAGTTTCTATCATTGCTTTGAGATGTTACTGTTTGAAGTGTTGGGTTTCTAACAGTGAAAGTAACTGTGATGTTAATTGAATCAGCTGAAGTTGGATTGCAATTGTTAATGGGGCCTTAATTTAAGTGTAACTGTGGATTTTAGGTTTATATGGGCCCTGATTGTGGTTTTAGCTTGGTAGGATTTCTCAGGGAATAAGAATTTAGTTCTTATAATGATCACATGGGGTTTCCATGTGGGAATTACTACTACATGTAGGAGAAACGTAGAACATCTTGAAACTTTCTTGGAAATTGGTTCTTTTCTGTTTTATCATTTCATGATCAATGGTTGGTTGATTGTGGAATCATCATGCTTGACTATAGTAGCTATTTGTTGGGGAAACACCTTTAAAGTTAGATTCTCTTTTCTTTGATCATAATGACAACTCCTTTAGCCTTTGATCTGCTGATAGAAAACAATCCAAGCTCTTGATATTTTTGTAAATCATTTGGTTGCTAGTGATCTTAAAGATTTGAGTTAATTCCCTCATGACATACTTAAATTTGTATCCCTTATTTATCATTTCAAATTCAATATAATTTGGTGTTATCATTTCAATATGTGTGTCTCTTTTTATTGCTTAACTTTTATTCCTGGTGTTTCCTAATCATTAGTGTTTTTGTCTTCTACCTTTATGCCTTACTAGCAGCATTACCATGGCTGGTAATATGTATAATATTTTGAAAGATAACTTCCATCTGTTGCTTTATTTCTACTGTTGGTCTGGTGCATTTGATGAAAATCCTTATTTTCCTATTTGTTGAACTTTAATCCTGTTTTAATTAATGCCACTTTCTCGGAAAAATGGAAATTTTATTATCAGAAAAGACTACTATCCGCCGTCACGATCAGTTACAATTACCCCTTTAACTCTTGTAAAGCTGTACTTGTTGCAATGTTATATTTCATCCATATGTATTTCTTTTAGTTGTTTTATGACAACTTCTCTGCCATATATTCCTAGGGAGAGCAGCCACACTGTGGGTTTCCTGAAAAGAATTTTTCAATGAATTTGGAGAAATTGGCTAGAAAGGTTGGTCTGAGATGTACTATCTAGCTTATTTATTTATTTGGTTCAATGTTAATGTTTTAGTACCCTCTTTTGGAGAACTATTATCTATTACCTGCAAACCCTGAATTGGTATGCTTTCCCTGTGAAGGGATATCGCGTCCTTGTTGTAGAGCAAACAGAAACTCCTGAACAGCTTGAACTTCGTCGGAAGGAGATGGGCTCTAAAGATAAGGTATGCCAATACCTTTGTATGGACTAACAAAGAAGTGCATTCACAACACTTATAGTATTTCCTCCCTTGTTATAAGAAGTGGTTTACTATAAAAACAATGATCAGCTGGTTTCTGTTGACTCGAGCTCACCATGTATCTACCTTGAATTAGAAAATGCCCGCTATAACTTCTGATGCATTAGCTATAATTAGCACCATGTAACTTTTCATTGCTTCAAGGTTGTGAAGCGTGAAATATGTGCAATGGTGACAAAAGGTACCCTGACCGAAGGAGAACTGCTATCAAGAAACCCCGATGCTTCTTATTTGATGTCAATTATTGAGAATTACCCAATGTCCACTGACCAAAGCAAAGAACACACTGTTTTCGGCATTTGTATTGTTGATGTTTCTACAAGCAAATTCATGGTTGGACAGGTATATCATCTTTGATACTTTTGATTTCTTTTGCTTTGAAAATAAGTAATACCCTTGATTTTGAAACTTTTATCCTTTTGACGGGATGTTCTATATTGAGATATTCTTAATGCACTCCTCTGTGTCAGTTTGAAGATGATAAGGAGCGTCACTGTTTGTGCTCAATATTGTCAGAGTTAAGGCCAGTAGAAATCATAAAGCCTTCTGAAATGCTTGCTCCTGAAACTGAAAGCATCTTGAAGAAGAATTTGAGAAATCCCCTCATCAATGTTTTGGTCCCTGTTGTGGAGTTCTGGGATGCTGAAAAGACTATTGATGAGATAAGAAGCATTTACCGACTTTCAAGGCATTTGCAAGTTTCTGGACCAAGAGATGATAGAAACTATGGTGCTCCAGCTGATTCTGATGATGCAGAGAATAAGACAGGGTTCCTTCCCAGTGTCTTATCTGAGTTGATTACTGCAGAAGCGAATCGAAGTTTTGCTCTTTCTGCTCTTGGAGGGTGTCTCTTTTACTTGAGGCAAGCTTTTCTGGATGAGGCACTGCTAAAGTGTGCAAATTTTGAGTCTCTTCCATGCACTGGTTTTTCTAATGCTTTTGAGAAGCCTTTTATGGTACTTGACACAGCAGCACTTGAGAATCTTGAGATATTGGAGAACTGCAGAAATGGTGGTCCGTCAGGGTAATTTTTTGACTTTCTATATTACTTTCTAGGATTACATTGTGAACTTACAAAGTAAAATCATTTTCTTTGTAGAACATTGTTTGCCCAGTTAGATCATTGTACCACAGCTTTTGGGAAAAGGCTGCTTAAAAGTTGGCTCGCAAGGCCATTTTACAATGCAAGATCAATTATAGAACGACAGGATGCCATAGCAGGACTAAAGGTCTGTTGTAAAAACTTGATTAATGAAATCTCTAGAAGGCAGAGTTTAAATTTGGCGTTTATCATGTTTATCTTATTAACCTTTATGCATTTTCTCATTAATTATGAAATTATATTTATTTTTCCAAATTTTTTTGTTATATTTCATTTATATAATTGTCTAGATTCTACTGTCTGATCAGATATGTAGTATAGACTGTTTTATGTTAATCAATAATATTGATGGTGGACATTGTACCTTTTATCGATTGAGTCATTTTTATGTTTCATTTATATCTAAGTTGTCTAAGCCAATGATGTATTATATCAGGTTGATGGTCTGTCTTCTGCTCTGAAATTTCGTCAAGAGTTGTCAAGACTTCCTGATGTGGAACGTTTACTTTCACGCCTCTTTGCTTGCTGGTAACTGAGCATACCTCTTTCAATTGTTAGGATCGTATTTTCTTAACCATATAGTTTAAGAATGGAGTATGCATAAATCTGTGTCATAGCTAGTTGAGCTGATTATTTGCATTTTTATCTTGTACTACTAACTAGAATTTGTGTATATATATAACATTGTTGGTGCATGCAGTGAGGCTAATGGGAGAAATGCACATAGAGTTGTTCTTTATGAGGATGCTGCAAAAAAACAGCTTCAAGAGTTCATATCTGCACTTCGGTGCTGTGAAGTGATGGCCCAAGCATGTTCATCTCTAAGCACCGTATTGGCTAAAACAGAATCCACTATGCTCCATCATTTACTGACACCAGGTATGAGTGAGTTTTGAGTCCTGCAATAATTAGTGCATTGTGCACAGTTGTTGCCTTTCTTGACATATGAAGTATAACTGTTTGCAGGTGAAGGTTTACCTGAGATATCTTCAATTTTAAAGCATTTCAAGGGTGCATTTGATTGGTCAGAAGCTGATCATTCAGGCCGTATTATACCACATGAAGGATGTGATGTTGAATTTGATACTGCTTGTAAAACTTTAAGTGATATTGAATCAGGTCTCAAGAGATATCTAAAGGAGCAGCGCAAAGTTCTGGGAGATGCATCGGTAAAATGTGGTTAAGAATGTATTGTGCTTAAAGTGCAGAAATGTTACTTTGATATTTGGAATACATCTAACCATTCTATAATTCTTGTACCCTTGTAGATTGATTATGTTACTGTCGGGAAAGAGTCGTATCTGTTAGAAGTTCCTGAGAGCTTAAGGGGCATTGTTCCTCGAAACTATGAGTTACGATCCTCAAAAAAGGCATGCACACTAATCTTGAGCCATTGAGATATTCCCTTGAAAATGATTTATGCATTTACTATGATGTGAAATATTGCCACCTAATGACTTTCAGGAATTCCAGTTGAAGACATTTACATTTTTGTAGAATTAGTTAGACATTATATGTATTATTTTTTGACATGGACATGAATATTACTATTCGACATAGACATTGTTTCTGATACTGCTAAATTTTCTAATTGGATACACAGAAGTCTCATATCTTTGCGCGCCCGCTTTTGTTTGTGAGTGTGTGTGTGTGTGACTTAAAAAAAAATTGAGTTAATTATAAATGTGAGAACAAAAAACTTCAACTAGAGTGTTGAAACCACTGCATAAACATTAGGATCTTAGAATGATGTTATATTTAGTGTATAATTGTGCAGATTATATTGGTCAAAGTAAAAAAGCTATTCCTATTTAATTAGAAACTAATGGGCTTCTAGTGTTTCATTTATAGGGCGAGGCATCGTTTGTTTATTTTTATTTTATGGCTCCAGCTTCTTTGGAGCCTAAGATTGTATTTTCTGGCAATCTAATTCTACCTTTAGTTTACATCCTTTGAGTTTCTTATCCAGCCAGATGGCTTCAAGGGTTCTTTTTGGAGATAGGCTTTTTCCTTTTTCTTAACTAGGGACTTCTCAGGATAGGTTATGAGAACGAAGAGGTGGTGGCCATGAAGATTTGGAGTGTCAACCATGAGATAAAAGATTTTTTATGAATTCTTCTCCTCTTTCTTGCATTTTGAGAATTGCAGCTTTGTGTTCGTAGAGTTTGTGTTTGAAGCCATATCATAATCAAATGGTCATCCCTTCAAGAAATATTAGAATCAATTACTTTTATGCCTAACATTCTGTTTTTCTTATAAAATATATTCTGAATACCTGGAGCTTATAGGATTATGTTGAGTTTTTTCTTTTAATGCTTCTTGGTTTTATTATTGGTTGTCAAGAGTGTTAGCTATATGCAGATATCGTCCTTGTTTATTATCAAGTTAAAGAGGATTTCTTTTTCTTAATATTGTATTTGAAGGGTTACTTCAGATATTGGACACCAGAGATTAAAGAATATTTAGCAGAACTTTCTCAAGCTGAGGCTGATAAAGAATCTAAACTCAAAAATATTCTTCAAAGGTTGATAGGGCTTTTCAGCGAACATCATCAGGAGTGGAGGCGGTTGGTATCTGTGGTTGCAGGTATCTTTATCCTTTCTTTGTTCTAAATCATTTTAGGCAACCTCAGCATTTTTCATCCATTTCGCATATGTACTTGCCATATTGATGAAGTGGCTATGCACATTATCTGGATTGCATAATAAACGATGTTTCTTTGGCAGTTTATTTATCAAGTCATATATTCTTATAGATGTCTACAGTCTACAGTTATCTTTGGTGCTCTGATATAAGTAGAACCAATGCCACAAAGAAACATGCATTATCATATACTTGTGCTGTACCATGCAGAAACCTGTTGATTCAAAGAATCCACAAGGCACTGTTAGTAGTATATTGAGTGACTGGTGATGCATTTCCGTGCATAAAGATGGAACAAGTTTTGGAATAAATTTGCCATTATGCTTTACTGGTAGACATTTTTGACTGCTTGAATATATATGCTGTGTTGATACATGGATTTTTTACTAATCTTAGCTGCCACCTATTAATTTCTTATCTAACAGTATAATCTGTGTATCATTAATTATCCAGCCTGAATTTTCTGTATCTAAAAACTAAAATTTTTGATCCCACTGTTTACATGATGTCTTGTTATGAATTTGGAAGTACTGAGGTAATCCGACATCCAGATATAAAAGGAAACCAAGTTCTTTAACCTTTGTGTTTTGAGCTCAATCTGTGTTCACTCATGAAGTTAATGGGAATCACTATCTGATGTGCTTAATTATGGTTTGCTTGGGTTGCATATGTGACCAAAGTGAAAACAAATAATTAAAAAAGAAAACGCTACTTTTTCTTTTCAAGAGATGTTTAGTTCTGATAGGTGATGGATATGATTTCCTGTTAACCTTTGATGATTAATCATACATAGAAATTCTTGAAAGTATCTCATATCAGAACATCTTTTTATTAATTAAATGTTGGTTGCTCCATTTTCTGACTTTACATTTGGCTGTTTGGTGCAGAACTTGATGTTTTGATAAGCATAGCAATTGCAAGTGATTATTACGAAGGACCGACGTGCCGCCCTTGTATCAAGGAAATACAACAACCAAGTGAAACTCTTCCTTATTTGTCTGCAAAGGCCCTTGGGCATCCTGTCCTACGAAGCGACATCTTAGGCAAGGGCTCCTTTGTTCCTAATGACATTAGTATTGGTGGAGCAGGTTGTCCCAGCTTCATTCTTCTTACTGGTCCGAATATGGGTGGTAAATCAACTCTGCTTCGGCAAGTATGCTTGGCTATCATTTTAGCACAGGTAATGTAGTTTCTAATGCATTGATTTGTTATTACTTATTGTCCTTTTATCACTTGTATGTTCTTTTGCAGATTGGAGCAGATGTCCCAGCAGAAAGGTTTGAGCTCTCCCCTGTTGATCGCATCTTTGTTCGAATGGGTGCACGGGACCATATCATGTCTGGCCAAAGTACTTTCTTGACTGAACTTTCAGAGACTGCAGCCATGCTGGTATTTTTATTTTATTTTATAATTATTATTATTTTGTGGCAAATTTAGTATACTTTAGTTCATGTGACATTTTTTTTCTTCTTTTTAATTAAATACAAGGAGTTGTCTCACTGCATATTATGAAAATACTATTGCCCTACAACTTCTTATGACAGTCCTCTGCTACACAAAATTCTTTCGCGGCATTAGATGAGCTAGGGCGAGGCACATCAACTTCTGATGGACAAGCTATTGCGTAAGCCTCAAATCTGGAGATCACTTTTCAATTTAGAATGACTAAACCCTTCTTGGCTTTATGCTTATATCTCTCTAGTGAGTTTGTTTTTCAAACTTTTTTTTCTTCTTTCTAAAAGACAATCTGCTTTTGTGCGTTGGGCAGTGGATCTGTTCTGGAATATTTTGTCCACAATACACAATGTCGAGGTTTGTTTTCCACACATTATCACCGTATAGCGGTAGACTATGGGAAGGATTCCAAGGTAATATTTTGATTTTTCTAATCGATCAATTTTATCCACAGTTGATACCTGGACACTTTTAATTTTGTCAATACCATTTTTAGATCTCAGTGTGTCATATGGCATGCCAAGTGGGGAAAGGAATTGGAGATGTAGAAGAAGTTACATTTCTTTATAGGCTGACGCCTGGTCCATGCGCCAAAAGTTATGGTGTTAATGTTGCTCGCTTGGCAGGTATATAGGCTTCATTTTACCTTGTTCCATTAATTGGAAAGTTGAATTATCATTCAAAATGTAATTTTATGCTTGTTCCATTGGTTGATCTTCAAACCTCTAGAAAAGGTTAGTTTATATGAATGGTTCTAGGTATACATTGCCTACAAACTTAAGCAAAAGCTTTAATCTGTTTGTGGCTTTAGATTAACATCATTGACCATGGTTTAACCACCAGGAATCCCTAATTGTGTTCTGGAGAAAGCCGCAACTAAATCGATTGAATTCGAATCTACCTATGGGAAACACAAGCATGAATCTGACACTAAAGTTTCAAGCTCCATCAAAGACGAAGAAATTGCTGTGATCCAAGATCTGCTTCACGCCACCAAATCATGGAAAAACCATCATGAAGATTCCCAAGCCATAGACTTGTGTTTGCTGAGTGAAATTCAACATAGAGCAAGGCTACTTGTGCCAGGGAACTGAGATGATACTTTCCACATGTAAATCATTTGTTCACCTAAGTATTACTCGACGTCAGGACCTTGTTTTTGGATGAAGCCAAGATCCTGAAAGCAAACATGGGCTTACACAGCTATTTACTAGTCATTGATGATCCGGGGTTAAACAATGCAAGATTAACCTATTGAACAGCCATGAAAGAACTGATTACCCCCCAAAGGAAACACACATGGTTGATCAGATTTTGCCTCATCAATTGACAATACCTGTACAGAAATTGAGAGTGGGATTTTAAGTTATGCATTGACTATTGGCATAATGATATAGCCTGGGTCACATGTTTCTGCATACCTTGAACATCCCTGAGACTTTTATTATCCTGCTCTTTTATTTGCTCTAGCATGAACTCTTATCTAATCTCAATAACCTATGTTTTTCTGCAGGACCCCAACTCTTGGAAAGTTATATATCATCCCTCCTAACCATCTCGCATGTACAATGTACCCATTGATTGTCGTGGATTATACTATGTATGTGAATTAATTAGATATTCATGGCATTCAAAAACATGGTTTTTAGTACTAAATTTAGAATGATAAGATAGGATCAATATATATATATATATATACATATATAGTATGATTTACACTTTGATTTCTTTGCTTGTCCATGATATATACTCTTTTTAATCTCTCTTCTACACCGTTCTGATGGCACGAGAAGCAGTGTATGCACCGCATGGTGGAGAAGGTGGCTTTCACTCATCTCTTGTGAATTACCTGAATGGATCCATCTTATCACAATGGGATTGCATGCTACTGTTCCTACTTCTCTTCCTTGTTGTTCTCCTCCGTCACAGGGCCAGGAAACAACCCTCCACACCGGTCGTGTGTTTGGAACTGCCAAGGAACACTCACGAGCAAGTAGTTTTGGAGATGGACAGTATTTGCTTCGAGATGCACAACTGGGCAGATGATGATATATATGTACTTTGTTTGTGTGATGTGTTGGTTGTCTCTAGTTCATGTTCTTAGTGGGGATTCTAATTGATCTCATCATCTTGTCCTTAGTTTTGTGATGCTTGTTGAGGGTTACAAGTTTTAACTGGTTTCATCATCTTGTATTTAGTCTTGTGATGCTCATGGTTGATCATTTTTTATGTTTTCCCTTGTTTATTTCAAACCAATAGTTGATGACTTTCCATCAATTTCCTTAATGTGTTTATGGTTTGTATTAAGATGCAACACTTTTGTTGCTCTTATTTGTGATTGAACAAGCTCAGAGATAAAAGCTATCATTCTGGTGGAAGATCAATGTTTTGATGAATGACATGAAACTTGCGAAAATAATGATGAAATATAATTTCCATATATTTTCCATCTCCAGTACATGTAGCTTTGAATCATTATCAGCAAAGAAGCAGGGTTGGAAGCAGTTCAAGCTTGCAATAAGCTAGAATTCTCTCTCAACATCTAAACACAATAAGTAGGCAACTAAACCAACAACAGGGACAAACCTGAGGTTACCAACAAGCCCTTCATTACTTTTCCTAACATTTTGAAGGTTGTCTCCTATCAACCATGGCTGAAAGATAGAGTAAAGACATACGTCCCAGATAAATGCATATGCAAGCCTCTCAGATCCAATATAAGTCTGCAAAAAATGCCACCGATCTGCAACGCTTCCAAAACCACCATCGATGCGACCAAAAAGAGCCCACAATGCCGAGATTATACAGACTGCCCCTCCGATTAGCCCAACTACTGATGCACCACTAGTCATCAATGATCCTAAACGTGAGGGTTTGAAGGAAGGTTGCTCCACATCAACGTCATTGAGCCGTATTGCCATGTAAGGTATCAAGAAAGCTAGCATAGACACAAAAAGTGGATTAACAAGCGATTGCGAACATAGACACTAAAGTAAAGAAAGTAAATCTGATGGAGCATACTATTTGTAAGGAACATTTGTAAGCCCCATAAGACATCTAATGATCCCTTATATCTGTCCCTCTGTGCATCTGTGAACAACAGTGGAGCAAACAAAAATGTCCACCCAATTACAAAATTGAACAACCCTTCAGCCACCTGGGAAAAAAAGGATGGTTTTGAGTGTGTCAAGGAGAAATATTTTTTATGCAAGAGTGTCACTGAGCTAGAGTTTTAGCAGCTCCTTACAGGATGAAGGACTGGTGCTTCGATCACATGAATGCCAGCTATACTGCCAAAATATACATTAAAACATAAAAATCTTTCACTAGGTACAGATAATCTGCAAAACTAATTAACATAATGCAGCCATATCAATATGCATTTGAATAATAAACAGGGTAACTTATGATGCATATTTAATACCTGCAATCTGGTTAACAATTTATTTCATGACTAGATTTCCCTTTAACTTCTATTTCCTGGGAAGTAAACTTGGGTCTGACAAAGCTCTATTAGTTCACTAGCAAAAGGAAATGAATTACATGGAATTTGCAGCATTGATGACTTTTTAGAAATCAAAATTACAAGCATTATAAAAAAAGGGAGAAACAGGAACTGAAAAAGCAAAGAAAATTATGTTTCTGATCATTCTGAGGGAATCACCTTCCCTCAAACTAAGAACGAATTGCCAACAAATAGTTGTCCTAATGGCATCGGTTAGGCAAAGTGCAGTTGAAAGGGCCTTCTTGCTTGGTTGTCTGGTTGAACAAACCATAAGAGGACATCAGAATATGTTTGCAGGGTTTGAGTTCAATGTCCGCTACTATCACTACCTTCCTAAGGGTAAATACAGTTAATAGGGACCGGAGATTCTGCTATTCTGTCTTGCATATGCTACTTTTTCAGAATGCTAGTTTTAACATTCCTTAATATACAAATGACCCCCAGAAATTTTCTTAGATAAGCATTAATTCTAAATAATGATGCTGCCAATTCCAAACTTTGCTTTCACTTTGGTTTGTAAACTTATGTCTGATTCTACAGAGCTCAGACTCTCTAGGTAACAATCCTCGTATGTTTTGAAAGAAAATAAGAAGATCTATAAAACAAATAATCTTCACATGTGTTTCGAAAGTAATAGATTTGTTCATCACAAACTCCCAAATGATATATGCTTTATCTTATATTAGCTTTTCAAAGGAAACTGGATAACTATCCAAGCTAGGTTTGCTTAGACATTATGGTGTGACCAGCAATAAAAAATCATGCTTGGGGCCCTTCATTTAGTATAGTTTGAGGTTCAGGTAATAAAAAATGTGTATGATGTTTTCCTTAAATTAGTAATAGAAGACATACCTGAATTTAGTAGGGGAAGAACAAAGAAGAAATTGAGTGAGAGCCCCACAAGATCATTGATAGTTTCTGACTTGATCGACCAGACAGGGTCACCCTGATCAACAATTAAGAGGGTCAATTCTAAAGAAGAAAACCACTATAAATGAGTGACTCATTTAGTCATTTTCAAAAGTTAACTTCAACATATGACTCAGAGTATTAAGGTATGATCTTGAAGGTAAGAAGTATATTGAACAAAAGAATGATTTAAGAAACAAGTACATTTTCAATTAGCATGAAGTCAAGGATTAAAGGACCTATACTGGTATTTATGCTATCCATAAACACAAACTGATTATGTAGTCATGTTGTAATGCATACAATTATGTGCTTAGAACTTTAATGAATGGATATAGATGTCACCATTTTTCTTCCTCAATTCTTTTCCCCTAGGCCATTCAATGTTGAAAATATATTTGACAAGATCTACATTTTGCAAGAAGTCTTCTGAGTCATGTGAATACAAGATTTGTGAACCTTCATGAAAGTTAAAGAATAATAATTCAAAGTTGAGCAAAACACTCTCCTTATCAAAGCATGCATGTGGAGATATGTAACTATCTTCACATGGAGATAACCTAATTAAGTAGAGCGAGTCTACAAAACTCATTAATGATTCATCCCCTTAATTAAGTGAGCTCAAAAACCAGCGATGCTCCTTTAACCACTTCAACAATTTAGCCAAACTATCTAATTTCTATGGATTCGTGAATTGAAAAAAAATAATAATAATATTAACCTCCCCCTCTTGTAGACAGTTTGTGAGTCTACCTCAAAATCTGATTTTTTTCCCCCTATTTGTATCGCTTAGCAATGGAAGACAGTAAACCAACCAAAATGAAATTAAAGCAGGAGAGAAGAAGCAATACTGGAGCGTAGGGGAGGAGGAAGAGCCAGAGGATGTAAGCAGCCTCGGCGGACCAAAGAGCAGCCTGCAGCGCAAGCCTTCTCAAGGGGCCACCATTCCCCTGAACCTGCATCTCCTCTTTGAAGTCTCCCCTCTTTTGGGCCTTGCAAGGACCAAAAGCTTTGAGCGGAGGCCTGCCGCCATGAGTGTGCCCGCAGGTGAGCGAGGTCTTTGTCTTGCTGGAACAAAGGCTATGCGTTCGAGAGGAAGTGGAGATGAGAGGGGTGTGCTTTAGATTGAGGGCAGCGATGTTGGGGCTGCTCCATAGCAGCAAGCTCCGTGCCATCCTCTTCCTTGATTCTCTGCTCTCTCTCTCTCTCTCTCTCTCTCTCTCTGTGCTTGGCTGTGAATTCACTCGAGTAAATAAATAAATAAGTTTATTTATATATATAGTTTTTATATCTTTATTATTTTTAAAATACACTTTAACAATGGACACAATTATATGCTAATCATTACGATTCAACTAAATAATTGAAAATTAATTATAATTAATTAAGTGAAAAACTTGTTAAATGAGATGGTTTTAAAAAATAATATTTTTTTCTCTCAAAGATTTTACCTTGTCAATCAAATTTTTGTAGGGGGTGGTGGTCAAGTAGATATTTTGGTCAAACCATAATTTATTTTTGAAGAATATTTTATTTATTTATTTCGAGATAACCGGTTTGACGTAAGGGAGTGTTACCGCTGGGCGTAGACATGGAATAAAACAAATTATTTTCAAAATCATTTATACATTAAAAATAAAATTATTTTCAGTCTGTAATCAGTCTTCTTTTTATTTTTTTATTTTAGAAAAATTTGATAAACTATGCTTTATTTTATTAATATAAAAAGTTTATTACATCTGATCCAATAAAAAAACAAAATATAATAAAAATTTGATATTCGCTTGTTGTTGTTGTCATCCTCACAGCCCTCACCACCATCCTCATTGTTGACCCGTCATGGTATTTCGTTAGAGAATTTTAGGGTCCTCTTCATCAAATTTCAGGACACTTTCAATTTTAATCTTTTGAAAGTAGGTCTTCTATCTAATTTTTTAATAAACAATAAATATTGGTTTAGTTTACTGTATCATCAGGTAGAATTTTAAGGTAAACATCTAATTCACTAAATTAGAATTGTTTTATTGCTAGTAGTATGTTGAAACCATCCTAATGAAGGCTTGGTGTTTTGTTGCTATAGTATGCTGAAACCAAGATAACCAATGTTTCTTTTATAAATTTTTGTTTAAAGAGTTTTTAAGCATTAATAAATGATTAGTTTTCTCCAATGTCTCAATGTTTAAACATTTAAACAATTTAAATAAACATTTTTTAAACATTTTATAAACTTTCTAAAAACAAATTTGGGAGGGCTGAGGCATCTATTTGTGGTTGTGGATGTTTCTAATGTAATTTATATATAACTCAAAACAATAAATTGTGTGACAAAAACATGCAAATGTAATGTTTCCCACGAACTAAAAGTGTGTGTAAATTATTAACTGAAATAGTTTTAAAAAGGGATTTTTGCTTGCATACCCAATCAAAATTTGAAATTACTTAAATATGTTTGCAAAAATGATATTTACTTGTATACCACCGCAAATCAACTATTTTTCACTTATATACCCCTATGGTTATTTTGACCTCGATGGTGTTAAATAAATGGAATGAGAGCAAACTAATATTTTATTTTTTTGATTTTGTAGATATTAGTTATTTGGGCTTTTTGCTTGCACACCCCTATGAAAGTTTGAAATTGCTTAAATACCCATGCAAAAATGATATTTGCCTACATATCCCTGTAAATCAACTATTTTTGTTGATATGATTATTTTGACCCTTGATGGTGTCAAATGAATGGATGAAATAAGGGCAAATTACTAAATTAGGTTTATTTATATACCCCTCTATTATTTTTTTCTTATTTTGTAAATATCAGTTATTTGAATATTTCACATTACACATTATCATTATGGGCTTGCTAATATACCCGTTTAATTTTTTTTAACATATTTTATGGGCTTTAAGTTATTTAAATTATAAATATTTTTTTGTTAGCCCCATGATCATTTTTTATTTATCAAAATGACCCTAGTCAGCATCCACAATGCTGACTACGATTAAAAAAAATATATAAAATTTTTTAAAAATCTATTTTTTAGGGAGTAAAATATAAAAACACCAAAAGGATCCCTAAACACAAAGGAGGACGAGATCTTGCGAAAAAAGCAATTATGTTGTTTTGGAGTAGACCTGGATTTTGGTCAAGAGGGCGGTCTGCGGCGCCATTTTAGATGCAGGTGCACGGCGCACGAATTAATTTCGTGTCGTGCGAGCCGCGACACGAATTTAGAGTGGCGGCCTGAGCACGGCCCGGCCAGTATCGGGTCGCGGGTCGATGCACGCAGTCAAGCACGACCCATTTATTAAAATATTATTTAAATTTAAAAAAATCTTAAAAAATATTTAAAAAATTTAGAAAAATCTAAAAAAATCTAAAAAAAAATTATAAAATAAATCTAAATTAATCAAACACTACTGAAAAAAAAGAAACCGGTGAAAATCTTTTTACTTGATCAAAGCTTCAACTTTATGTTATTTAATACTTCTTTTACTAATGTTTTGTTTGTACATGATCATGAGAAACAAATCACAAGCTTATCTACTTCCCAAGATTAATACTACCATATATAAATCTTTTAAACTTTATATATATATATATATATATGTATATATATATATATATATATATTTATATTTACATATTAAATTAGTTTTTTTTTTCATATCTAATGAAACCTCTCACAAATTATAAGCACTCATCATGAGCACCACAAACTCGGTACTCCTTCAATCCTTATTGTATGATTGTTTGGATAAAAATACACTTTTTCCTGTGAGCATGAAAAAGAGATGGAAAGGAGGTTCATCTTCATCTATTTTTATCCAACTCACATTCTCACCATCACTTTTAGGGATGATTAGATCCCACATTAAATTACATCTTTCCAAAGATGGAAAGGAGGTTCATCTTCTCATCAGTTCCCCATCCTTGCATATCAGATAACAGAAAGTACAAGTAAATCAGCATGCTTTACTTGAACATATTACCTACTCAAGATTAGAGGCTACATTTAAAAGATGGAATCTATGTATAATATTGCTCAATCGTTGGTAGATCAGCTTTAAGCAAGTGTGTATCTTATATTTAATTTGGAGTTTTACATTTTATCTAAAACATATTACCTCTAAGATTAGAGGCTACATTTAAAATTCAAGGTAAATTATAAAAAAATCTGAAACAGGGAGCAAAATGCCAAAAAAAAGAACAATTTAAGAGAAAATTAAAACTTGTTCGTGGAGGGTGTGGAACTGAAAGATTAATAATCGAAGAAAAATCAACAATAAAGTGACTATCTAACACCTAATTAATTTTAAGTTTTAAAATAAATTTAAAACATGTCAACAACTCCATAAGAGTTGCCCATTTTTCTTTTAAAAAAAATTTAAAAAATTTAAAATCCGCCATTGCAGTAATATATGGTACGCTCGCGTGTCGATTCGCCAGAATGGGGCCGTACAAGACGGCCCGAGCACCAAATATTTAAATTCGCGTGGGGCTTTTGGCCCGCAAAGACGGGCAGTAACCGCCCCGCCTGCACGATTCTTGTTCATTTCGCCGCGTGCCGTCGTCTTCAGCTGGGACCCCAATCCAGCCTCTATAATTTGGAGTTTGGAGGGTATGCAAGATTGCAAGTAATTTTCTCTGGCACGGCCCAGAATCCAGCTCTATAATTTGGAGTTTGGAGGGTATGCAAGATTGCAAGTAATTTTCTCTTTATATAACTTGTTTTATTTGATGTTTTTAATGGAAATAATCAAATAAAACAGGGACTTACATGTAAAAAAATCGTTCCTAATTCTGGCTGAAACCACCTACTACGACTGCCCCGGTCTCTTTCTCTGCGCCGCCGATCATCTCTCGGATTCGTGAGGTATGTTCTACTCTAACACTGCTCTCTTTTGTTTCGTTGATTCATTGGCTGATTGCAAATGTGTGGTTGGTTAGATTAGTGTTGGCTTTGGTGTTCTGGTATCGTTTAGGCGAGAGTTGCTGCTGAAATTAGGGTGAAAATCTTGTACTTTGTTGCCACTTTACATTGGGTTTTTGTTGATGGAGATGAGACTGAGATGAATTTTTCTGTAGATGGTGGTGGTGGTACATAACTATTGTGCAATGAGGACAAGGATTGGTTAGGGTTTATACTAATGCTTATCAAAAATCAATTTTTGACAGAAGAAAGGGAAGGAGGAAGTGATTGTGAATGGTTATTGTAATATGATTTGAAGTTGGGAAAGGAGGATACATAATGAAATATGTTGGCATGAAAGGTTAGATTGGAACTGCTATTCATATGCAAAAGAGACTAAAAGTTGTTTGTGATGGCAGTGGAATTTTTGAGGTTTGAGAGTTTTCTCCTGGGATTTTCTATGGATATATGGTTGCTTGTGATTTTTGGAGTGAATGAGTGAGTGAATGTAAGACTTTAATTTTTTATAAGGTATGCAAATTTGGGTTGCTAGATAATTCACTTAATTTATGCATTAGTCTGATATTTTTCACCTTGGATTTTCTATGGATATATGGTTGTTTGTGATTTTGTGCTGTTGGAGTGAATGAGAAAAATGAATGTAATTCAAATTTTATTTTTTAAGTTATGCAAATTCAGATTTCAAGTTAATTCGCTTAAGTTATGCATTAATTTGAGATTTTTACTTCTAATAAGCTCATAATTGATGGAAGAATCAGATATAAGCATGGTTATGCATTGTGTTTCTAGGCCTGGTATGATGGTTTAGTATAATCTTTAGGACTTAATATTGTGGAGATCTGCTTTGCCACTATTAAACTTAGTATAATCTTAAGGACTTAATATTGCGGAGATCTGGTTTGCTACTGTTAAACTTAGATAATTCAAGTATGCACATTCCTAGGGTGCATGACAGAGTGAGTAGGATTCAGGCCTGATTGATCTATGAATTGAAGATTTTCCGCATTGATATCACCCAAGTTTCTGTGCTGTATTTGATTTGTTTTTCAAGTTCATTCTTGAATTTGTTTTGTTTTTATTATTTCAAGCATTTCAAGGATACATTCAGCTTTCTGTTCTATTGCTTCATAGTTAAATCCCTTTTTCTTCAGAGCTATTAGCAGTAGCCATAATGGTAATCCCTCCCCCTGTTAGACCACCCAGAATCATCAAGTACCTGAAGCCCTATGTGCTTAAGATGCACTTCACAAACAAGTATGTGAGTGCCCAAGTAATCCACTCCCCAACAGCCACAGTTGCTTCCTCCGCAAGCTCACAGGAGAAGCTGCTGAGACCCAGCATGGAGTCGACAAGAGATGTTGCAGCTGCTGCAAAGATTGGTAAGATCTTAGGTGAGCGTCTGTTGCTCATGGACATCCCTGCTGTTTCCGTGTTCCTGAAAAGGGAGCAGAAGTACCACGGGAAGGTGAAGGCTGTGATTGATTCCTTGAGAGATGCTGGGGTGAAGCTAGTCTGAGGCCTTTCCCGGTTTTCCTTTTCAAATGAGTAAAACTTGTTAGAGATTTAATTATCCTGCAAGTTATGAGACTAACACCTGCAAGATCTCGGAGCCTAGTTAGCAAGCTCTTTATTGTATGCTTCCTTTTGGTTCAGAAGGTGTTTTGCGGATCATGTCTTCTGACATTGAGTTATTGGAAAGCAGAACTTGTTTCATTTCGTGTTACAATTTCTGATTAAGTTTGTTTATCAGTAAATATGTTTGAATGCTATAAAAATCTTGTTCTGCAAAAGCCGAAGAGATGAAATTTGGGCATTGCATATGTTATCTTTGAAAGAAAGGTATGCTTATTTTTCACTAGTTTCTTTGATGAACTTTTGCAGCTTAAATCAATGTTGCTTTGAGATTCGACTATGTTTCCTTTGTGATAAAATTGTGATGTTTTTTATAGGGACGCAAGGGGCCGTGGAGGAATGCCTTTGGATCTTGTAGTCTAATCTTCTGGTCAACCATAAATATGAAAGTTGTGGCATTATGTAAATTAATCAGTTTTATTTCCAGTTATTTAGTTTTGGATCATGTGAAATTAACAACATATCAGGTCACCACCACAAAACCTCATTATTATACACATGCCTCCTTTAAATCTTTCATATTTAAATATAAATCCTTGAAAGGAGCTTTGGCTTATTGTAAATACTTCCTTTGCTTTTAATTTAAGATATGAAAAGTAAGTTTTAACAGTGTTGCTGTGGTGGTAGGTATATTCTAGAAATATTCTCTATTACTCTTGATTACACAGATTGGTCTAATATTAAAAGAACTGGATAGCAACATGTGATATTCAGGGCTTGTTTGGATCAGTCTTTGGGAAGAACAAAAAAATGTGTTTTTTTTGGGTAATATGAAGAGATACCAATAGACCATTTGGTTGTTGGTAATAAAAAAAATATATTTGTGTTGGCTTTCTTGAAAAATAGAAGTGAAAAAAAGCTGAAAAAAATAGGTTTTTCATAAACTAGTGTTTTGTAACTTCTAAAAAGAAAAAAACATTCTCATGAAATTGTTTTGAAAAAGTGTCAATTATCAAAATATTTTTTTAATTTTTTTCAAAATTATTTTAAAAAGTATGAATTACCAAAACATCTTATTATTATTATTATTATGATAAAAATATTTTTAAATTAATATATTTAAATATAAAAATAATATAAATATTTTATTTAAAAATACTTCCATCAAACTAAAAAAAAATCTTTTTTCACTCACCAATCCAGATTCCAAACCGCCTCAAACAGCACAGCCGAAAACAATGCAATTTTATATATAAAAACCCTGAAAACTAGGCTATTGTTGGGTATTCTAGTCAAGGTTTACTGTTTTAGTCTTTTAGAGCGATGAAGGCGGCTAGCAGCCTAGCATAAAAGTCAGAGTGGACAAAGACAAGACAAGATTCCAGTCACCGAACGCAACATTCTACCGCCTTCTCTCGTCCTTTTCTCCATCTCCGTTCTCCACTCCACTGCTCCATTTCCATTTTCATTTTTCACACAAAAAATACATATTTATAAGTTTTTCTTAAAAAATAGTTTCAAACACAATTCAAAATTTACCCATTTAATCATTTTATTAAATAATTAAAATCTCATTCTCACAAGAGCGGTACTTCCCATCCCTGACTTCAATGTCCCATCCTAACTGAACACTCTTTGGAGTCAAGTCAAACCATTTACCAAGAAATATTAACACATGAGTTGTAGATATTAAGATTGACCTTTTCAACCATTTATACTTGATTTTCATTCGTCTAGTATTGATCGGGTTCGAAAGTCGGGTCCTGTCTAGGGATGGCAATGGGCGTGGGGCAAGCGTCTACCACCGCCCACTTCTAAATAGTATGGCGGGGCGTGGGGGCGGTGAGTGGACCAATACGTATGTAATAGAATAAAATATTACATTTAGACCATAGAATGAAGAGAAATTTACCGATTAAATTCGAATAAAATAAACTCAACAGCAATGTAAAAGTATTTTGATATACAAGCTCGAGAAAAGAGTGGGAAAGAAGCCGCCAAAGTCCAAAAACTCCAAACAAAGCTTCATTGTAAACCCTAAAACTATATAATTTAATATATATAAGGGTATTTTTTGTATGTTTTTAGCGGGGCAGGGCGGGGCGAATTTTAAAAGATCTTTACCATACTCGCCCCGCCCCGCATTTCTTCGGGGCGGATCGGGTCGGATCGGATCGGTAACTACAGATCAGCTCGGGTATTGCCATCCCTAGGCCTGTCCGATTGGCCAAAAGATAAAAAAAAAAACTTTTTAAATCAAAGAAATCGACAAGACGACACCCTCCAATAAAGATCTCGTTAGCCACTCACTTGCTATTTTTTTTCTTTAAAAAATATTAAAAAAATAGAAAATAGAGTAAAGAAAAAGAAGGAAATCCAGCTATCCAACGTGACGACAAAGAAGGGGAAAATGGGCGGCCGAGATGAGTTGTGGGATGGATAAAGGTGCGGTGGAGATGCGATTCCGCGTTTAATACAGCTGGCTTGTGGGCGCATTAATGAATTGGAGGTCTTCGTCTACTTGATTACGTCACTTTCATGGAGACTGGTCCTAATCTGGTGCACGCTTAGCTGTCTCCAGTTTATTATTTTTTATTTTATTATTTTCGTGCGCCCCCACAAACACAGTAGTGATGACCTAATCTCCACGTCATGCTTATGACCCTGAGTATTTTAAAGTATAATATTGAATTATTTATTTTCAAGGAGAGCCTGCCTTATGGACATGTTTAGATCCAACTGATCAGATGAGGATCCGGTTCTTGTGCAATTGGGTTATTTTTCAGTATAATTTAATTTAATCTAAAAATAATTAGAATGTTAATATAATTTTTTTCCCCAAAAATAAAATTATTTTTTTATTGTTTTTTTAAAGTGCGCTTTATTTTTTTAGTCATTATATATTTTTTAAACATCATATTGGGGATATATTTATTTGGTATTACTATTTACTTGATTGGTTGTTCTTATTATTTCATCCTCGGTTCATGGGTTATGAGTTATGGATACGTTGCCTTGCATCTCTCAAGATTTATAAAATCTATTTTTTTTTTACTAAAAATGTTTTTATGATAAATTAAATATGTTTTTTTTTTAATAAGGGGATAAACCCCATTATACAAGATAGGACATGCGCACGGATGGACTATCACGGGTTCATTTGGGCCACGGCCAGCGGCTTGACCGCCTCTGAGTCTTGAGCCGAAGGTGGTGAGTCGAGGGGCTCGAGATTCTGCCGTGACTATCATCCACTGATTTATCCATGTGTGTGTGGGCCACACACCATAATGCGATTCACCCTCGCGGAGGAGATTCAACTTGGAGCCTAAGTGCTCATGTGTGGAGGGACCTCACATTTCGACCAATAGGCCTTTGGCTTAAATATGTTTTGAGACCACTCTCTCTAACAATTGGAAAAAAAAAAGCCTATGAAATGAAACCTCCATATTATAATGATAAAATGGAGTCTTTGGCCAAATAAACATAATATTTTTAAAAAACTAATCTAAAGTATTGATTTTCTTATATTTTTTGGTTTGGTGCAATGAAAAAACTAGTAATTAATTATATATTTTTTAAATAGTATCCAAATTATCTATAGGTCTTTGAATAGATATGTAGGGGTATAATATAATAATATTTTGAGTGTGTATATTTTACATGAAAAATAGTATTAAATAGTATCAAGAACTAATAGAAAATTTACTCATAAAAAAACCAAGAGCCCAAAACTGATGATAGGATAAATTTTGAGACGAAGTCTAAAATTCACCAAAGGAGGCAACCTCACTAGAGTGTCAGATGTTGACTTGGAGGATGAAGAGGGGTAATAGTTTGGAGGAAGCTTTGCAGATCATTATATTTAGCTAGAGAATGTCCCCAAATGTTACTTTGATTTTGTTGTACACCTGTTCCAATTTATCTTTTTAATCAATGAATTTAATTTATCAATTTAAAAAATACAAAATTAATTAAGCTCAAAGAAATTCCAAATCATTAAAATTAACAAAGAATATTAAAACCCATGGATATATAAGTTTATAAAAATCATATATGATACATCCCATATCTTGCCACCCACTTGTCAACATCCCCAGGACCTCCATTAACGCGGCATAGGTTCCAAAAGGAGCCGCCATGTTTTCGTAGGGTGAGATCCCTCCTGCCTCAGGGGTAAAAGGGTAACGTGCATACCACCTCTCATGATGACCGACAAGACGGGAAAATGGGTGATGTGACGGGGTTCGAGTCCTAAGACACGAGAGGACTCCAAAAGGGGTGAAAGGCACCGACGTCAAGGTAAGCTGGTTTTGAATAATGGGCTCTGGATCTCTCTTCTACGGCTCCTCCTCCTCTCTTCCCTTGTGATCTCCTGGCTAACTTAACTGTCGAAGCGGGTTTGGGCAGCAAGGCCCTCCTCCCTCTCATTGGTGCATGTTCTTGTCCATTTTTAGGTTAACTTTTTGAGACGACACTTTTAACATCATCTTCAACGGAAGAAGACTTTATTCGTTGGCCTGAACCGGAGACAACTCGATCGGAACCCCTTTTTTGACTAACAACATATATACTTTCAAAGACCAAATAATTTGTATGAATATTTTTGTGAAAATAAGTACAAAACAATGTTTTTGTTAATCAACAATCAAACTCCACATCTCTTTTACCTCCCCCTCTCCACTCAATTTTATCTTTTTTCTTTCTCATAATATTTTTTTCTGACAATATATATTTTGGAAAACAATGTAAATAATTTATAAACTTTACTTGAATTCTGCTCAAGTTTAACATTAGCTCTTATCTCATCAATTTATTATTATTATTTTTTTAGGTTTTACATTTGTCCAAAGTTTACTTGTAATAGAAACTAGGTTCAATTTAACTCGAAATAGAAAGCTTAGCTACAATAGTTTGAAATAGGAATTAAATTTATTTATAGCTAAAAATTTAAACAATACAAAATTTGCAATATGGATCATTGCAGGTGGAATAATGCAACTGTCTATGTATATATCACATCAAAGATTAAGCTCGATTTTTTAAAATTTGAAGCTATTCTCAAACTTCTCCCAAACATCTAAACCTTGTCCATCACATAAATTAAATTTGTGGAAAAAAAAAGAAACAAAGAGAATCTCATGTGAGCTCAGTGTGTGTACCTACAAGTGACAATAACATGGAAGCCACATTCTCAAATTAATTAATTGTACTGGCAACATATTACATCTATTATTTTTATGTAGTTTTTAATCCAAGCCTTTGACTATATTCATAACAAGACAAATGTAATTGAGATATTTTGCTAAATTCCTAAAATAATAATAATAAATATAAAATGTAGTACAAGAATGTAGTGGAGTTTGGAAACCTCATCCTTAATTATGTTGTGATAGGACAATTATGATGTCTACACACATGTGATATTGCTAGAGTCTGTTCATTTTTTTTTTAAAAAAAACTGTGTTGATGCAAGATCGATCGATATGCTATTCTTGGGGATCAGAGCAGATCGGTGAAAGTTGAAAGTTGAAGGTTGAAGTACTTGAGATGATTTAGAGGGAGAGATCGGCTGTGATCGATGATTCTTTTTTTTCATTTCTTCAATCTTACATGATCAATACTTTCTCTAGAGATCAACCTTAACCTTGTGTTTGATAGGGGGATATCCCACATGAGATTATGAATAATTTTTGAAAAATTTTGAATTTTTTGGGAGAAAATTTTAAAGTAAAGATATTAATGATAAGATAGCTGTGTGGCTTCCATGTATTGGTGAGTGAGACATTATTATATTTTTAAACTTGAATTAAATTTTTTTGCGGGAAAAAAATTCATTGGAAATGTGTTGGGGATACCCCCTATCAAACACAAGGATTGAACCTCTCGTAGAAAATGAACTGTAGAGAAAGAAGACCCGAGCATTTATGCTCTAGGGAACTTATGACGCTCAAGTCAGGGACTTGAAAATGAGAGGAGAAAAAGAGAGAAACAGAGAAAACTCGGAGAGGATTCGGAGATAGATGCTCAAACTAAAGTTCAATCTTAATGTAATCCAAATCCAACATGAATTCAAGTTTTCAGTTACTTTATTTGTGGGTCGAGTATCTCTTTTCATAATTTGGAGACTAGTATGGAGACTGTTATCTATAAACTTTCAACGTCTTTTGTAATTCATCCTCCACCATTAGATGACTAATAAGTAATTTTGACAGTTGGACTATCATTTTGGTGTCTATGGTTATGCCACATGTTTTAGATAATTTCCCCATAATAACTTGAACATTTATTTGTCTAATCAATCTTTAATTTAGTTGAATGTTAAAAATGGGATTAAACTTGAATATTAACTAAGACAATAAAAGGATAGAACTAAGAGTTACTCTATTTTATTTTCTTTATACATGCAACTCCATAAAATTTTTAGGTAATTCACTATTCATCTCTTGAACAGTAAACTATTTGCCACGGGTCTTTGAGAGGTGTTGTTTATCATTTTTTTTTGGGGTGGTTGTGTGTGTGTTGACTTTAAGGTCCTTGCAAACAGTAGCAGGGACCTTAAGATAATTTGCCCTAAAATTTTCATTATTTTTTTATTTTCTTTTTAAAATTTCATATTGTGTTATAACTGTTTGGAATTTGATTTAAAAGTATCTTAGCATTGTTTGAGGGGTAAAGAAGGTGTGGAGAAAAAACAGAATGAACAGATGAGGAGAAAGAGATGGTAGGAGGTGGAAGGAAGGTATTTTTGGGGAAAATTATAAGAAATAAAGATGGAAGAATGCTCATTTAATATTTTAAATTTATATCATTCCAAATAGATGTATGCATGATAGAGATTTTCGAGACTTATGAAAAAAAAGGAAAATATCATATATATATATATATATACAAGTATTAAAAGATGATGGGTTTATATGTAAAGAACCCCTTGATTTGATATAAACACTATCAAAAGTTGATCATATTTGATCATCAACCAATAAAGTGACATTTTTGACTTTTTTTAAACTCCTGATCTATTTTCGACAACTCTGAATTGATTTTGTTAAAAGAAATATTATTAATTGATTGTTATGATCTATTAGTAATATAGATAATATGATTTTTATGAGGATATAAATGAAATTAACACTTTCCAGGGGTTCATATGAAAAAATCCAAACCGAAAAGTGTCTGACCGAATCAACGCGGCCAACCCGGTCTGCACCCAAAAATGGCTATCCTCCTTTGTTTCCAATACCACCCATCCACCGTACATTTTCCTCGAGATCATTGAAACATCAATCGTAATGAAATTCTACGGTAAAGCTATGAATACTCGAAAACCTCACGTGTGAGAAAGGGTACCCGGCTCCTTCCAGGTTGTTTCCTTTCCTTCATCTAGAGTAGGACGTATGCACTAAACTTAAAGTACGACGATATCTAGACCGTATATTTTGCATCAATATCCGCAAAAAGTTTGATGTGGCCGTCCGATCGGGAGAAACATCGAGATACATATTCCACGAAAAGAGATCCAAAGTCTGGCCGGCATTAATATCGTGGATTCGATCGTGACCGTAAATTTCTCCCAATCAAATCCCGACCCTCCGCTCCCCATCCCCATCCCGCCACTCCTTCCTCTCTTTATAATAATAAATATTATTAATATTTTCCCGTTTTCTTATTTCGTTCTCATCCTTTTGCTTCTCTTCTCTTCTCTTCTCTTCTATCTTCTTCGACTTCTTCGTCCCTTGGGATTCTAGGGTTAGGGTTTGCCAGGGGACCGATGGTGGCGGAGGGGTACGCGGGGTGGAAGGAGGTCGTGGTGTCGAACGACAAGGGGCGGAGGGAGGTGCACTACTACCTCAAGCGCAGCGACGGCAGGGCGGATCTCGCCGTCGTGGGGACGGAGAAGAGCGTCAGGCATATGACATACCATGTGACGGGTCGGTTTCTTCGGACGGCGGAGGCGGGGCATGTGTCGGCTTCGTTGCCGTCCGCGAGCTCCGTGGCGGCCAGGTTTTCGCTCAAGTGGAGGTCGAGGAGGGAGGTCATCGATTGGCTTTCATCGCTTGTCTCTGGTATGTGATCCAGTGCTTGCTTCTTCCCTTTTTTTCCTTTCTTTTTTCTTTTTTCTTTTTCCTTTGATGGGGTTTGTGAAAATTTGAGGTTATTTCTCTTAGCGGTTTTGAGTTTTGGACGTGCAATTTTCAGGAAAGGTCTCTCCTTTCATATGTTTTCTTCATAAATTTCTCAAACCTTGAAACTTCCTGGAGGAACCCTAGATATCAAAAGCGGAGGGGACGGGGATGGATAACCCTTGGATGTCAGATCACATGATCGTATTTTCGTTACTTTTTTTTTTATTATTTCCAGTTACGCTGGAGATTACCCCTTTATTTTCATTATTATCAACTCACTAGGTTCGTGGGCAAATCTTTTTTGAATGAAAGACGAGATAAAGAAGGCACACGAATGGAAATTTGCAGATCTGTGTGTGATAATTAAGGGTTTGGAGATATTTTTCCGGTCTTGATTGAATACCTTTGTATTGTAAGGGAGTCACAATTTTTTTTTTCTTTAATCCTTGTTTGGCATCCTCTTTTGATTTCGTGGTTGAAATAGAAAGTGATTTTTTTCGCGGATCTGTTGGTCTATACGTGGTTTTTCGAACTTGCTGAATTTCTCGCTTTTAATTGATGGTTTCCTTGTCTGTGGTAGGGTTTTTTGTGAAAGCTTGCCCTTCTCTGTGGACTTTTTTTTAATATATATATAATTTCTACTATATTATTTGTAGCTGTGCCTGATAGTCTGGTAGACATTCTTCAGGATTTGAGTGGGTACCTTTGGAAACCTTTTAGAAATGGAGTCATGGATACAATTTTTTTTTTTTCTGTTTTTTTTATCTTATGTTTGTTTGGTGGTGGAAAGTTCATTACTTTCTTCATTTTCCTGTACTCATTTTATTGCAAAATTTTGTTTCTCTACAGTTTATATGGGGAGATTGGTGAGTGATTTAACTCTCCTCTTTCTTTAGTTTTGATTCATCCTTTTTCTCAATTTTGTGAATGATACCTAGTCATAAAACATTGGGAGAGGACCTATAAACATGCTAGCTTTTCTGTGACTATTTTATTAGGTATGCTCCTTGTAAATATTCGAATCAATTTTTTTTTTTTTAACCTTTCTATCTTGTTCCACCAGGCTGTGGTCAAGATACTCGGGCTTTATGATTCCTTGTAGAATTTTTATGTAAGTTGGTTAACTTTGTGGAGATATTAGAGCCTTATTCAGTTCAAATTCCTCGTCTGACACCTCTATCATCTTTGGTCAAATTGTATAAATAAAGAGGAATATAAATGGAAATTTGGATTTCGGTTTTTTAATTTTGCATGCATCCCTTTTTTCCCCTTAGATTTTAGGGAGATTGGATTATTGTTTGTTTTTATCTCTTGTTTTCTTGGAATTTGTCGGGATTCGATCATTTGTCCATTGTCATTTCTTGTTTGTTCCTTGAATTTTGGAGTGGATCCAGTGTTGATTTTGTTTCCTCGGGGAGAAGAATTTGAGAGAACTATCTAAAATGGGCAAAGAATGCATTTAAAATTTTCCTATGAAATGAAAATTAGTTGGAAGCTGTGTTTTGAAATCAATATTGATGTAGGTTATAATATGTTGGTACAGGTATGCAATGGGATAGTCTTAACAGCCTGTCTCAAGCACCTGTTTAATAGTGTGTAAAATGGAGGGTTAATTATTGACTATAAATATCAATAACAGGAGTTTGGGAGAAAATGAGATAGCAAAAGAGAAGGTTTGTTGTGTAGCCCAGGAGAGCCTTTGTCGCCAACTTGTCATTTCTATAATGCAAACCTTGGAAAAATCCAAGCACAATCTAGCAGACATAAGTTTAGAATCTCTCAGTTAATTATTGAGAATAAATATCAGTTACAGGTGTTAGGGAGAGGATGAGATAGCGAAAGAGAAACTTTGTCGTTTAGCATAACAGAACCTTTGTTGAAGAAGAGATGGCGAAAGAGAACCTTTGTCGATTAGTATAGGGGAACCTTTGTTGTTTGACATATTTGACTACACCTACATGTCATTTCTTTAATAGAATCCTCAGAAAGCCCCATTCCAATCTTTTAGACATAGTCTTACTGTTTGTTTTATGCGAATAAGATTTTGTTTCTAATCTCCACCTGATTGTGGTTGGGGGCCCACTCTTCTGGTGGAATTGCTTTTATCCGGTGAGCAATTTCCTCTCTGCTCAGCAAGTTTGGCTCCCAGAGGGATTGTTGAGAGATTTATGGCCATACAGAAATTAAGGATTGAGATTATGAAAGAACTAAAATAGGAAAGAGCTGTCTTATTTAATACTTGTTGAACATTGCACGTTAATTGCTTTTTTTGTCAATTGAGGTTGCTTGAAACTATTTTGTAGTCCATATATCTCATCCTTGTGCCTGTTTTATGTGACGCCTGTGTATTCTATTTTTGTATCACGTGATTTTGGTTGGTACTCTTTTCCAAGAGACATCTTAATTCTTTTTTGGTCCATACTAGGTTGTTCTTTTTGTGATTTACTTATGATTGGTTTTGCACTTGTGTGACTTAATATAATTGTTGTGGAAAGTTTCTCCTCTGTATAGTGTCCTTGTTTGATAATATATTTTTTGTGTGTATTTTGTATTCTTCAGCTTTACAGCATAGTGTTCTTGTAGATAGTTGGGTTGGGTGACCTAATGTATTAGAACCATTCCATTTTTTTACTTTATTTTTCTATTGCTGTTTAAGGTTAAATATTTTATGGGCGCTGCCGTTGATATTCTATAATACTTTATTATCCAAGTTTCTCTCACTGTATCTATAATATCATTTATATGCCTGGTATTAGCTATTAAGTGTAATACCTTTTCTTTCTAACTACTTCACAAATCATAACCATCACTTCTCTCTCTTTCTCTCTCTTTTCAGCGCCGCATCCTTATAAATCCTCTCCTATGGTGGATAGATTTGAGGATGATGAAGATGAAGCTGCATATATAGCTCCGCCAAAGGTACTACCGAAACTTAATATGGATTTAGTCTCCTTTTTCTGTATCATTACATCTCTTTTGAGCATCTGCATTAATGTTTCTTGTTCTCCATTTTTTGTCCTCTCAGGATCTTTCTTCATTGAGAATGCAACAACAGTCTAAAGAATTTTTATGGTTAGGTTCTGCATGGAGTTGTAGAAAACGCCGAAAGCATTATCGATCCTTTTGTCGGAATGGAACTACAATTTCGGTAAGTAGGATTGTGTTTTGTGTTTTGTGTTTTCTGTTATAATTGAATTCGGTTTTATCTCCTAATTTAATTTATTTGATCTGTCCTCAGGTTCATGATTTTGTTTATGTTATGGCTGAAGATCATAAGAGGCTTGTTGCATATGTGGAAGATCTTTATGAGGACTTGAGAGCCAACAGAATGGTTGTGGTACGATGGTTTCACAAAGTTGATGAGGTAGCTATTGTTTTGCCACCTGATGTTAATGACAGAGAGATTTTCTTTTCTCTTTGTCTTCAAGATTTCAGTGTTGAATGCATAGATGGATTGGCTGCTGTTCTCAGCACTCAGCATTTTGCGAAGTTTCAGAATGAGGCAAGGCATAGTATTTGGGAGCCTTATTTATGTCGTAGGCAGATTGATAATGATGACGTCAAGCCTTTTGACATAACTCGGGTCCAAGGATACTGGAGCCAGGAGTTACTTAGATCCATGTACACATCTTCACGGAAATTAAAATTGAAGATAACTTATGGTGGTTCTAATTTAGATCGAGAAGATAATGACTCCGTTTCTCTAAGTGGAACTAAGAGAAAACAGCGATCAAGTAGTGAGGATGTAAATCCAAAAAACTTAAATAAATCTAGAACTTTTGGCATTGGAAGTGGATCAGAAGTTCCAGGTACCAATTCAGCTGCTCGGTGGTCTGAAAAGGATTTGTTGAAGCAGAAATTTCAACAGACGCTATGCCCTGGCTGCCATGTTGAAGTGCTCTCACAGGACAGTGGCATCAGGGGTTGTTGGTTCCAATGTGTGGTTCTCAAGCGACGCCAGGATAAGGTGAAGGTTCGGTATCAAGATGTTCAAAATGCTGATGAAACTGGCAATCTTGAGGTAAGCTTAAAAACCCTCTATTTTTTTTCAATGGGAACTTTGCAGATATCCTCAATTCTTACTATTGTCCACTCTGCAGGAATGGGTATTAGCATCGAGGATTGCAGTAGCTGACAAGTTGGGCATTCGTTTGTCTGGAAGACAAGTTGTTCGTCCGCAACGAACTGATGCAGGGACTATTGAACATAGTTTCAATGTTGGGACTGTTGTTGATGCCTGGTGGAATGATGGATGGTGGGAAGGGATTGTCATTTGCAAAGAGTCTGAACAGAAACTTCATGTTTATTTCCCAGGTACTATTCACATCATTTACATGCTTATCATGCTACTTGATATCTTCCTCTACATGTTCAAGATTGATGTCTCTAGCAAGTTCCATTATTTTCTTATTTACATTTTCTCCTTGCCTTCATTGTAGATGAGCGACGTGTCTCTGTCTTCTGCAAGGATGACTTGAGGCATTCACAGGATTGGGTTCGCTGCCAGTGGGAGAACATAAAGGACAGGCCAGATATCACGAGTACAATGTTGCCAAACTTGTCAAGTGATGGCTGTATTCCACCCCTAGTATCTTCAGAAGCAGATGGGCAGCCTGAATCGGACCCTCAAGCAGGGGAGACCCAATCAGATGAAAGGATCAAGTGTGAGCTTAAAGCTTGTGATGATTCATTGGTTCAGGAGCGAAATGTACCAAATCTTGTCAAAGATTGCATGCTGAATGGGTTGAGATGGATCTCATCAAGGAAAAGGCGACGTGTGAGGGATTTGGATAAAGGTGGTTCAGATTGCAAAAGATTGAGTGATGGTAGCTGCAGTAGCAGCCTGGATGAAGCTGCAGACTTGGGCAGTGGACAGTTTTTGTTACCGAACTCATTGACTATAGATCATGAGAACTGCAAGGGTGGTGGTGATCTTCTCTTCAGTGCCCCCATGAGCGTATCAAACTTGGTTATGTCGAGGTGATGGATAATAAGCATATATGTACATTCGAAGTTCTGGACAGAATGGTGAACCTTTTGCTTTGTCGTCATGGTGGGATGTGGTTTTTATGCATTCCCATTCTTTTGGACCCCATGTCACCTCTCTTGTTGACATAGAAGAAAGAAGCCTTGGAGCCACCACCTTTTGTATCATGTTGTATGTATAGGTAGCTTAGAAAGTGCGCCCGAGCTTCCTCCAAGCCGAGAAGGTTGAAAGAAGAGCTGTTTTTGAGCGCCTGTAGGTATTGACCAAGTTCTTGGAGAGATGTTATCTGTTTACTGCTGACCCTTCTGATCTTGGACTTCTCTCTCCTAAATCCAATTATTTTTGTCTTTCTTTCTGCTTTCATTTCCTGTGTATAGGTCTAATCTCTATGATGTTTTGTGTTCTAACTTTATGCAAATTAGTATGAGAATCTGAAGCTCCATTTTGAGCTTGTCGAAATGTGTTGTGTGACAATGCTTCCCCATGTGTTGCTCTAATGGTTATTTTGTCCAATGGTGATTCAGAATATGGTGCTTATAATTGTCTTTTGTATCCATGGTTTTCCTGGGGTTTGTTTGGATAATCAGGAAAATTGATGGGATAATGTTGATGTCCAAGTGAAATTATCTGCTGCCGCCAGGAAAGAGTGAAGTTTGTGTTTGTGGGATTTTAATTGTATTTAGTGTGAAATTGATTCCCATTTTATGGTCAGTTCATGTGCCATGGACTACCAAGTTAAATTTAATGCATTTGATGCCTGGGGTAGTTAATAAAATATATATTGAGATTTGCTTGGCAAAAACCACTTACCTCATTGAATTAATTGAAATTTGCTTGGCAAAAACCACTACTGTTTGATAAAAGACCATTATTTTTTTAAAAAAATAAATTTTTCTTGCAAGAAATATTTTATATTTAACAAATTGCAAGGAAGAGATTGGAGAAAGAAATGAACACTGTTGTGCTTTCTCGATGGAAAATTTGGATTGGCTTCCAAAAACGCTTTCAACATAAAAAGCGGTAAATGAATTAAAAAGTCCCCAAGTTTGCAAAATGAACAAAAGTTCCTCTAAAGTTTGAACTTTCCCAAACCATCCCTCCTTTTACAACTAATGAATTATAAGCTCTCCTCCATCCACTAACACCATCCATTTTAAATATCTACTATGAAAACGCCTTTGACATAAGATTACTGTGCCCACCTCCCAATGTAATGAAAACATCACTGGCAGTAAATTGACGAAATGCCCCCAATTCAAAAAAGTAACTAGGGTGGTGTGAATGAGTCGGTAAATCGACCGAAAAGGCCCCCAATATATCGTAATTTTGGTTTTTTAATTTTAGAAAAATATTTATCTATATTGGTATGGCTAAAGGGAATGAGTGGATGATTTTAATTTTCAAAAATTTATTTTAAAATTTTTCTCATAATTTTGAATATAAAAAATATGGATAATGAACTTAAAATTTCAGATTTTTAATTTTAAAAAGTATTTATCTATATTACATAATGAATAAAATAAGGCAATCAAACATATTTAAAAAAATTTGATTAAATTATTTTTAAAAATAGATAATAAAATTGAGATTTTTAAAATTCTCATAATTTTAAATTTAAAATAATATAAATATCTTAGATTTCACTTAACTGGATGTTTTACATGATAAGATATTTTATTTTTTAATTTATTTTGATTTTATATGGATGTTTCTACGATATGTAAATATATGGGGAATATACACGATCCTCATCACCAACTCATTGATGTTTGGGAAGAAGAAAAAAGAGAATGTTTCCGCATAGAAGGATAGGACCCGTCACTGCCGATCTACGCTTGCGGTTCATAGAGTAGATCCTCATGGTGACAAACTCAGCCTCCCCATACCTTGGGACGCATTACGCTATTATTGCCATACTTAAGGCGTCGCTTGCGCGATATTGATGGGACGCCACGGTACTGGGGAATCAAAAGTGAGCAATCAAGCAAATCCACGTGTTAACCAACTATTCGTTTACAAACAAGCCTTCCGCTCAAATACATTAACGCTACCAATGTATATATTATGTATGTTATTAAGTTTTAAGTTTAACACTCGTATGTTAATGCACCAACTTGACATATTTATCTTGAAGCCTTATATATTAAACGTAACTTGGAATATTAAACATAAAATTTGTATTTTAAACGGAAACATTATATGTTCAACGGAACTTATTATGTTAAACTAACACTCATAATCGTTTAAGACAATCCACAAAATGGAGTGGAAGAAGGGAAGCACTAAGAAGGAAACATTGGCATTGATTTTGATAAATATCCTAGAACACAAATGAAAATAAATAAAAGTCTGCGTAACACCGGCTACAACAGCGTGAAAAGAATCGATCGTTGTAATGCGCAAACGCGCTTACGGCGTCCTCCCGCATCCTTTTCCTGCTCGCTTTGGTGGCTCTTCTTCCGCTGACTCGAGACTGTGACTCTTAGGACTTCGAGCTCGAGGCTGGTAGAGGTCTGGCGCACCTAATTCCCTTTAGCTGATTCTGGCTGAGAATCGATCCATTCCTCAAGATGAAAGATCGAGGGAGGTTGTGCCCCTATGGAGGGCTATTTAAAGAGCGAAAAGTGAGCCGCATCTACCTATTGATGCAATGCGACGGCGATCGGGAGGCAGCGCCAGAGGAAACGAGGGGACGCTTAGAGGAATTAGCCGACGCTAGAGGAAATGAGGGGACGCTAGAGGAAACGAGGGGCACCTAGAGGAATGAGACACTTTGGGTAATGTATCCTCAGTAGTGTGGTTATAATTTCACAAGTCTAGATCCAATGAATGGAAGCACCCGTGAGCCCTCAAACGGAAAAGGCATTAGGAGAATTATTAAATGGATGTGACCCGAGGGGGCAAACCATGAAAAATGGGAAAGGGCTTTGTGAGAATGAGTAATGTTAAACTAAGAACGAATAGTGCGAAACCAATATATATAAACAGAGATAATTAAAGTGCAAACATGAAATGCAACGAAATACAAGAAGTATTTGATATGATTAGATATGATTAGATAATTCAAGGAACTATTCGCTTAACAATTAACGCTACCAATGTATATATTATGCATGTTATTAAGTTTTGGTGTGTAACACTGTATGTTAAAAGACCAACTTGGTATTATCAAGCCTTATATATTAAACGGAACTTGGCATATTAAACATAAAATTTGTATTTTAAACCAAACGTTATATATTCAACGGAACTTTTTATGTTAAACGTAGACTTGACACGCGTAGTCGTTTAAGCACAATCCACAAATGGAGGATAATAAGAAAACATTGACATTGATAAACGTTCAAACAACACAAAACACAAATTAAAATAAATAAAAGTGCACAATACCGACACAAAAAAGAAAAAAAGGATGAAAATTTCAACAACACAACAAATAATTAAGAAAAAGACAGAAGGAAGGGGGTCCAAGAACAGCAACAACAACAATATTTCTCTTCAAAAAATTAGAGAAATATCACATGTGGACTGTTGACGTGTTGTTTCAACCAAAGGAAAGACATAATATTTGCAATGAGGAGCTTATTCACCGCCTTCTTCAATCGGTATCGGCGATAAAGGTCATGGCTAGAAATTGAACATGTGGTATATGTAGCAATACGAAGTCGCCGAAAGTCCAAATTCAATTGGGCAAAATGTTCCGTGTGCATCCGTGTGACAAAACGAACATTTACGCGGAAAACTTCAAACGAAGTCAACACGGTGTCCATTGCCAACCCTCGCAAAGTGAATGTTTCTTCGACTAACCTTGGGCCTGACTCATGCGTGGGAGAGAAGGTCACGAACTCACGGCCCCCTCGAGGGAATAGATGATACAAGCTCCAAGTTTCTCTCCTGCAAATGGGAACAAAATGGAACAAACAATATGGTATGGATTG